>JAPMOQ010007295.1:900381-1028405 GCA_026543055.1 Argiope trifasciata | reverse complement strand
ATATATATCGTTGAATTTTTTTTTAAGTCATGCTTGTTTGAAATATTATTAGCAAGCTTATCATCATACTGTTCATTCTGTACAGTATATGATTTCTTTTTGTAAGAGTTTTATAGAATTTTATTTTAAATCAATAAATACCGTACATAAATATCTGAAGCGAGATATCCAAAATTATCAAAATACATTTTAAATAAACAATAAAAGGCTTATTTTGTTCATTTTGCCATGGAAAATAAAGTTTGAAAATCAGAAGCTGATGAAAGAAAAGAGCAGGAAGAAGATGAGATTGAAAATTTATAAATAATTCATCTCATTCTAGTCGCGTTCTTAGACTCTAGTACTACTTTCCATCACGCCGTATCCATTGTTCATTTCTTTACAAGCCCGCTTTCAACAGACCGAAGAACCGACCGTAAAAAACGAGCAACCAGTTCGCCAGATAAATCCATTATTAAATTTCAACGCACACTATCAAATTTTATCTTTATTACTATCCCATTTTGAAAGACACATCCTGGAGAAACCTCACCGCGACTCCATTAGCTTGCCTACAAACGTTTTGAGAATATTTTTACATGGAAGAACTCCATTCAAACAAAGACCTCGAATAACGAACGAAGTAATAGAATAAAGAGAATAAAAAACCCCAGTTCCTATTTTGGAAGTCTATTAAGATAATGGCGGGACAAAGGAAATCCAGCATGGGAATAAACAAAACAAAGAGCCGAGTTTTATCAAGTGTCCAGCTATGCACACAAAATGTCCTCACTTGCAAGAGAACAACCCGCAAAACAAAGTGCGAGACGTCAAACTGCGTTATCACAGATGATGACAGCTGGATCTAAATCAGACACGCGAGGTGGTTCGACGCTGCGGGAAAAGAAGAAACCCTTCCTCCGAATCATAGTAATCAACCGATTCTTTTATATAAGGCAGCAACTGTCATCTACCGATGGTTCGGGAGAGATACCATACACAACAAGAGACGTCTTCCTAATTGGCTGTGACATCTGTCTGCGAAAGAATGGAATCGCAAGGGAGGAAAGACACAGTGTCAAACTCGACCTCTACATAGAACTGTTCTTTGAACCGGCGATACTCCTTTGAAATAATATACCGACTATCCATCATCATTTGTTAGTTCCTGTCTCTCCTCAGGCCTCTGATTGTCTTGTTATAGTTATATTAGACTTTGAGTAATTATATAATTAAATCTACTTGTTAAAGGGATATATGGGTAATAGTATTTCAGCTCTCTTATCACGTTTGCCTTTGATCATAATTAAGAATTCAAATCTTCTGCGCATTTAATGATAGCATCTTGTCCTAAATGATGCACGCTGTTATTATCTAGTTAATTTATTCTTCACTATATTTGCATTCCCCCACCATACTAGAAGGTTTTCATTCCATATCTCAACTATCTACAGTGAGATATGTTCCTATTGAATGTTTAAAACATGAAACTGGAAATCAATTAAAAAGTATTGTAATATTAATCACTAATTATTAAAAATATAAATTGTTACAATTTTAAAACTGAAAATTTATCCAAAAAAAAATTCCTAAAAAACACTTGTTTGAGACCTATGTGAATCATAATTTTAATGTCTTTAAGATCTCTTCACTAAAACCGGCTTAGCCACAAATACTTCATTCGTATGCTTCGTTTGAAGAAAAGCACAAGAAAGAAATTTTCCTTCAGAAAAATTATTGCCTTTATGCTCTATAAATTACTTCCCTTCTTAACACTCGAATTCGGATTCTTCTTGTCTGTCAACGGTTGCAAATTCGATAAAAGAAAAGTACAATAAAGCGGCTTAGAACAAAGGAACACCCAAACGATTAAAACTAAAAGAGCTCTATGTTTACGAGGCCATATTCTTGAAAAATTGGAAATAACTTTCCCTACATCAAAGTTCATAGACACTTAAGACAGTCCTTTTTCCTCGCAATGTTATGGTTCTTTTTTAAAACTATAAAATGATATATTCTTTAAAAAAACTTTAAATTATTTGCTTGCGAACAGAAAGCGGGGTTAAAAAAAAACCTCGACATATCCTGTTGTGGTCACGTAGTCGCCTGAGGGGCCGAGAATGGAGCATTTGCTGGGACTTGCGTTAATCGTAAATTGAGACTCAAAAGAACAAAAGGCATTGGATTTATTTATTTTTACTGTTCTGATGAAGATAGTTGGACTTACAATGTCCCCATAACAGATGTTTTTCCCACCATTGCCATGAGTCATCTGTAATAGGTGCTTTTGAAGTTTTCCTTTATTTAGTTATATGTCTGGGTAATATATGAATTTAATTCATCGCCAAAACAGGTAGTTCGCGAATTAGCGGTTTCTGAAGAGGGTCACGGAAGCTTCCGACTTCTCAGAAATCGTGAATTATAAGAGGCGGCATTGTTATTGCGCCATCTGTTCATAAAAACAATAGTTTTTAATCAGTTATTAGATTTAGGGAAAACGAAGAAGAGAAATGATGAGAAAGCTTTTCAGTGCTCATTTCTTTCTTTATTATTATTATTATTATTTCATACGTCTTGTTTGAAGTCGCAAGATAGTAAAATGTTTTATCAACAAACGGTTATGGTTTTTTAAAAAAATTAAGTAGTAGATAAGCTTTGTTAAAATAACAAAGGAAACATTTTACATCTGTTTCATGCTCATTAAGAGGAATTTATGTAAACTTTTTAAACGTTAATTCCTTTGAACTTGTTTCGCTCATAAATACAACTGTTATTATTTTTTATTAATGATATGAGTTCAATCTTATTTAGGAAACATTACTTTTGTTCACAAATGTTTAATTTAATCAATTTAAGATAATGGAAAGATGTTGTCAAATGAAAAACCAAACCTTTAAAAGTATGTATTTCTTTAATTCCCCCTTTTTCTGTTTTAATTTCGACGTGGTTTTTTTTGGGGGGGAAGGGGGCTTATAGAAATTATAGCATTCACTAATATCAAAAAACAGGCAAAAAGTATATATATCTATTGTAGGAATGTGAACATTTTATATAATTAATTTTACAAAAACTACTGATAATTTCCTTGGGCAGAAAAAGAAATTCTGTAACTTTCTTTTCGTAACAAAATATTTTTTGAAATGTAATAATAATTTGAAAAGTAATAAAACGATATAGTAATGAACGATGTATCTAGAGAAATTAGATTCAAAATAACTATTCACTAAACTCTATTGACACTCTTATTTTTTTAATAAAATTTACGTTTGAAAATGTTGAAGGATCTGAAAGAGGAAAACGTTAGTAGTTTTCAGAATTCTACGATTATTCCCTCACTAGTCTACTTCACTATCAAACCGCAGTTCAAAAGAAATCGGGCTGTTAACAAACAGGAAGGAATACTAACACGAACTATTTCTGCTTTGTTAAGCTGACCCTTAAATCTTTCCAGACAACGATAAACTTACTTTTTTGTAATTTGATTCAAGCAATCAAAATTATACTAGCTGTTCTACCCGGTGATCAAAAAAATTAAAAAAAAAAAACACGTAAATATTATTTTTTAAACATTTTTTTTTTACTTTGAAAATAAGATTGCAAATTTGGATAAATTAACTTTTATTAAATGCATTACAGTACTCCTTAGAATATCTTAGAAGTTCTCAGATAGCATGAAAATTTTAGCAGTAATTTAGCCTTATTTAAGGTTCCAAACCATTCTTTTATATTTAATCAAGGCGAAAATATTGATGTATCAAAAAGTTATTGTTGCCAGATTTTATTGCATTCACAAATGCCTTCACATCTGAATGATTTTTTTTATCATAATATAATAAAGATAACTTACAAAATCGGGTAAAAAAGAATTTTCTGAAATTTGTATCTAAAATTTAGGGATTTTAGAGATTTTTTCCAAGTACGAGAAAGTTTTTGATAAATTCCCCTTCCTCTTACTTTATATATCTACTCCTTACCTTAGTATATCTACTCCCTCAAGAAGAAAAAAACCCAGAAATATTTAAAATACAGAAATTTGATTAGGTTATAAAAAATTTCTGTATCTCGAATCCATTAGTTTAGTTTAGTCATTTTAATGTCCCGTTGTAAAGCAACACTGCGGCTATTTTGGAACGAACCTTGTAATTTAGAACCACAGTCAGATGACGAGGACGACACCTGAGGTGGCACCCCTGTCTCCACACCACACCAGAGGGAGAACGTTAGGCCTGACAAATTTAACGTGCAAGAGGCCCTCTTACAGGACGGTTCTTTGGTGGAATTGAGACTCGAACCTGAAACCCTTTGGTTCCGAAGCCGAGACCTTACCACCAAGCTACTGCGACCATTTCGAATCCATCTTTGTGCTATTCTTAACTCGTAATACTCTAAACAAGACAAAATAAATAAAATTATCTAAAATTATCCATATTATATATAACTGCTTCGTTGATATCATGAAATTATCTTTAAATAAAACTGCTTGCAGATATATATGATCCGAATGAAAGCAAAATAAATTATTGTAAACAGGTAAATGTGCAATATTGAATTAAGAATACAATGATGAAATTATGATAGTTTTTGATAAAAATTAAAATTAAAATCATCATCGAATTAAGAATACAATTATGAAGTTATGATAATTTTTGATAAAATTCTTTTTTTATTCTAATGATTGTAGAAAAGAAAAGTTTACTTCAGATTAAGAATTATCTCGACTAGTAAATAATTTATATTTAGCATAAATAGAAATTCTATCCATGCTAAAACTTACTTATTGATGCATATCTTTTGAATACAATTGTTTTTGAAGTGATATGATTTTGTAAGCAAATATACTTTGGTTCCTCCAAATATTAAATCTTCCCTATGGTAAGGGGTATTAAAACGTTTCATGAAAACGAACACAGAGGTATTTGAGAAATTCTAATACAACATATAATCTATTATTTTTAAAATTTCTACAATAATTCATTTTTTACTCTTTGCAGATCGTTTTGAATTCTATGCACAAATATCAACCAAGGATTCATCTGGTTAAGCTCAAGCCTAACACTCAGGGAGTACCGACAATCACCAACATCGAAACAGAACAATTTCGCACTTACGTTTTTCCAGAAACAGTTTTCACTGCTGTCACAGCTTATCAAAACCAACTGGTAAGTAAATATTGTGCAATCATTTTGAGTCCCATAAATTTTTTTCACTTGCAACCGCATATTCATTTTGCAAAAGAAACAGTTTCGAGAAAATGCAGTTAAATGCCATGTGTCCATTTATTTAGCTGCTACCTTCCTCCGCAGTTGTAGAAGATACATTTCCCAAGTCTTTAAAAATATATCTATTCTATTTAATTGTGAAAAATGAATGTTCCAGAAATATTCTTAAATTCAAACACTTCATTTTTCAGTATCTTTGGAATGTTAAAATGTTAAATTAAAAGTAGACTTATATATATTGAAGAAATATTTTTTGTAAATTTGATTCTAGAGTAATATAAGGTAGAAAATTTTGACTTTAATTGTCTGATTTTTGCAAACAGTTTTTTAATATAGCAACAGCAGTCACTTTATTCTAAACAAACGCTCTAAAAATATGTATAATCTGACTTTAATTTAAAATCATTACATAATAAAAAGAAATAAATTAAGGTGTTTTTATTATTCAGAATCCATTTATCAACTTTAACTGCCTGTTGAAAACAAACTTAAATGATTACGAAGCTAAAATGGATTGAAATATATTTTTTAATAATTATATAATTGAAGAAATATATTTTCTATTTTGAAAATTTCTCATTAAACTTCAATTAATACTGCTTAACAGTCTTTAAGTAGTGATTTCACTCTTTCCACAGAGGTTTAAATTATTAATATACTTCATCCTCTGGTATGATATGCTTTTGTACAGTGTTATGGCGATCAAAGAATTATATCATTTCAAAATCTTTCAGTATTACAATGTAATTGAAATTACTATATTTCTGTTTAAATTGGGCTTAACTGAAACACTTATTTAAGATCATATCTAGAATTTTGGGACAAGATTAGTAATTGTATTTGAGGAAAACACATAAACATGACATCGGTTAATTCAGCAAATTAATCAAATCCTATCAAAAATTTCCTATTATCAAAATTATCTCTTAGCAGTCTTGAAGGATTAATTTTATTCTATTAATAGGGATTTAACATAAACCTGGTTTATGACTTACACTATTGTAACCATACAGTAATATCGAACTGATCGTACAGTAATATCGTATTGTAACAATACAGCATCTCTAAATGATGTTGTAGATACAAAAATCCCCATACCTTTATTAAAATTAATAGTAGACTCTTTGTATAAGAATCACTAATTCAGAAAATCAGAAAAGCGATAAAAATTGCTAGGCCACACATGCATGATCTGAATGCATTTTTATAACACTTTTCAAAAGTGGATCTTGACTACATAAAATATTTTCGAATTAAACTACACAAAAGTCTCGATTAATTTCAAGATATTTAATTTAATTCTATATTAAAACATTGCTATTGTAAGCATTCCAACTGTTTTCTTTCTTTTTTTTATTAGAAACAAAAATTAGAACACTTGAATAAACATAAACTGAAAATATATAGAAACAACCAATAGTTTTATTTTATAAATACGATTATTTCTGAAGTTGAAATAATAGATGTATAAAGGAATAAGTTTTTGCAGATTCGAAAATTATCTTATTTTATCAATAACACAGTTTCATTTCATATACTTCCGTTTCACTGATTAAGAGACAGATTGTAAATAGTGAATTTTTAGCACCCGATAAGTTGCTCAGTTTCTAGTCAAATTATTCGACAACGACCTTTGAGCTCCGCGGGAGCATGTTGACAAGCTCAAGACAATAAACAGTTCAAGTCTACTCTCTTCAGCGTCAAGAACAGTGATTGTTTGACACCAATCAGCGCCCGTGTTGACACTGTGTCATTTCGCGTTGGTGCCAACTGATATGACAAGATGACGTTCATGTCAACAAAGTTTTCTCACCCGTCCAAGCTCAAAGCAGCTAAACGACCGCGAAATGCGAGTGTCGAATGGAAGTCATTTTTGTCGTTTGGGAATTGACGGCAAAATATGTCTAGATAAAAATTTAAAAATATTTCTTATTGTTTTTTCAAGCGCTGTGTAAATGATGAATCAACGATTGAATATCATCTAGTTCAAACTATGTATTTAAAGTGATTAAATATCAGAAACTCCTATGCATGTTTTTTAAGGAATAATTATTTTCTTATAATTACAGATTATATATAGAGCTGTAAAATAATAATTAAAAACATATAATTATAATGGCAAATTATATCTACTTTTCATGAAATTTTTAAAATTTTGAATAATACACGTAATATTTTATAGTCAAAAGTTTTCCGAATTCTCTTTAGCTCTTTATCTAGCAGATAGGAAACCTTTCAATGAAAATATAATTCCAATGATTCTAATAATATTTCTCATAGACACGCTGAAAACGGAAAAAAAAATTAAATTTGCGTATCTTAGTTGTTTTTACTATCAATTCATGATTATCACTTAGTATTTATATATTCAAAGTAGTATTTCGGAATTTTAGATTGTTTAACTCTCCGACTGCGTAATTTTTGAAATCACCGTTTTGATACGATGTTTGCAAATAAATTCAAATAGTTTTCGTTCAAGTTTTTTGAAAAATATATGTCACAATAATAACGATATAATACAAATTCGTAACCGTAAAAATTAACACACTAAACTGTGAAAAACGCGGAATACAATAGAAAATTTAGTGATCCAACTCGCGGAAATAGCGGGATAAGCAGCTGGAGATTTAAGGCCCAAAATTGAAACCAGATAAAATTATATTCTGCTTTTACGAATATTTCTTATAACAATGAAAATACAATTGAATAATTAATAAAAGTGTATGAATAATTTTCAAATAATTAACTTTGAATTCTAAAACAAATCTAAATAATTCTGCAAATACCTATTTTTTGTTCAAATTATTTTTTTTCCCTCTCAGCAGAAATTATTTCTACTACTTAGCCAATAGTTCACCTATCAATTTTTATTTTATATTAAATCAAAAATAATAATAACTTTTTTGCTTTCTAAAACTTTCATTTAATGTATTGTATTGATACTTAAAAAATACATAAAGATGCAATTCAAAATGTTTATAGAGATATATATTTACTAAACATAATAGTAATGTAAGAATGGTATTTAGAATAAAACTAAACAGTAAAAGACATTTTACTTTCTCTACCATACTTCATTAACCTGTTCACTGGTTTTTGTGAAACATTCCAAAACAAAATGAACTGAATATAAGTTAATTGCCCGGTTAACAGGTTAAACAGATTTTCAAAATCCGTGTTAAGCACTTATAATATCGAAAAACTAAAACTCAAAATAATCTTAATTCCCTTTTAAGTAAACACGAAATCTTGATATATATATCCGTTTTTAAAACCATCTTCAATAACAATCAAACTTAAAAATAATTATCTCATATCTGTACATCTATTAGATGCAATGCTGTTAAAAACAGAAATCAATTACTATCACAAGAATAGAAACCGGATACTTAATTACGGACCTTAACCTCTTCCATGCCGTTGTTTTTAGTCTCCGATATGAAGCCTTTTTGGTCTCAATAAAGGCAATTAGTCAAATTTCTTCTCCTTTGACTTTAAAGGAAATGCGCGGACATTTCATTATGACTCAACGCATCCTGGTTTATCTACTGCTCCTGACACATCCTCTGAAATATGATGTTTGTTTTCCATTTCTTCTTTTTCTTCTTCCTTCCCCCTACTCTTCTTCATCTCAAGGTATACCGATGACAGTTCGAAAGACAGATCGTAACAATAACGAAGTTAGTCAGCCGTTTAGTAGTCCCTTATCTGGGACCTTTATTTGTTTATTTCTACCCTCTTTCCATCCCGTGACGGCTAAATTAGAACTCAAGTCCACACTCTGGTCAGAGAACAAAGGAGGGCCCCCAGGTTTGAACGCGTTCAAGCAGGACGCTCTTCCTGACATTGATGAGTAGATAATAATCGGATTTTAGAGGAATTATTATTATTTCTTCTATGCTTGGAACTGCCTTTCGGTTCTCGTGCTCCAGCATGGGAGATTTCATTTCAGTGGATCTGTCGGATTTTTTTTTAATGCCATCTTTCAAATTTTCTTTCTTCAAATTAACAATGTTGTCAAAGTGCGTAATAAAATCTATAGAAGGCCTTATTTGTAAAGAATATCAATTACGTGTGGGTAACGAGATATATAAAGTCCTTAATATGGTAGTAATTAGGTGTTATTGTTTTCTGTTAATGAGATTCATGGTTGATTGGTTTTCTCCGATTCCCGGAAATTGTAAAGCTTGTCTGCTGTTTTTGCCATTGTTTGAAATTAGAATTTATTGAGTTTTAAATGCATTTTATTTATATCTTTAATGCATCTCTTTGGTGTCAATAATTTAATTAATCTCTTGTAATTATATAGAAAACTAGAACATATTTATAGCATCTGGGTTATTGTGGAGGAATTAATGATGTTATTCATTAATATTTCTTTAATTTTATATATTTACAAAATTGCAATTTCACTATATTTAGCCTTGTCAATGTTTAATTTGTTTTATAACCAAGAAAATTATAGGACATTTACTATCAATTTTTGCTGAAAAGTTACAGGAATCGAAAAAGAAATGGTTCTAGCTTATTCTTAGGATTTCACACTTAGGCACTCTTATATTTAACTATTATATTATATAATGTTCATAAGATTGTAAAAAGGAATTCCCGCGGTAAAGCAAAATAGGACTAAAAAGTTTGATTTTGTTCAATTCATTGAATGATTATTATTCATAAACCAAATTTACTTAAAAGAAAAGGGTTTCTGTAAATATAAGATGTCACTTTTACATTCTTGAAGTTATTTTATAGAAAATCATATCCGAAATATTTTATTATTTTACAGATTTTTTTTATATCCTGTAGAACCGCAAATATAAATAATAACTTTATTCTTAATATCAGGAATATAACAAAACAGTAATATAACTTCCTTTCTTGTTTATTACGTTTATTTCTGACAAGCATAAATAAACCAAAAATATGCACGAGTCAACAACACAAAATTGAAATATGGTATTTGATATCATACCGAAATTAAGCTATTTTTGTAGGAACCGCGTTTAATGTTTATTGTCTCTCTTTAAATGAAAAATTTAATGTATGTGAATAGATTGGTGCAAAGTTTGTATTTATTGGTTTCTACTTTAAAATTTCTTTCCTTTTTAGCATTATTTAAAAACCAGGAGTAACCTCCCCAAAACTTTTTCTGATATTCCTAATAAACTTTTGGTAAAGAATGCCTTACATGCCTTTGGCGTAGAATAGTTAAGTAATAGAAGAATAGTTAAGCCCAAGCATCTGTTGAAAGTATACAAAAAGCGAATTTGTGTTCGAGACAAAATTTAATACATTTAAGTCACTGCGTTTTTGAATTATCATGTTATATGTTTCTAAAAGTATAGACTGACAAACAATCTGCCTAAAGTTGGATTTGTTCAAAATTTGTCAGGTGTCTACTAGATAGATTTTACATCTGTGTATCGAATTTTACCTACCTAGCTCTCTTCATTTTGTAGTTAACTTATATTGAAAGCAAGACAATCTGATCTTCTCTTAGATTTTACTCAAAATTTGATAGAAACCCGCAAATTTGGTGTTAAGACCGCATAAAAAATGTCAACCGCTTAGCTCAAAATGTTCTTGAATTATTTTTGTCGCAGTCAGATGGACAAAATATGTTTTTCAAACTGAGAGATGTCTGAAACGTAGAGATTTGTAAAACCTTCGAGTTCAACTATTTTAACGATTATCATATGTTCTCTATACTGTGCACACGAGGAAGTAAAATGCTATAAATATTTAAAAAAGGGATCATGTAAAAAATACATTTGAAAAAACAATTTTATCTAATAATTTTAGAATATCCAAAAATGTTTATTTGTGATATAATTGCTACTTTGAGAAGTAACTACAAGAAATAAAATGCAGCTAAATAAATAAAAAAAAAAACTTCCTTTTTGAAAAGCAGCATTAAAATGATTGCAACACTAAAATTAATTAGAAATGAATTAAAATTATTCTTTTTCTTTCGATTTGAAAGTTTAAAAATATATTTCGGGTATTACTTTCAATTTGTGTAAAACTTTAATTTCCAGCAGATATTTTTAAATATTTAAACATTTTTCAGAAATTTAGTCAGCTACCGAAGTTTTATATTATTTATATAGCTTGAGTTGATCTTGGTTTCTCAGAAGCTATTATTTTCTTCGAAAAAGCAGAGATCTGTTGATGTGAAAGTTGTACATGAAACCGTTATAGATATATTCCCTTAAAGTTTTATCTTTACAATAAAAATAAATTAATATTATGGTTACAATGAAGCTGAAAATAGGATAAGTAAATTTGATAAACTTCCATACACATTATGAATATCTTTAGAGGCAATTTTTTGAGAGAGATAAATCATAGCTAAATTTAAGAAGCTCAGTTTTCAAATCGTGTGAATAAGAAAACTGGAAACAGTAAGGGTTTTATGTACGCATTTTGATAGCATGTTTAATATTCTTTGCACACACATGCGTATTTCTGACATGAAGGATATTGTTTACTACTAATAATGTGTTTATCATTATCCATATTAATATATAAAGAATGCTAACCAAGATTTTTTGAAGGCCCTACTTTCAAACTTTTTATTAATTACAAAAATGTCTTTTTTTTAGTGGATGCGCAGCACATAATTGCAAAATTTACTGAAAAATATTTGAAACTTTACTATTTAACAAAATAGAAAAGTTTATATAAAAATATATATAATTTTTTGATATATATATATATACACCGTAAATTGAATTTCAGATCAAACCTAGACTATAATTAGAATTTTTCTCACATTAAACTTTTTTATGTATGTTTTATTCAAAATTCTCTCCCTTATTTAAGATTTATAAATATAAATGAGATTATGGCTATACTTTAAAATGAAACGGTGTAAGTTGCTCGATATTGTTAAGTGTTTATATGAAAAAAAAACCTATAATATCAATGTGTTGTAATAACTATAATATCGATGTGCCATAAGGTCAACTGTAATCAAATGCAAATATCATTCGTTCGCTGACCTTTATTTCAAAACATAATACATCTTGAAATTTCGACCCTCACATATATGTCTTTAAATTTTTGTTTTAATCTGGGAAATTACTTTTAATTACACATGACTTAAGTGTTAATCTGCATTTAAGTCGAAGAATATGCTTCATTTCTTATATATATATATATTAATCCTCCCTTATATTTCAAAGCATAAAAAAAGGAAAGAAAAAAGAGTGAAGTTTGTAAATAATTTAATGATCCCCTCAAAAGTCTACTGTCCGATTCAAACAAACACTCTTCAATCATAATAATCCGAGAGGATGAGAGCAGTAGCTCTGTAGTAATTCATCATGACAAGTGATTTCTTGCATGCACATGCGGCTAATGCGGCGGGGAAAAAATAGGGAAGCTGTATTAATAAGACTTCTTATCGATAACTGCATTCAAAGACCTCTCGACGAGAGAGAAGGACGAGTTGAAATCGTGATGTCAGTAGACTGTTTCCTTTTCAAACCGAATGTCAAGAACGAAATGTGACAGCGGGCATTTGATACTCCGCTATTGTTACCATTGTTATTCGTCACCATGCCGGAATGGTGTTTGTGTTTTTCCAAATCGTAATCTGTAATCGTGATGAGTTCTGTTGTGAGAATTCGGCATTGGAAAAGTAATAGTAGAGAGTTTGAGGGTTCGATGAAATTTTGACGAACAATGTTGAGTTAATTTTCAGTTTTATTTCTTTACAAAGGATCTCATATTCTGCGAGATCTGTGATTGTTATTAAATATCTGAGGCTGAATCATATATTTAATTATTACAATTATCATTTTATATAAAAAAAGGCAGTTCGAAACTCTGGTTTTGTTATCATTTGAACCCAACTTTAAATAATTCGTTCTAAATCTAATTAAGTCTACCCAGAGCGCTAAATAGAATTATATTGCTTCTTTTCTGATAGAAAAAAAAATTCACAACAGAAACAAAAAAAAAGTAAAATCGGATGATTTAGAATGAATTAAATTTGAGTAGTAATTTTTGCAAAAAAAATGGTTTTAGCTTTTAAAATTTTTTAAATAGTTTAAAATACTATCCATGTTTCAAAGATATTAAATCATTCTAAACGCACATGAAAAATAGATTTCCTATTATACCTTTAAAAAAAACAAATATCGATACTAATTTATGATTTTTCACTTAACATATGTGGCATTTTATGGTATTGTTTATCACCGAAATGAATACTTTTAGATAAATTGAGTGTTGAAATGTTAAAACGTAAAATTTTCTAAAAATAGAACTTACTTTTTCATATTATTACAAATTATATTTAAGCATTTATGGAGTTTATGTTGATTATTATTTGTATTGATCACCACATATTTTGATGAGCGGGATAAAAATTATCCCGCTATCCTGCATAGATTTATATATTGTTATTGATATAAATCTATATATTATTATTACTAGGTTTACACAATATATGATAAAATACGATTTCTAAACTCTTTAATCCTTACAGTTTTATTTACTCTTTATTACATACTACTTTCTTTTCATAAGGGAATGTTAATTTTAAATATTGCTGAAGATTTACATAAGTAATTTTGAGCTCTGTTATTAACTTTGATGGTCCCAAAAGATTTTGGCGTGAAAAATTAGTAAGAAGGCATATAGAAAAAAATAGAGCAATTTATTAATTGGAATGACCGTAATGTAAATATATAGGGAATATTATAAATTGTGTTTCCGCGTACAGATAATAGTGTATTTTGCAAATGATATATAAAACCACGTATTTAAAATCTTAGTCGGATAAAAGTGTTTTTGTTATAATTGCTTTTTTTTACTCAATCGCCAATCAAGATAGTGCATCATTTTTGACTTTTTATTTATTTATATATTTATTTTAATTGCTAAAAATGCCTAGTGAGTCGTTATAAGATGTAGATAGCTTTTTCGGGGAAATTTGATTTAAAACAAATAAATATTCTTTTAGTTTTTGGAGTACTAAACAAGGAAAACATTAGGGAAAATAACTATGCATCGAGTGTAAATGGTTAATATTTTGACCACATACAATTCCTGTCTTCTTTTATTAAAGCTCTCTTCTTTTATTAATTCCGACTTCTTTTATTTAAGCTCTTTAAATTTTTGCAATTAATAATTTATATACAAATGAATTTATGAAAAATTATATTCGAATTTTAACAATATTTAAAAAATTATATCAAGTTCATTAAAAATTACGACTTTTAATAACTTTTTCTTTTGTGTTAACAGATTACGAAACTGAAAATTGATAGTAATCCTTTCGCCAAAGGTTTCCGAGATTCTTCAAGACTCACAGACTTAGAAAGGTAAGACACTATGTTCCTCTTTTTGATATTTCTTACCAATAATAGTTTCAGGGTCACTGTTTTGTGAGGTTAGTTACAAGAAATAAATTTCAAATCTTATAGACAATCAGTTGGATTTAATAATAGCTTGTGTGGAATCAATTCTAGGCAAATAAATGCAAAGTAAATTATTTAATAATCTGTATGCTGTTTTTTTTTTTTTTTTTACGAAATCAACAGATTCCAAAATAAATTTGCAACATATCAGAACATGTATTACACGATTTGACTTAAATACTGATTCGTCAACTCGATGAAAAAGGTTCTATATTTTGGCCATTTAGCCCCACCCCCACAAAAAAAGGCATTTCAATAATAAAAAAAAATTTCGTCCTTGAAGTTGTTAAACCTCATTTAATAAGGATTTTGTATTTAATAAAAGGTGTATTAAACCTTTTATTAAAAAAGTGTATTAAACCTTTTATTAAATACAAAATCCTTATTAAATGAGGTTTAACAACTTCAAGGACGAAATTTTATAATTATTATTGAAATGCGTTTTTTTTTTTTGCTTTTTTTTTGGTGGGGGTGGGGTTAAAGGGCCAAAATATAGAACATTTTTCATCGTTAAGTTGACAAATCAGTATTTAAGTCAAATCGTGTAATACATGCTCTGATATGTTGTCAAATTTATTTTGGAATCTTTTGATTTCGTAAAAAAACATGCAGATTATTAAATAATTTACTTTGTATTTATTTGCCTATAATTGATTCCAGACAAGCTATTATTATTATGTATTAAATATGAACCTTCAATAGAGCTCACATTTCAAGTCGCCTGTGTTTAAAATTCTAAATGTCACACCGAACATAATTCTAAGATTATTATATAATGAATATTTAATAAACACCCTATAACTGAAATAGATATTAAATTAGTTAGAATAAAATAAAAATTGAAGCTTTTACTTTCAATTTGCGCATAGACTTTATTTTTACAGAAAACTTAAGTATTCAAATATAAGGCTGTGAGCTTTTTTATTGGTTTTTTTTTTTTATAAAATGTATTTGTCATTAATAATTGAATCAGCATGAACTGAAATTCAAAATTGTAAAATGCATTTATGATTTTGTAAGGAAGTAATTTTTACATGCTGTATTAAAACCCTTCATAAAGATATAATTTATTTTCCAGCAAATTTGGTTATCTTATATTAATACAATCAGCTTTTCATGATATTAAAATACTAGAAAAAAAAGTATAGAAAATAATTATATATCTCTTTGAAATAAATCGCAACAGCAGTTCATTGACTTTACAAAAATTTGAAGTGCATTTTTCTAGTTATTATTTTTATACTAGCAATATAGTTTTCTATTCTAAAATTGAAATTGTACTTCAGAAAAGCTTTTAAAAGTAAATAAATTCTTAGTATAACATAATGAGGAGCTTAAAAGTTGCCCTATTACGTTGTATTAGCTGTAATTGTTACTGTAGGTATGCATAAAAGTATAATTCTAAATTTCATATATCCACAGTCACGTTATTGAACTGATTATAGCCTCCCCAAAATTCGAAGAGGCCTATAATTCGAACATCAGCCAAGCAACTTAATTAGGAGAGAGAACGCATAAATTTTCCCTTCGTCTAAAATAGAGGGGAAAAACTCTTTCGCTGCATTTTTATCTCATGGTTGCTCAACCGAAACTGACGGCTAATTTTATTTCAGAGCTGCTTGAGTTTAGACATGTTTTGATAGATCTCTATGAAACCGTAGATGGAAACTCTGCTCTTCACCTTCGAGCATTCCCAAATGGTGATACTGCCGCCATCTGCTAACCAAAATTAGAACTAAATTGCTTGCATTAATTTCGATATTAATTTTTATATTTCATGAGGACGAAAATTATAAATTGTGACATTTCTCAATAAAACAAATCTTTATGCGAAAAAATCATTCTTATTTTAAAAATTAGTACTATTGTTCTTTATTAAAGTGTCGAAGTGATCAATATTACTACTCGGTGAATAAATTTAACTGAGCAAACAAATTATTGATTTTGGTATCCGAAAATTTATAATTCTTTAAACAAGGATCTATATTATAAACAGTTTTATTATATGATATTATATTAAAAATTGTTCAATAATCAACAATTTTTTTAATAAAGGATATTATGCTAAAAATTTTAATATCGGATATTATATTAAAATTATGCTATGTAAATGAATATATAATATTGAACGTGCATACCATATTAGTAACGAGAAATGCTGTTAAAGCTAAGTATTACTAGGATAAATTATTTTTGTTCCGTCAAAAAAATGTCGGATTTTGAATTTATCAAAAGTAGCTGCAAAATGAAATATGCAGACTTGTGATTATATGCCGTAAACTGTACGGTGTCTAATCAACTTGAATAATGTCTCTATACCGTACTCTAATTAAAATCTGATCGATAATTTACTTTTCAGCTTAATTTCTTTCTCTCAGCCACATTTTTTCGCATTATTATAACTCTGTTTGCAAATCCATAATCTATGTATTAGAGGATGTATTTGAGTAATTTATTGCTCTCGACTGCAATTGATACCTCATTCAAATTTTGTCAGCTAAATCTGTAGTCGATGTATTCGATGATTTATCAACCACCCTCTTTTTTTCCCAATTTTGGTTGTTTGCTTCTGAGGCAATCTTCTAAAGAATTCAATTAAAATTTTCTATTAAAATTTTTTTCTCACCTTGTAAATTTTTAAGCTTTACAGCTCTGAAAACAGCATGATGTTTCGTACTAAAATTAAAACCATGGAAAATAAGGAAGAGGGGGTTGAAGGAATGGATTTATTTTATTACAAAATAATATTTTGGTAAAATATTTACAAATATTTTATATAATTCTATTAGATGTTATTTTTTAAACATGCAGGGTCAATTTTCTGCAACGACGCAGATAAACTGAGAATTGACATCTTATTTTGAATTTTCAACATTTTAATCATTCTTCAATTCTCATTATGGTGCAAAACTTATTAACCTTCCAGCAATTCCGGCTATTAGGCAATCAGTCCATTTTCAATTGAGTCCCTCGTTTTTCGCAGTTTAGAGTGTTTATTTTTACGATTACAGATTTTTATTATACCGTACTATTATCGTGTAACATTTAATATTAATTCATTTTATTTGAAAAGTATTAGAGTATATTTGCAAACATAGAATCTAAATAGCGATTTGAAAAAATTACCATGTTATAAGGTTAATACTATTATCTTGTATATAAATAAATCTGATGTCTATAAAGCATTTTATTAATTTATTTAAGCATAACGCGAGGATATTTAATATACCATCATCAATATTAAATTGAATTCAAATGTTTTCAAAATAATGCTATTTTAAAAACATTTGAAATTTCCTCTTTTGATACAGTTATTTAAATGCTCAGGACACATTTTCAACATTTGCAAAAAGAAATTCAAAAACGTCATTATATTTCAATAATTTTTTTCAATGGTATGTTTTTATCTTTCAAAAATATGTTTTATGCTTTCCACTTTTATACTTTCTGCAGCTTCTTTCGTTTTATCTTTTATTTTTATTTTTTCTCTCAAAGCTTTTTAAAGAAGTAGTTTACGTTTCTTCATTACGAAACTAACACTTCTGTTAATTGAATGCTCTTTTGACCCTAGCGTGAGATCTATAGCTTTGAAGGGATTATATACTTATCAAATATTGTAAAACTTTCGATCCATATAAAAGAAAAGCACTTTTGAAAACTAATAATTGAACTATTTTTTTAAATAATATAGAACCTTATAGAGTCTTTTTATATTAACAAATGAAATCCTTTTTTGAATAAATTAAAATAACAATACAAAATAATAATAAAATAAATTAAAAAGTTATTAATAATGTGTAAATAAACTAATAGAATTGAATTAAATAGCATTCATTGCTTCATTCGAAAATATAAACTTTAACTTAAATTTTGTCACTGTTTCTTTAAAACTGAGAAAATATATAATTTGTAAATTATACTTCTAATTACTCTAAATAGATACCAGATTTCATAATTGCTTAAGAAACAAACATTTTTTTTTCAAAAACTTCTATTACTGAATTATTTAAAAATCATCATAGAATTTTGCTTAAAATTTGCTTAATTCTGTAATGTTGAATTTCGAAATTGAATCTAATAAAAAGGGGGAAAAATCAGAAAAATATTTTTATTTTCCCTTCAAGTCTTGCTAGAAATTAATAATTAAAATATTTATCTAAAAAGTTTAACGATATTCGACATAAATTTAATAATTCAAGTAATTCCAGGGAAACAGCAATACAGAATATAGCATATTTTAATGTATATTAAAAAATCTTACCTCAAATTAAAATTTGAAGTTCCATTTTAAAATAATCCAATATTATTGTTTTCTAAATATTCATCTTTTATGATGGCAATCATTCATTTATAATCAATCATTCATCATTCAATTATGATTCAATCATCATTAAAATAGCAATCATTTTCATTTTTCAGAAACACATTAGTGTAACTTTTTAAACATCAGAATTCCACAATTCATTGACAGCATTTGATTTGGAATACTAATAATCGTTTGCTATTATATAATAAGAGTTGTATTGCCAACTGAAGAAAGCATAACCTGTATGCACATTTTCTCTAAACACAACCGTCTAGATTATTTTCACAGACTTCAGTATCAAATTTTAAAGCTTTTTTTTTAATCGTTCGTGAAATTATTATATTTTATTACTGAGCAAAGTGAAGTAATTTTTATCAGGTCGTTTTAATAGCTGTGAATTATAAGCTTTTGTTAAAATGTACGAAAACTCTAATCTTAACATTGATGAATGTAATCATGAAAAATTTTATTGCTTTTAGAGTGGTCAATTTATTTTATTGTTCTATATATTATTCTTTAAAAAAAATCAAATTGATGATATGAAAATTCTGCATTTTGATACCCCATCGGAAATAAAAAGGTTAGTGTTTTGTGCTTAATTTTTTTTAAGATCTTTCACTTTAATGCTTTTATCATTTTGATGTAATCTTGAAAGAAAATTATATACAATTACAATTATATTTTATAATCATTTAAAAAAATCTTAAATTCTTGAAATAAAACAAATTCGAGTTTCAATAGTGAACAAGCTTAAATTGAAAATTTTCATTTTTAATTTTGAACAAATTTTATCAGGAAAGATAACTGGTAGAGATTTTTTTAGATAACTATTTTTATTTATTTTCGATTTAGTTGATTTTAGAATAGTTTTTTGGTTCCATAAATTAATATTTACGTTAATAATTTTTATTTACGCCTAAAATACATTAAATATTCTTTCTTTCTTTTTAAATTTCTTTATTTAAAATCGAAATTTAAAAAAATGGAAATATTAATATTGAATAAAATGAGATTGATTAAATATTTTGCTGAATAAACTGCAAATTGTTCTATGTTAATATGTCATTATTGTCAAATAATTGTTATTTATTCGATTAATGGATTAAAATCGATTCGATAGTGAAATCGATTGAAATATCTCCCAATACTCACTGAAGTTTTAAAAAATTTCAAAAGAATTTTACATTAATTTGTAAAGAGAAGATATTTAGATGAAATGTTTAAATTCGATGATTTATTAAATTTCTTTAAAACAAGTAATATAATTTTTTTAATTCAATTCCTACTTAAGTCAACAAAGAAAGTTTTTATTTCGATTACTTTTTATTAAATAATTATGAAAAAAATTGTTGTAACAAATAATTACCGATTTTCGTAAGAATTTAACTCTCATTTCTCTCATTTAACTTTCACGTGAAAAATAATGAAATCCTTGCATTTTACCGATTAAGCTGCTGCCTGTTGGTTTCAATTTTCATTACAAACTGCTAAAACTTTAAGGTATTAAAAATTAATTAAATTTAATTAATGAATTAATATCTAAAAAGAACTGTATCAACGTCATCTATTTCCACTACAAGTTTTAATAAATATATTTGAATCTGAGCATATGAATATAAAGTATTTTATTAACGATTAAAAATTAAAGCTAGATTTATAAATATATTCATAGGAAGAGTATGAACGAATAGTAGGAATTGAAAAATAGACAACAAATTTGCAATAGTAATTATTAAAGTTATTTGCAACATTGAATCAAAAAATAATGACAACTAGTGAGGTCTGAAACTTTGTTTTCTTTTCAAAACTTGGACCTTTCAACTTTTCTTTTTCTAATACTCCTCTTCTCTTCTTTTTCATTTTAACTTAACATACAGACTGGACGAAAGGCATTTCGAACACACATGGTTCATGCTACTTCACAGTGATTTATATCGCCGCTAATTATTTCTTTTGTAGTTGCCGCTATTTCCTCGCATGACCCTTCCATCCCCTCGGTCTCTCACCTTACCGCAGACGATATTTTCATTCTTAGTTCATTACGTTAAAAGTTATTTAGAATCAGAGGAAAGGAGATAGACTCTGAATCACTTCAGATTTGAGTTTGAAGCCACCTTGTGCATATTTATTCAACTCGAGAATATTAATTGAGAGTCACTTTAAAAAAACAAATAATTTCTCATTAATAAAACAGATGAAAAAAAAAGTGAATGAAGGTCATTGCTTAAATAGGAGAATCAGATGTTAACACTCAAGTGAATAATTTAATACATACAAGAAAAGAAGGCAATGGAAAATAAATCTGAGATTTAATTTGTTAAGATGTTTTATAAAATTAATTATGAAATATTTTTATTAAATCAGTGATAAAATTTGTTTAAAATATTAAGAAATTAAAAAAAAAGTAAAATGTTTCAGAATTTCTGTCAATTGCTCTTTTTAAATCATTCTAAAGTGAGAAAAGTTTTCTCAACGGATCTCACCCAGTTTATATTTAAAATTAATTGCTTTGGGGAAAAAATTGGTTAGCAAGGATTAATGATTTCTAAGAATTTCAATTTAATATTTCCTGTTTCTTCATCTTAATGACTTCTTCAGCAAGAAAGGTATAGTGGAAATTTCAATTTTGCTAGACTTATAACTAATGCTATTTTATAAGCATAAACGCGTTATGTTCATTCTGCTTTGTATTTCCTTATTATTCTGTCTATATCTTTATGAAACCCATTAAATCCCAAAAAATAACAGCAGTGTTTAAGAACGTAATATTTTTTTTTAATTTCACAGTTGTTTCATTCTATAGCTAAACTGTAATCGCAAATACAATAAAATTTCAAAAATTTTATTCAGCATATGCCTACAACCTATTCAATATGAGAAAAGATGTCGAATATTTACATCAATGAAAAAAGACCCAGTATGAAATATTAGTAGTAACAATACTAATGAGTTCCGTTCGAATTCAACAAAGAAATTTCTTGTAGTAAGAAACGTATATTATTATAGGATTTTATAAATATTATCTAAAAATGGAGGAAAAATACTCAACACAAAAAATTATTATTGGAAGTATACTTTCTGTTTAAACTTTGAATGAGAAAACCAATTTTTGGATGCAATGTTTACAATAGTTGTCACGGAAAAAAGACAGATTTCACTTGATTTCTTATTAATTACAATTTCAGAAAACTGGCTCCGAGGTACACATTTTATTTCCCTTAAGTACATGTATCAAGTTCGATGGCTCTAGTTCAAATGTTCTAGCTTATAGAGGGGGAGCATACACACACATTCATCTGTATTGTAAATAGAGATGGAGAAAAAGAATAAAGAGTGAAGGAAAATTCGCATTTGTTCATTAGAAATGAATCAGAAACTGTATTTCTGTGATATCTTTAATTCATATTCCATAAATCTCTATAATTTTATCTTCGAAATTGTATTTTATTGTTTAATTTGTCTCCCTTTTAGTATTTTAATTTTTTGTTTTTGCCTTTGAATAAAGATGTCTCTGCTTTTGGTATTATATTCGTTTTGTCACTAAGAAATAATATTCATAGAATTAAAACAATTTCAAAGGTTCAAACGTTGACGTCGTTTACTCCATGCTGAGCCAAATTTTTTATCACAATTTTGAGATCAATGAAGAATTCATAAGAAAACTTTAAATTTAATTGACTAGTTTGCATGTAAAATATGATAGTTACAACAATACTCAAGATATTCTTGTAACATGTAATTCTATGCATCGTAATGGACTGCATCGTACCTTAATTAGAGACATGGTATATGTTTTTATATTACAGATTAAATGATAAGCATGATTTTTATTATATCAGAAAATTGAAGTTTTTGAAAATAAGAAAAAAGAAAAGAAAAATAGAAAGAAAAATAAGAAAAGAGTAATTGGAATTTTGAAAAAAAAAAATCGAAACAATTCTGAAATACCATTCAATTCGTTGCAATTTAATATGTTTCAAGGGCAGGTGAAAGCAACTTTCAGATTCTATTGTTATACAACCATATTTTGCGAAATAATCTGTAGGATATTCCTGTGTATAAATCTGTTGGGAGTTTCGTTACAATATCTTCAATACTATTAAAGTTATTTCTGGAACCCAGATTTAACATCTAGTAAGATACTCTGCATTACTGGGATGAGCCTAACAAATTTTCTGGTTCCTCTTCATTTCCAAGCTATACTATGCAATGAGCTCACTATTTTATCGGGGCCATCATTCCCAAACCACGAAATAAAGAACTTCCACCGTTACCAAAGAGAAACTGCTAATTGATTCCAACATTCTACGAGTGCTTCCATATTTCACGAGCCAGGTCAATCCTTAATATCTGTAGTGAATCGAGAGAGCCAACGGAGCGCTTAAATTCCACTTTAAATCTATCCTGGCCATTACTATAAAGCGGGCCAGTTAATCTGTCGGACCTCTTGCCGGTGCGAGGTCTTTAAGCGAATGACCATTATGCATATTGAGCTTACTGGAATGGGAAAGGCTTTACATGAATGGTAATGAGACGAACAGCCAGGGCCCAGCTTCGACGGTCGAATAAATTAGGGTTAACGGTAGGCGGGCACGTCAGGGGCTTACAGTCCATTCTCTCATAATGGACGAGTCAGACCGAAATCCGGCTAGAATTGCGGTCGCCACATTATCCTTTGGGCATGCCTTCCTTAAGACTGATTTTATCTTAACGCAGCAGCAGTGTAAATGCTATTAACTGTTTTCGATACATCTTTACTGGCAAAGATAAGATGTTAATTGGCGTCATTAATGTGGAAATGAACAGTACTTAAGTGTGAAATAGTTCCACCATTTTGAAATGAATTGCTTTGAAAAGATTAAAAATCTTAGAAGTTTCAAATTTAACCGTTACATGTGGGATGGTATTTTAAAATACATAATATTTGATAATGGAATTATGTAAGAACAGGATTTAGCATTCTAAACTTTGATAGGAATTGCTTTGAAATTATTACAAATCGTACATTTTAAATTTAAACGTTAAATTAACTGTGGAACTGTATTATATCAAATATATGGTATTTGATAATGGGATTATATAAGAGCCAGATTAGCTTTCCTAAAATTAGCATTATAAGCTTCTTAATATTGTAAATAACTTGATTATGCACTTACTTATATAGAAAATTCAATGGGTATATTTCCTACACTTATGCATCTTATTAAGAATTCATAGACACAGCTAAAGTCCTATGATTTAAAACTAAAATTTGATATTAGTTTCTGTAAATGGCTATTAATCCTATCATGGTCCTTTTAAAATAGAGATAAATAACATCTATAACATAAATCAGTAAGCATTTTGAATATTTCATTCGTTTAATTTTGTTGGAAAAGAATTTGGAACACACTTTAGAAGTATTTTTTCCTAGCAATTTTTACAGTTGTGACAAGCATTATTAAAAGCATTAAAATATAATATACGTTTAATTAAAAAATATTTTTGACTTTTCGCTTTCATATATGTACATAATACTTGGAATAAATGCAGAAAAACTGAGGGATTGTGGGACAGAAGTTCTGTTAGTCGAGTCTTATCTGATATGTACATGATTATTTCTTTATTTCAATAATTAGATGCTATCTTTACAAGAAAATTCAGTTTTGCCGTCTTCCTAGTTGATCTTAGTGTTTATCTATATTATTGTATTGCTAAGCTCTATTATCTACTAATGTTTAGGAATTAGAATGCTTTATTTAATGGACACAGTACGACCACATTTGAAACAAGTAATAATAATACTAGAAAATCTTAGTTAGGTTAGCAAAGAAAAATTTTATTTTAGTTACTTTTTATTAAATAATTATCGAAAAAATTATTAAGTATCACAAAATTATTGATTTTTGCAAGAATTGAAATCGTATCCTTCATCTTCACGTGAAAAATACTAAAATCTTTGCATTTTACCGATTTAGCTACTGATTTTCGATTTCAAATTTCATTACAAATTGCTAAAACTCTATTTAAAGTATTGAAAATTAATTTAATTTAATTAATAAAGTAATATTTAAAAATCTATATTAACATCAAGTGTTATCCACTAAAGTTTTAAATGTATTTGAACTTGCTTGGGTGAATAAAAAGTATTTTATTAATGACTACAAATTTGAGCTATATATATAAATAAAATATATAGAGAGAGTGTGTTAACTAATCTAGTAGGAACTGAAAAAAAAGCACAAGCTGAGTGTTAGAAAAATACTTTGAAATGTAATAATGGCTTCTATAAGAAAATCATATAACGATCCTAAATGTTATTCCCTCAGGTATTCTCTTTTAAAGCCTTTATTTTATTCTATTCAAGGATGTACTTTTATAGCAATTATTATTGATTCATATGAGACATTGGTGAAGTAAAAGGAAATAAATAATTTTATAACATTCTGCTCTTTATTCAAGCATATGGCATTAATGCATTAGGTGTATTTATTAATGTACAATCCTTTTATACGCGGTAAATTTATAATCATTTTAATGCTATTAGCAGACTTTCATGCATTATGTAAATGTTTTACAGTTCCATATAAATAAAAAAAGAGAAATATATTATGAATTCCTTTTAACTTACCCTGGTTTACTTTTCTCATCTACAAGTTATCTCTCAGATAAAAAATACGATACATCAAAAAGCGATGCGAAGATAATTGTGGGCATACGTCAAAACACCGCTTATAAGAAACGTCTCAGAAGTTAAGCCTTCTCAAAGAAGATTCGCAGGGAAAATTACGCAATGCATCACTACTCTCAATTAAATAATTCTGAATTATGTATCAGAAATAAGAGATAATGGACATTTTGAGAAATTTGATTTTACAAATACATCAATTTGTTGCAATATTCAGCACTCTTTATGTAACAAAGGGACGCGCAGATACACAACATCGATGATGCGGTTACTCATAACTTCGTTCATTGGGCCAACTAGTGGGATTTTTACCTAGAGAATTCTATGTGTTATTTCTGAAAAAAAAAAATATTTTATATTACAGAATGTTGTTAAGCAAGTATCTATTGTTTCCAAGATTAATCATGTAGATTGTTACTGTAATTTAATTCTTATTTTCTTTTTTTATAGAGAGTCTATGGAAACCCTATTACGTGAACATGCCTTTCGATATTCACCTTTTCGAACATTGATGACAGGCGAATTACCACCAGACCAATATGCGCTCTCAGGTAAGAATGGTTGCAATGTACTTTAGTGTGCCCCTTGAGTTTATCACCAATAGGGCAACCCAATGAAATTATCTTCTAGTAACACTAATGGTGTTTTGTTTATTACTTTTCACAATGATCTGGAACGAATGGATAAAATTAGGGAAGGATGCTTGTTTGAAATTTGAATGAATAATGGTTGGATTGCTTCTAAGTATATATGTCTAGTGTGTTCCTGTTATCCGCACAGTCCTTATGTTCAATGTGCTAGTGAAACTACTAGGTTCCCACTTCCGCTGCTAGAGTGGCCATAGGATTTTTTTTTTAATTCTACCCTGTATCTTCTTTAGAATAGAAAGTTATCACATACTCTAAACTTTGCCTTCTACATAACAAACCAGCGCATCCGATTTGAAAAACTTATTTCAAAATTGTTAAAATAAGCTGCTATAGTGATCTCGAATTCTAGAAATAAATAAATAAGAATCTCAGATAAAGCAGTATACCAGTAAAGATCATAATTTAAATGCAAAAATGAGAAATGTTTGTGGTGATTATACTTAATATTTTTTCTCTTCTATTTGTAGCTGGACTTGGAGGCATGCCATCCAGTGCCGATCTCTTATTCATGGCCAGCCAGACAGGATCTCCATGGAAGTTTCCATCTGCTCCTCTAAGCATGGCTGAACTCAGCACACTAATGGCAGCCCAGCATCATTCACAACAGAGCCAAGCCAATTTACAGAGTCTTTATTTTGGACTGCAGCGTTCCGCGTTCCCCCCATTTTCTTTGCTTGGCGCTGGAAATCCAGCCTTCATGCCAGGTTCTTCACCTCATCTACAGTCGCCAGCTTCGACTTCAGCAAGAACAACCATTAGTGGTTCAAATTTATCGCCGCTAAATTCATCGCCAACGATGACATCTGCGCCAACCAACAGCCATACAGGAATGTATTCCTCTGTACCGATGACAGCAACTAGGTTACCTGCAATATATCCAGGAATGAAATTTCATCCTTACTTTCATCCCAGACTTGTGCAATCATCACCGAGTAAAGATTCGGACTGCGATGGCCTGGCCCCACAGGTGTAGCGTTCGCAGAGAGAGCCAGTTCCTTAAAAAATGCTCAAAAACTAGCACCAGAAGTGTTTTAAACTGCCAAATTCGAGATGAAAAGCTTGCACATTTCCTTATTTCGCTTGGAAATGAAGCATTTTTGTTCCTGTAGAGCAGGCATCATACAGGAATGGACAAAAAAAAAACTTGCTTATCATGCATTTCAAAAGTTTTTGCAGCAAACTGTTATTTCCGCAGAATCTCAAAAACTGTTCAATTGTCGTTTGTTTCTTTATGGTGTTGTGTTTTAGATCCAACTTAAAAACTGCTTATGAATTGCAGCACAAAGATAGCCAATGATGTTTGAATAATACAAACTTTATTAATAGGACAGATAATTCCTCAGAAGCTTATGGAATTTCGAATAGTCAAAGTAATCACTGTCATAAATGTTTAGCAAATTCCAGAATGTAATATTGCGGTTTTCAATAAATCTTATGTTATGTTTCGTAAACTCACATTTTACTAACAAAATTCTTCAACAAATTTTCACCTTGTTACATGTAGGAGTTCTCAGTTCTTACAAACTAAGAAGTGAATAAAACTCTAATAAGATAAAAAAGGTGATTTTTGGCTACCATTTTAAAGACATTATTATTATGATAGAAGATAATGAGTTTCTAAAAAATGCCTTAGATTAATACATGCATTAAAATAACGGATAAAAATTATTAAATTATTAAAAATCTAATATTTTTTTAATGATATTTGCAACGAACATTCTATTTTTTTTTTCCTTTTTTCACTTTTATAAATGAAAAGAAATATCTAAAATATAACTTTAAAAAAAAAAGAACTGAAAAAGGAAACGAACATTTATTTGCAAATGAGCAAAATACTATTTATAATGAGTTCCTATATTTTCATGCGTCATTTATATTATATAATCTTTTCAATCTGCTATATAATACATTGAGAAAAATAAAATAATTTTAATTTGACTAAAAATGATTTTAATATAATTAATATTTAATTCAAGAAATCCATTTTAATCTAAAACAGTTTTGATTATTCTATAATAAATTGATATGGGATATGTACATCTTTTTCTGTTTACTCATAGATGCTTTTAAGGTATCAAAAAATAAATTTAATGCCATTTATAAAAAATATTTGTCTGAATCAGTAAGATTCTATAAAATTATTAATTAGTTTCAATTTTGATGATATTAGTAATTTCCAATTTGCGAATGATAATATAAAATGATATAATTAAAGCACTTCCAAAAGTTAAAATACGTTTTAAATGTCCCTTTAATCAATCATTAGAAGTTTTACAAAAAATGCAAAATATATTAGCTTATTTTATAAAATTTGTAATAAATTTTTATTCAAAAAATCATTTTAAACAAAATTGATTTTAAAATAATAAAAATAATTTAAATTTATTTTATAAACCTTTATTTGTTTTTATTTTAGATTAAAATATGCATTTCTACATCGCTAATATCGAAATATTTTTTATAAAATCAAGGGAAGATATTTTGATATCAATATTCCTGAAAAATGTTAAAAACGTCGATTCGAAATTTAATTGCGCTGACATTAAATATGTCTAATTTTTATTAATATGTTAACATTTTAGATTGTTAAAAATATATGGTTATCCGATCACAGTATGGATGATCTGTTTTTTTATTGTTCAGCTCATTTATTGGTTTTTTTCCGCTAATTGTAATTTATTTCTAAGTTCAAAAATTGACAATGATATTCTCTGCAAAACCAAAATCTATAATCAGGGAAACAAAAATATTAACATTATTAAATTATCTCAGCTGATTTCTTGTTCCAAAAAAAGTGTATATCTTTATGAAAACCTTGTAGATATTGTTTATACATATTCGAATTTTGTTATTTAAAAGAAATAACTTTCCTACTTCTGAATAATGATATTTGTTAATTTATTTAAACACTTGTATATGATTTCCTATCGATTATAAGGGTTAATGATTGGATGTAAAGATTGTAAATTAAGTAGATTAATAAATATTCTAAAAATATGTTTGGTGAAAATATGCTGTTATTCTGGACGTAAGGGTGTGATTTTAAACGTGCCAGCAATATTTTATGTTATGACTTATAATAAAAATGTTTTTGGAAAAAAAAAGTCTTAACATCATTTGTGTCCGAGTACTTTATTTTTTAAAATTCATTTCAGTATTTTTATTCACTAAATCTATACTTTAATTTAATCCTTTAACACTAAACATACCATAATTGTCTCAATTGACAGATTATGAAATTTGGCATCGAAAATGAGCATATCATCTTATCGCTTTTGTACATTTGACTTCATGACTTTTTCTAAGAATCAGTTAATATACTATTATTTTTTATATTTTTATTTTGTTTGTTTTGATTAATAGCCATGTACCGTTGTCTACTATAATCGATTATTTGGCCTTTATAACAATTTATTGCTTTATAATGTTATCGGATCAGAAATTATGATGTAATTTAAATTCAGCGTATTGTATTCAGCTAGTTGCCCATTGATTTAGTTTCATGCCTGGAATTTATACAAGAAAACGACAGACAAAATTATCAGAGAATTTTTACTTCAGCTAGTAGTAGAACTTACCGCCGATTTTCGAGAAGTCCGTGAACAACTAAAAGAAAGAACAAATACAAAACTATCAATGCCTAAATCTGTTACAAATTTTTATCACCTTAAGACATGTCAAATAGGATATTGTAAAACCATCAAAATCTGTTCTAAATGTGGAAAATATACAGTGGGGGAACACTCTGTATATGAAAAAAATGCGATAAGTAATGAGTTAAAAATTCTTATTCTTTGTGTTTGTAATGCATAGAAATTAGCAATATACAATTTTGTTTAATCATTATGAAGTTAATTCATTTATTCTCTTTCCCACATTCATATTTCAAGAAGCATAAAGTCCGATCGCTTGACCGATTATGGTAAAAATAGGAATCGATTAAGGGGTATATTTAATGTCAAAAGGCCACTTTTTTTAGTCATGGAATATTAAAATATTTTTAGGATTGAAATTGGTTAGAGAAAGGAGATCCATTTAGCTTATTAGATAAATTTGATTTCATCAATTAATTTATTTGTCTAATTAAATATAATTAACAAATCAAGATGTGTTATATTTTTATGCGATAAGGAACTGAAACTGTCTTATGGAAAAACTTGTCAGAACTTATGCCGGCCTGCACAGTAACTTCATACAATGACATTAATTTGGTGGGAAGCATACTTCCCATAAGAGCAGAAAGGGTTAATTAATGGTTTATGGGGGAGATGAAATTAGAAGTTTATATTTGTATAGTGCGTTATTGAAAGGTCACGGTTTGTACAACTTTTTGAAATCAAATGGAATGAGCATACAAAAAGCTAATAACATGATCCAAATGCCATTAATATTAACCCATATATATATATATATATATATATATATAGGGAATCGTTGCTAACAGGTGGCAGAGATAATTTATATTGAACTTCATAATTTATTTTAATCAATCGCTTTATGACTGGGGGGGAGACTAGTTCTGGAAATTTGAGGATTACGTATGCTTTGAAAGCGTCATGGTTTGTGTCTTTTTAAAATCAAATATAATGAAGGTAATAAAATATAATACCATGATCAAGATGTCCTTTTATATTTACCAAACCATTGATAATGATTGAAAAAAAATCTCCTTACGCCTCTAATCATTATTACACCATTAACTTTTATTTAAAAAAATACTTTTCTTTATAACAATAACATAAACGAAAAAATACTTGGAAGCATGTTATTAATTATTATGTTAAAGGAAAAAAAATGTATGGTTTTACCGAATCGATCAAAATTGAAAACATGTGGACTAAGGTTATAAGAGGATGTATAGGGAATAGGTGCTTCCAAGAGGCAGGGAAGATTTTGTTATTGAACTGCAACATTTATTTTCTCATGCACTCAACAATAATGTCGGTATCAAGAAGCAGGGATTTTATATTTAAAGGAAAGTCAGTTATTAAAAAATAAGGGCCAAATGAAAAGCAAATTATTTGATAATAACAATATTATGCAATCAAAAGATATAGCAAGTTTATTTCTTAAACTGCATAAGAAATCACGTTGTGATGGTGAAAACCTTTACAGCTTATTTAAGAGCAACTCTAGGACCTTTCGAAATACTCTATACCACCTCAAAAATGTTTTTAACAAATTTTTCAAATAATTTATGCTACTTAATAATAGTAATAAAATATAGTTTTTAAAATAATATTAGCAATGTGCTGTGATATATTATATTATCATTCTATAAATTAAAATAGTATATAATTTATAAAAGGGATAAGCAAAATTTCTCAATTATCCAAAAACATTGAAAACTTTTTAAAAGTCTTTGAAACAATGAACCTATTGGTGGTATGATGAGTGAGAAATTTGTACATTTGAGCACACCCACTTATTTCAACGTAAACTTTAGGGTAATCGGCAAGAAAACCGATGCGATTTCACTAAGTAATTGAAGCACGCTTAAATTATCGAGTCGATTGAAATTGAGACTTTTTCTGAACCATTGTGAAAGACAACGCTTAATCTACATCAGCCGAAATCGAAAACAACATATTCTGTAACAAATACTTAACAATTACCGGACACAATGAAGTTGACTAATTCATGTGATGCCAATCATACAAAAATAAAATGTAGTTTTTAAAAACAAATTTTATACTATAATCCTATAAATTAAAATGGTATATAATTTATAAAAAAAAGTAAGCAAGATTTCCCAGTAATTCAAAAAAAGAGTTTACATTTTTTAGAAGATTCTGAAGCAATAAGCCAATTGACTCAATGATGCCTGAGGAAAATTTCCCTTTTGAACACGTTTACTTATTTCAATATAAAAGGAAGAGAAATCGGCAGGTAAACAGAAGTGGTGAAGGATTTTGGTGGAGCACTTGATCTCAGTGGATCACAATCTCCAACACCTATTCTTTAATTAATTAAAACCTTGTTATTATTGATTTAACATGATAGTGAATATTAACTATTGTTTACTTATTAGAGATGTGTTAAAATGGAATAAGTTTGATGAATTATTGATAGTAACAATTATCAATAACTCATACATTCCATTAGGAGATTGAAATTCACTTGATTTACCGAGTCGATGAAAACTGAGACTGTTCCTGTGCCATTATAAACAACAACATTAAATCTCGACTCTTCAGCGGCTTCTCAAAGACAAATGCCACTAGAAACAACCACAACACAACATTAAATCAGTAGCAGCTGGCTGGGTTGTTGTAAATCGGAAAGAGCATATTCTAAGACGAAATCTAATGATTTTGGTGGGGCTTTTAATTCATATGACATATTAGTAAAACAACAAACTTAAATGCAGATCTTACCCAAAATCAGACTGAAGCGGTGAAGATCACGTGAGAATTGGGGTATTTCTTCCACAAAAAGACAACAGATATGATTTAAATTTTTTATCATCATTCTGCCATCATTATGAAGATGGATTTTTTTTAAAAAGATATTCTCACGTTATGAAAAAGTAGTCATTCCGAAGGAAGAGACGGAGAAAATTATTTAATCAGCTCAAAATTATTCGGTTAGAATTACTTATTGAGATTAATTCAGAAATTCACGAAAAAAGTCAGTACTTTATATTTATTTTACTGCATTTATAATTTTTTTGAAACACTGCTATCAACTTAAATATCATAATATGCAGGAATTAAAATAAATATGTTAAAAATTTACATAAATATATTTGAATTTTGTTGCCCATTCTTCGATCAAATTTTATCAGAATATTCATTGATTTACTACGAAATCCAGCCATGCATTTCAATCATAATTCTCACTACAAAATACAAATCAAAATTTTCCTTTATCAAAAGTTTTTTTATTCCAAAAAATTTATTTTTCTAGAACATTATGACTACAGAAAATTAACATTAGCGATATTTTGTATATATAATAATCATGTTTTTAATTGAAATTTCAAAGTTTAAATCTTCTCATAATTATTTCTTTCTGAAGATCCAAACAAAAAATAATTTTCTTTAATAGTCACTAATTAAAGAGGCTTCAAATCTTCTTTAATTAAATGTATTAGAAAACGTATAAATTATCTTAAGTTTGAGTACAAATGCTCTTCCACGCTTCATTAAAGAGCAATTATTTAATAAAAATTATCTCTCATAAATGCGAAATAAATAAATAAAAATATAAAAAAGAAAACTCCCAGAAACGGGAGTTGTTGCAATCTAATAAACTTTGCTGCGTTTGACACTTTCTCAGCTGACATCACAAAGCTTGTGAAGAATAAAATATAAAACTCTGTAAGGATTTCTAATCTAATATTTGACGGTTTATCAAATAAAAAAAAGAAATTCTCTTTGAGAGTGGGGTTATTTAAAAGAAATAAGTTTATGTCTCTGTTTCGGGGAGTTTTTCGATAAGAGGATACCGACAAGCTCTTCTAATATGAAATTGGTATAAATTCGAGGGATGGTATACAAAAGAAAATCAGAAATAAAATAATTTCTCAAATATTATTCCATTGCACTCCTACACAAAGTCATTGGAGAAATGGTGTCTCTCCAGAGGATATACTTTTTCAATTGGCCATCCAATGTTCTCTTAAGGTGTCTTTCATTAAAATAGTAAGGACTTGTCCAAGTGAATATAAAGCAGCAAACAAACAAACAAAACTTTGGCGACTTCGTTTTTTTATGAATATAAATTATTTGGATAGGGTTATAGAGGTAGAAGTGGTTGAAAAAAGATAACAATTCGAGAAACAGAAGTTTCTTCGAAACATAAAAACCAAATTCGATCAACATGAGTACAAAAACTGTTATTGTTATTGTGAACTCTTCTTCAATTTTCATGTCTGCCAACACAAAAATTGACCAATCTTTGATGAAATTGAATTAGAGCGCCAATCTTTTCAAATATATTTCTAGTTTTTACTTCTCGTACTGTCCCAGTCAAATGACTTCTAAGAATTGGAACTATTTCTGAATTTTCATTTCTTCCAGCACAAAAACAGACCAATCTATATAGAAATCCAATCTTTTCAACTGATCTTCTAATTTTACCTCTTTTATTGAACCAGTCAAATGAGTTCTAAAAAAATTGAAGTTATTCCTGAATTTTCCTTCTTTCCGGGAGAAAAAAGTAGACCAATATTTATAGAAATCCTATCTTCTTAATCAGAAGGCCAACTTCTCAAATGGCCTTCTAATTTTGCCCCCATAAAATGACTTCTAAATATTGTACTCTTTTTCCAAATATGAATGGATTTAGGCATGAAATAAGTTCGTCGGGCTAATAAAATAACTAATAAATAAATATGTAAATATATATTCCTTAATCTGTTGTTGCTGTACATAATAACTAACATAAATAGTAAATGAATTTGTAGATTAAAAAATTTCACAAATTTCGTAGCATCACTTTAATTTTAAGTCATAAATTGTAAACTTTGTTAAATGCGCAGAATATATCCCAGAAGTATTGCAGTAATAATTATTACTTACAGAATTAGATTTTAATTTTAAAGAGAGATTTTCTTTTAATTAACACGTTTTAAAAGTTCTGAAGAAATTTAAGAACTTCTAACACACAAATTATTTTAAATCCATTAATATTAAATTTTTCTTAATACATTCGAATGTGTATTAAAGTTTCAATTAAAAACTATTATTTTTTATTTTAGATCATATCTCAATTTTCTTACATCAACAGAAAGTCATACCTCCCTCTCAAGAAATAGTTCATCTCGTTTTTCTAGAAAAAGATATATGAAAGATTTGCCAAAGATATTATCTAATAACAAAAATAAAGTAGATAGACTCATAAATCTAAAAAAAATCAACTGCGGATTCTAAATATTTAAATGCCGGTTTACAAAGTGATGGTTACAGTTACAGTTTACCCATCGTTATAAATATCCGAACCTAATCAATAGGTGGTATCAAATAAACTAAATGATAAATAGGTTTCAAAAGGTGATACCATATTATTTCAGATAGAAACATCATAGAGGAAGTATTTACTTTGTATTTACCTACCTTTGTATTACCTTTGGATTTACAAAAGTATTTACTTTTGCCTTTAGTTTCATTGTTCATTACGCAATGCTTCAACAATTTTTTCCGAATAACACTTACTTAAAATTATCTTCAGATAATATTTAAAGCAATCAATATATTAATTGCTTTAAACGGTATTCGACACTAAACAAAATAACAAAAATCTGAGATTGAGAATAGTAATAGCAAAATAACATAAGTTAGTAAATTTAAAAACAGTTAATAATTTTATACAAGAATTTGTCGATATTTAATATCGTAATGTTGCTTTTCGAATTAGTTTTTCAGGACTGGTGGCCCTGATCCACTTTCTGTTTTACCCAAAATTCACCACTTAGCAACTTTTGGTACTCAGAGTAGATGGTTTCTGTTCAAGATCAGATTATCCAATGGTTAAGTCAAAATTATGAAACTCAACATTGATTTCGATCCAATTCATCAAACTGAAGCAGCATCCATGCAACAAATATACCTTTTTATGATTTCAATTTGGTTATGATCGGATTGGAATAATGTCTGACTAGCTTGAAAAGAAAGTCTGAGATCTTTTTATTTATAAATTGCATTACAAGATGCTATTCTGGCCCCAGCCGAAAGCAGATGTGAAAAGTTGAATCTACGTACAGATTATTGGGTAGGAAAATGCCTTGATCCCCCTAACCCTTTAAATATCCACGGCCCATCAAAAGACAAAATCGAGGATCGATGGCCTGTTCATCCGAAATGCAATCCTTTAGAATCTAAACAGAAGAACTAAGAAGCAGATAATGAAAATAGAAAAAAATAAGGAAAAACAAAGAGAGAGAGAGAGAGAAGCTAAGAAAAGAGCAAAAAAAGTGTGAGAGAGAGAATTAAAACTTAAAAAGGAAAACTCTTGAGAAGTACAAAATAATGTCCTTAGTCATTGAGGATTAGCATAGTCATTGATCAGTACTTTAGTTAATTGTTTCTCAACAATCAGACTGACAGAGCTAAGGATTTTTGGAATTCTATTGTAAGACTTTTAATTTTGTTTCCGCCTGTCTGAAGGTCACTATTGATGGCTATTATTTATTTTTTAAAAAATACAACTTTTACCTAATATATGAAATCCTGACCACTGATTTCCCACAGGAACATAAAGGTAAAAATACTGCTTTGTAGGTTATAATCGAATTTTATTAATTCTGCTGTTTATGCCAAACTGACTTAACTGATTAACTTTAATTAACAGAGCTGCATCAATAAATCCGTATATTTCTTTTTTAAATAAATTTTTTAATTTCTCCATATTCATTAACTGATTACAATACATCAGTATATTTTCTTTAAATTGGATCTGAAGCAATGATTCTGAAGCAGACACTCCAATCGCTTCATACAATGCACAACCCCTCATCAACGTATTTCCACCTGTGCAATAAAAACAAAACTAAATTTCAAACTGACGCAGGCTGTCACTCCTAAAGTGACAACTTATCCATTGTCCCCGGGATGGAACCAATAACAAGGCTTCCAGCGAACGCGCAAATCGAGTGCAAAACTTGAAGGAACGAATCTAATATAACAAACCGACAGAACAAAAAAAGCAACGAACCACTTGTCAAGGCGCAGATCGGATTAGTGGTGATATCTTCCCCAGAAACGAAAATCAAATATAAAGTGCCAATTTTACTCTTGGCGTATCTTCTTCGCTTCTTACTTTTACACCACAACTATTCTCTGACTGGTGGAATGAAGAACAGTTATCATGTCACATGTATATTAAAATGAAGCTTACATCTTAGTTTTCAAAACTTACATAATTAATAGAGTAGTTTAAAGAGTTTCCTATAATTAAATAATTGATGCAACCCATCATTATTTAGGTAAAACATATAAAATATATTTCCTTGTATATCTGCTAATATCTGCAAATAATACATATGAATTCGTGTGTGTGTGTTGGTACTCTACAAGCCAGATTATTTGAGCTACAGGTAGAAAATTTGGCACATATATATTTTAGAGATCCTGAATGTTTTCTTTGAAGCGATTGATTTGTTATTTTAATTAATTGTCCTCTATAAATATCGAAAATATTATTATACAAGAAGAAATTTTTCCCACTTCAAATCTTTAAAAATTATTTTTATTGATAGTACAAAGTTTTCTAACTTTTGGTAATTTTTAAAAATTATTATTCGTTTTTCAGTGTAGCATTGAAATTCAAATAATTTTCATTATTTAATCAAACCTTTTATCAAGCAATCTTCCAGTTTTACAAACTAAGGAAGAAAAACTCTGTTTAATCCGTGTAATTTATGAAACGAATAAAAGGTAAAACTGTGATACCACAAAATTTGAAAGATAGGTGAACCACAAACGCTTTGAAATTGTTATACCACCTCCCCCCCCCCAAAAAAAAAAGAAATTATAAGCCTTAGGCAAAACCATGATCGCCAGTAGAGTTCAGATTTTTATTTTTGGAATATCTCGTGTATGATAGTTGTGTGCTTCTTAATAAAGTAACGAATATTGACATTTGCCTATTAACTGTATGCTACTGGCAAACAGTAGTATGAGCGATCTTTAGTTATTTTTGACAATCAATCGCCCTGATTCTATTAATGCACAAGCACCAAAAGCTCAAATATTTATTTTGGGTGCCTTGTTTCTTTTTCGATTGATTGGTATAGAATTACTATTGCCGTCACAAGATAGCTTAGCAAATCTTCACGTGCACATACATTTGAAAGAAGTCACAGATAAACTGTCAGCCTCTCAATAAATTTGACTCCAAAATTTGCTTGCTTATCGTTATTGTTTTTATAAATAATCATCAAAATGGGACATAGATATCGTCCATCTCTTTAATTTCTGAATAATTTTAATTATAGATTGTTATCGACCAATATGTTCAAAAGTTAAAATATTCTGTCTAAGTCGTTACAAAATATGAGTAAATAGCTTATAATAAGGTAGATTATATATTCACTTTTTTTATGGAATTCCTCACAAGACATATTGCGCATGTATTTACAACTTTTTTTCTTTTCCAGAGGATATTGAAGTCACGCTTTGTCAAAAGAATTTAGGGGGAAAAATGAAGAAATAAACAGCGCAAATTTCATTAATTTATGGGTACAATTCTTTATTGTATTGTCAATAGAAAGGGAAACTTCAAATAAATGTTTCCTAGTTCCGTATTTCTGAAATGATGTGCTTGGTGGTAATGTCTTGAACTTAAATTCTTCCTCTGTAAAAAAAATGCATATTATACAAAAGAAAGAACTGCAGCTACAGAGAATGTATTCTTATCACTGATATTCTCTAGCTAAACATCAAAAACATTTCGTGCATTTAATCGTTTGCTTTTGCATTTACAATGTATAAACCAGCGAAAGAGGTCTCATTAAAACTTTTTTGTATATTCTGTAGTAAATATACTGACGTATTATTGCAGCATATACGTAAATGTACTTACGTACCACTAATGACCTGTAATTACGAAACGACATATTGGAGTGCTATCTTTGATGATTTTAAAATCTTTTTTCCATTAATTAAAACAGAATAATGTACAGAATTATAATTGAAGTCACATGTTTGCAGACCGAATTTCATACATTTAACATCATTACGTTTTTTTAATTATTTTTTTTAGTTTTCTTATCTTGTGTAGTTACCGTTGATAGATGATCAATAACTGGAAGAATTTATTCCTTATTGATTTATATGTTAAATATATGCACTGAATTTTATTGATCCAGTTTTCTCCATTCTTCAGCTCTTTTGTTAATTTTTATCAAAATTGCCAGACAGACATGCTTCATCTGAATGGATTCCGAAAAATTTTGATAGAAATCGATAAATTTGGAATGAAGATTATATGCCGAAAAGCATTATTGTGTTATCTCGGCCATAGACAAACATATGAGTTTTTCGGACTTGGTCTAAAACGTGAAGATTCCTCAAACGTCGAGTTCTTTTGTCGATTACAATGATTCTCTTTGTATACTTCATATAAGACACAATAAACTATTATTATTTTCTCTTATGATGGTATAAAAAAATTACAGAAGATAAAAAATTAAGCCTCAAAATTTCATCAGTTTCCATGTTTCAAACCACTTTGAGCCCGAAAAATACCTTTTTCTGTGTCTTTGTAAATATGATACTCAATAATTGATTTCAGCTAGAAGGAAGAAATTCTGGAAAATGTCCTTACAGCAAATTTAAAAACTTTTAACAAATTCCAAACGAAATCTTTTAAAGAGAAATAGGCCTGCCTATCTAAGAGCAAGTTAGCACGGTAAGTCGCAAAATGTGAAGATTCGGATAACTACAATCATTTTGACAGTTTTAGTATCTAAGTTGTATATCTGAAATTTTAAACCAAATCCATAAATCGGATGACAGTTGGTCGGTCTGTATAATCACATGCATGTAAACGCGATAACTCAAAAATGCAACTCCGTAGACAAATTAAATTTAGTATATAATCTAGTTACCAAAACTATAGTTATGAATCAAATTTTCTCTGTAAATTTTAATTCCATTTTATTTTCTTTGCCCCATGTTACGAAATATAAAAGGTTCACACGAACAGATATTTCATAAATGATCATTAAAAATTATATATTGAAAATAAAAATCTGAGCATTTATGATTTTCACAGTCTTGTTCAAGATCCACTATTTTAATGTCGGAGAGGATAACATCTTTATTCGAGAATATGAGAAAAAATTTCTGAAAGCTAACTTTTACTGATTTTGCTTGTAACAGACTTTCATTTTAATTTAACAACAAATGAATAATTTAAAAGAACTTTTATCAACGCTAGCTTAAAAACTAACTGTAGTATTATGCAGTATTTTTCCGTTTTCCGAACGCAAGATGTCGCTATTGAGAGCCAAACGCTAGTTCAGTAGCTAAGCGAAGCGAATGACATAACAAATGTCGCCTGTGTGAACAAAACGCGAACTAAGTCGCCAAGTGTGAAAACTTGCTTAAACGAGATATGTGGCGTAATTTTGCATTTTTAGCCCTTTTTTGAGGATTTTTCACTTTTTCCAACTAACGATTATTTGGCGACTTTTTCGTTGAGACCGTATAACGGAAAAGTCGCCAAATTATGTACTCGAATATATTCCCTATTATGTTTTCGGCAATATATTCGAGTTAATAGTTTTTCCCAAATACATGACAAAAAATTAACAAAATTTTTATTTCGGAAAAAATAACATTTCTTTCTTATTAAGTTGAAAATATAATAAATACATCTTTATGTTTCTACAATTGATTTATATTTAAAACTCTAATTATCATTAAAATAATATTAATCCGTTTAACATGGGTTTCATATAAAAAAACATTTTATTTTCACAAAAGGGATTTGCCTAAGTAAAACTACTAGTTGGTTATTTTTAAATATTTCATAGTTGATTTAATTGCAAAAATTCGTACTGATGCTATGTAAAAGATTTTTTCTTTGAAAAATGGCAACCAAATGCACCTCAATGCAAAATTGAAAGTAGTAGTGGGATAAAGTAAGCGATTTTAAATTTAGTTTTTATAAAATTTCCTTTTTGAAAGAAGTTCATTTGCATATTTTCTGTTCAACTTTATTTTATACACACCCCTTCCATTTCCTAGGTTTTCTGATGCAAGTGAAGGGAGGGGGGGGGGGTAATTACCCTAAGCTCTTAAGAGGCTTCATGGAGATAAAATATCAGAACTTTATGACGCCTTTTAAAGCTACATATGATTAAGGGAAAAATTATATTTTGGTACCATTGATTCTTGTTGAAATCACGGATGTCGATAGAAGTGAAAAAATCATTTCTTTTTTCTCGGAACAATGCTGACATCTTTTCTACGGAACTACTGACATTTATTGTTTTCCTGAATTAGATGCGTTATGCTCTGTAACCAAAAAGTTTAGTAAGATCTAATCTTGGTTAAAAGATTAGATCTGAAAAATACGATGCATAATATTTTGCACTAAAATTATTATTCAATTTCCCCCTTCAGTTTAATTACATTATTAAATCCACTATTCCATTATTAAGAAAATTGCATGTACAGCTTATTTTATCTAAAAGAATGAAAAAAATAAGAAATCTGTTTTGAAAGTTTAAATTGTAATAAGATAAATTTAACAAGAAGCTAGTAGAGAAGCCATATGGTTGCATGATCCCTGCAATCTAAATATTCTTTATTTACTACTTCTTTATTTACGATTATTCTTTATAAACGATTCAATGTCTACTTTTCAACGAAACTTTGAATTGGAAGTATTGTGCTGCCATCTATAGTTGATTATTCCAACTTTTTAAACCGATTGTAAAAAAATTAAATAGATTAAGAGAAATTCTTATAATTTAATTTTTAAAAATATGTTTATGACAAAAGCTCAAATGACTTTTACCTGGATTAATATTTAAAAATAATTAAGGGATAAGCGATTTTGTAGTAAAATTGTAGGGAAAATATTGCTACGCATTATCAGTGAGGTAGTTGATTGTTGTATGAAAATGTCCTCCCCCCTTTTTGAAAGTCTTTATTATTATTATTATTATTTTACCTTTTCATATGCAAAATGAACAAAAAGAAAATCTGCAAATGACAAAATAAAATGGAGATTTTGACGAATCGTCACATTTTAGAAGTCTTTAAGTAAAAAAAAAAAAAAAAAGCATTATATCCGTTGGCCACTTCATACTTGATCATAATGACTCAAAAAAACTTTTAGCTGAAGGATGAAATTCGGTATGAGATTTTAACACAAGATTTGTGGATTTCTATCAAATTTTGTATAGAACTTTTTTGAACAAATGAAAAATGTATCCAACTACCTTAATGATTAAGTAATCCGCATTATTTCATTCCGAAATTAGTTAGAAATATCCTTATTTCTTTTATTTATATGCAGCGTGTCCTAAAAATGGAGCAGTAGTTTACTTCCTTAACTATTACAATCGCATATACATTTTCAATTTCAGACTTTCATTAAACAACGAGGCAATTTTATGAAAACGCATTGGCTTCTGTGGATGTTTATGAAAAAAAGTTTTTAAATTAGGTTTTTAAAAGGTTAAAAAATTTTAAATCTTTAGTAAAATGTTCCTCTTAAATTCATTTAATTATACACGAACACACAAAATTTGATGCTTCTAAATACAAAATTCCCAGATGTAGGCTTTTTTTGTTTGTTTGTTTAGAGGGACATATCAAAAATTTAGACGGAAACATTTTTTACATTTAAATTTGAATTTCATTATAAAAATTGCAATTTGAAAAAATTTAACATTTAAGATATTTCATTGAAATAGTGTAATAATGAAAAAGAATGACACATTTTAGCATAGAGGAACCTTATGAAATGTTGTTGATTTATATTGAAGGTAATTGTAAAGCTGATCTAGTTGCAGAACAGAAAGAAAAAAGAAAACGCTACATTCCGAATTTTCAGTATTTTTCTAAAAATTTATTTACAGAACGGTTTAATAATTGAGAATTACAAAATTCTGACTTCCCTAGGGATGATGAGGAATTATACAGAAAACTGACATTTTGGCTCATTTATTTTTTAAGTCACCCTCTTGTTAATGTGTAGCCAATTCAACATACCGAAACTGAACGCAATAAATTAGAAATCAGTAGGTAAGCTCCAAAATAAAAAGAGGTGTCGGTACAGCATTCATAGTCTCCAATGGAGAACTACAATCAGATCATAATCAACCTCTAGTTTTACTGTTAGGATCCAGATGAAAACAAATCTTTCGTTACTTAGAAATATAATTTTGACAGAAGACCGTCGCTTTAATCCATACAGAAGTATCAATTGTCAGAACAATCACTTTTCAAACGAAAAAAAAACCTTCTTTGTACAAGATTAAATCGATAACAATTTTCTTTAAATGTGTGATGAAGCCTTTTTAGGTACTCTGATCCTTTCTATTTTCTATAATAGTATGCTAAAAGATCATTGATATATTCACTTAATTTTGAATGTCATTATGTCTGAACTCTTTGTTGCTTGTCTGCACTTTTACAGATGTGGTCTCAAACTAGAGACTGTTCCTCTTTATCATATAGCAATTGTAAGACAATGGTTGGAAACGTTATAAATGGATCGATTTACAAGTATCTTTGAATTTCCTTTTAAATCACTTAACCAATACCAGTTGACGTCTATTCCTTTGTGAATAGTATGTATCCTATAGACACGGCAGATCTTTACTGGAGAATTCAAGAAACCTGTCTTGATGTCACAAGTGGTGAACAACTGGATTGCGTATATGCCAGTATTCTTAAACGAATGCAAATTTATATAGGTATGAAATTGAATCTTGAGCTTGTTTAGTTTCAACAAGTTTTTTATGCACTTAATTATCATCGTGGAAACACCTTGTAATTGAGATACTTCCAGTATGGTGGTTGGACCTCACTAATCCTATAGGTACAATAAATGTGAGGGATCGGGCTCCTCCCATCTATGACGGGACGTACTTCCTAATGGAAGGTTTGCACCGTGGCTGGTGATGACCCTTAGGACTTAATCAGTTCCAGTAAATGTTGCTGTAGTGGCAGTCCGGTTATTCAATTTTTATTTCCGAGTGCCTTCGGGTTGTACGGCGAGTCAGTAATGTGGCTTATGCACTTCAGGTAATGCATCATTTGATCATATTTCAAAATTTAAGGAAAGTAAATAAATGCAAAATGATTTTAATCTTTTAATAGCCTTTCTAATTAAGAGTATTGTCCTTTGAAAAAAATACAGCGAAAATTCGCTTACGCATCAGTCTGAGATTGGAAAAGGATCTTTATAAAAATTTAATTTTTGTTATCCCTTTCTACAAAAGCCAAAATAGTTTCATACATTTAAGTTCTTTATCTGATAAAATTGGGCAATTCAAAACATTTGTCTCATTACATTATTTAAAAGAATAAACGTCTTCCCCTGTATGCTATCAGTAAGAATATAGATAAAATATTGATATAGACAGTTTATCAATATAGAGAGACTGAACATATAAAAATAGACTTTTTTATTATAAGAATTTTTAAATTAAAATTTTGCTATTAATAATATAAAAATAGGCATTGAAAATAGATGTAAACATAAGTTTATTTCATTAGAACATTACAGAAAAAAATTATTTCAAAAATATATTCGTTAATTTTATTTACTTATTTTTTATGCAAATGGCATTTGCATGCATATATATTTTAGTTCTCATTACGAATCAAAAAACGCTTCAAATATATTTGATACTATTGCAACAAAAGAATTATTATTAAGGATTTTACACCTTGTACAGAAATTTGAATTTTATTTTGGCAGCTGTCAGCTGTCTCTTCTTTGACTTACTGATTTTCAAACTTATATTTTCCTTTGAAAAGAAGCTATTTAAATGTCTTTTACACCCGACAGATAGTGTTCTTCATTGTAGAACTTTGTGATGAAAATTCTTGTTTTCGCCATTTTTTTTCAACAGTTTCGGATCTTGGATACTGACACAAAATTCTAACTTCCTGAAACAAAATCACGTACATTTATTTTATGTGAACTACGTATGAAATTTGGAGCTTGTTATCCAGTTATAAACGATAATATTAATTGCAAAAAATTTTGAACTAATTGAACTAATTTTTGTTTAACCACTTAATTTTTAACTAATGAACTAAATTTTTTTCAATAGTATCCTATTAAACACTTGATGATGTCAAAATCTGAAAGTTGCGGTATCGAAGACAATTCGGAGAAAAAATAAAACACATGTATGTTTTTCAAGCCTGTTCGAGTATTATGAAGTTTGCTGTTGTCAACAATGGGAGCAACATTATTTTTCTTTCTTTTTTTGTTTTTTTTTATTAACAACTAGTTATTTTAGATTTTCTCCGCCACTCAAGCCTTTTTATATGACTTGTAGTCAACTGGTAAACTTTTTGACATTTTTAAGGTCTTTGACTCAGCATAATTTCAAATGATTAATGGCTATATTTCATCCGTTTCAACACTTTTTGGAAATGAAAAGACTGTCAATCTGTGCTTTTAGGTGGACTCCTACAGGTAAACTACCTATTGCAATGGGGTTCCTGACTTGAGGAACATTTCTTCATTTCTTTACCGATAATGGCCCTAGAACCCAAAACCACCCTCCATTCAAAAGTTCATAAGTATAATGTATAGTAATTAATTTTTACTGGTATAATGTATAGATTTTTAAAATCTTTAATGTATTTATAAATATTTAAATGTAATGTATATCTTAAGTATAATGTATATGTTTATAAGTATAAAATATGTATATAAATATAATGCTTTGCTCATGTTATCTTGTGAAAGAATAACTGCAGTCTGTTTGGATTGTAAGCTTGGTATATATTTTTAGAAATTAAAAAATCTCGGACGATTTTATAAATAATCTATCTGACTCAAAGGAGGGACTAAATGGTGGAGGTTAAAATTTTCTTATCTCTAAAACTTTCTTTATATTTAAGACGTAAAAACATATCCAATTACCCAAATTAGCGTTTCATTAAATTTTCGAGCAACTTTTCCATTTACAGTCTTTTAATTACTGAAATATCTTAGAAGTTAGGGGCTGAAAAAGGATTTTCATGCTCTAATTTTGATTGTTTCTTAACATCAGAAATTTATGATGCCAGATATAATTTTTAAATTTAAAGAAATCTCCCTTTGCCTTCCAACTTACTTAGAAGAATGTTTTTTTTTTCACTTTTCTCTTAAGCTAAGTATAGAAAAAATATTGTAATCTTCAAAAAATTTGAATTCGAGATTTTGGCGAATGGCCACGCTTTAGACTTCAATTAGTTCAAAAAATGTATTTTGGGGAAATGTTTTTCAGTGAAAAGATAATTTTAAAACGTTTTGAGCTAGATGGGTCCCCATCGAACATTCACAGACAAATCGTTGATTTTTAAGAGTGCGAAACAATGAGTAAGCATCAGGTGGCGAAATTGTGTCATTTTTTTGAAGCTGGCAGAGATATAGCTGGAAACATTAAAGTGAGAAGCCTACAGTCCCTCCCAAACGACCCCGATTTGGCACTCAGTGACTACTTCCTTTTCCCGGTATTGAAGAAACACTAATCCGAAACAAAGTTCAGAAGGTGATGTTCAAAGAAATGCAAAGTGCTGACTCAATAGCCACAGATCTGATTATTACCAAAATAGGTTTAACAAATTGATGCAGGGATGTGATAAATGCCTCAACAGATTTGGTGATTACGTAGAGAAGGGACCATCACATACGTCTCTTAATAACCATTTGTATCCAGTTATTAGTGCATGATGACTACAGGTCTAAAGGCTCAGGTCGATGGATCTCTGGAGATGTTTTTTCACGGGTTTGCTTTGTCGGCTGATTCTGTCGGGCTCGTGAGCAAAGTTAGGGGATCGCTCTGTGAGCGTTAAGGTATTTTTCCCGCGGGCCCTCAAGTTTTTACTGAGCCTAAGACTCTAAAGTTGGCCGGTCGGGGGTGTCCCGCTATCTCTGTATCCAGTTATTGTTAATAAAGCATTTTTCCTTTACCTTGTACACCTTTTTGGATCACCCTTCGTATATCGAATTAATTAGATGAATCAAATATATCAAATGAATTAAATATATCAAATCTAGTATTTTGTGACTACAAAAGCAATTCTGTCAAATTTTGGTTTTAATCGATTTAGAGAAAACATGTATTCAGTTTTCGGATACTATTAACCACATACCGAGATTATCCATGAAAAACCTCATAAAAGATGTTAATTTCAGGTAAATATTCTGGTTAAAGGTTAATATTTTGAAACCATTATACGCCAGTGGCATGTAAAGTGTTTTCTACCTTATCCAAGAACTACTCTTTTTTCAAATTGTAGAAGATCACATTTTTATTATTTACATGCGAAAAAGTTTTGAAAAGAACACCTCCACCAGGTGTTTTTTTTTCCTTCTTTTTTTCCATCTTTATAGTTTACCTCTTTAAAGAGCGTATTGTTTTATTTGGTATTGGTTTTATATGGTATTTCTCGACCTCTATATGTGCATTGTATATATTATCAGAGAATTTTTTTTCGATCTTTTCTCTTTCTCGTTGCATCCAAACTTCAATACCATTAACTGAACTGATTCTTCTTCTCGAAAAAAAGACACAGTATTATACCTCCTTCTAAAACATCTGTAGAGGCATCAGCTATATACACATATCAAACGGGTACTTCCTTATTATATCAATTCTCATAAAACAAATAACCTGTTTCTTCTCCATTTTCAAGAAATACCGCAAAATTAAATCTTGACACAAAATTCGGCTTTAATTAATTTTGCTATTAATTATTTTCTTTATCAAGTGTAATTTAAAATGGCATTCCCCTTTGGTCTGATCACCTATCAAAATTGTTTTGCATTACTAAATAAGTCTTAAAAATACAGAGGGCGAACAGCTAATCACTGCTATAATTTCCTTTTATTTATAAATATGAAAATTTAGGGATTATGATGAATATTTTATTATTTCAAGTTCTGGCAAGAGTAAGTAAAGCGTCATGATGCTTGTATAAGCAAAGATAGCAAGATTAATTAGATCTTTAACTCTTTGGTAAATCAGAAATAATTTCTAATATACAATTATTATTAATGTTTAAAATCATAATAATTAATGATGAATTTCAGGATACCCTAAATTAATTATATTATATATTTTTTTCAATTTATTATAAAAATAGAGCGAATTTTTTTTTTTTTTTTCAATTCTTTTGCAAAAGAATTCAAAATTAAAGATAATGGGAATGATTGATTTCATTTGCACAAGGTTATCTTAATGCGACCATGTAAATGAATTTGTCCGAGGTTAGGATATTCAGCGTTTTACCATATTTTAAAGAGCTTCTTTAGTTCATTTTTTTTTAAATTTTATGCTCGATTATTTTATTGTACATTCATAATTTCTTTTTTGTTGTTGTTAAAAAAATTTTCTCTTTTCCCCTTGCTAATGTTCCCGATTGTGTGATTTGAGTTTTAGAGTGATAATTTAGAGAAATTGATCTCTTTATCTCAGCTCAGATTTATTAATTCTAAATTGATATTATAATTTTCCCACAAAATGATAACTTTCAAATCAGGCTCGTTCTTTTATTCTGTTAAAAAGATGCAGCGTTATCATATGCATATGTGCAGATTTCTGTTACTTTTTAAACATCTTTCGAAAACTTAAACAATCACTCAGTAAGAAAAAAATTAGGATTAGAATTTCTCTTTAAAAAAAGGCCATTAATGTGCTAATGCTTTTCCAACATTACGCATCCTAATAGTGCATCCAAGACATTTATGCCTCCTTTATCTCCACCCTCACCCCCGTTTACTAGCCATTGATTTGAATAAGCATAAAACACGATTTCTTAAATAATGGTATGAGACTGAATATTCTCATCAAAAACTCAAAAATGGATCATTATTTTTTATTGCTTGCGCCCATAACATGACAGTTCTACTTTTAATCTTGGGGATCTATTTATCAAATTTACCTTCAAATTCATTGCAACTATGCTATGATATTGTTACTAACTTGTAATTTTACTTTCCGCACGTATGGTGTCATCATAAGAAAGAATGATTAACAGTAATCTGTATAGTATGGTACCCGGGTGTCGCATTAGTGTCCAAAGCTTAGTGACAAACTTGGAGACCATTTGGCGTCGAATTTTGATACATTGTGGAGGTAAAATGGATAATACCCGAAACATTGAGAATTCTCACGATCCTTCCGTTAAGAACCGAGATACGTCCTTATCGGTCCAAAAGCTTCTGGCCTCTCCTACCGGGAACTATAAAAGGTTGGCATTCTTGAGCTGAGGATTCGTCGTGAATTGGATGGTGACGAATAGTAGTTGAATATTGAAGCAACAGCAGAGTGCTGAATAGCTGAGTGTAGTATCTTATCGTTGACGTGCCTTGTATCATAGCAGTCCTGAACAGAGAAGTAGAATCGAATTGAAGTAGTGAGTTGGCAGCGAAAACGAGAAGAGGCAGCAGAAGTTTCAGCCGTCTAGAGAGACCGTAGAGTAAAGCTCCGAGGATTCTGCTGAATCTTGTCTAGTCGCTTTGTGTGCTGTGGTCGTTATCACTATGGATTTCTACATGTGGACTACTCTTGTTATTATGGAATGCTGTTTGTTGTAGAGTGCTGCTGTGTTCTGTCCTGTGTGCTTGTCTTCACTGTATATATTTGTCGTCTGTAAATAATTGTTGTCTTTGTGCTGTCCTGTCGTCGTGTAAATAAACGTCGTCGTTGGGTTTCTACTCGGTACTGTTCATTGTATTGTATCTTACATCATACACTCACTACACATACGCGAACTCGAAATCCGTAACAATATTATATTTAAAGTTTTGTTTTCATTTTGTGGAGATTTCAAGACCATAGGCAATTGAAGCACATTTAGATTTGATTGTCAAAATTTAAAGCTATGAGTTTATAGATTTGTTGCAATAAAGGCTTCAATCCCTATTTACAAATAAAATCCCAATTGTGAAAGGACATCAAACTCCGTATTCACGTTTTAAGAATAACGCATTTCATTGCCACGGATCACACCAAGCCTTTTAATTCTGAACCTATCAAATTCATTCAAAATCAAATCCCGTCGCAAAACAATTATTTGAATTGGATTCTCATCTCCATCGTTATTATAAACGTTAACAAGCTTTTGGTATATTTTTCTTTACATAACATGTTTTTATAAAGTTGTTATAACAGCGATAGATTTTTCAATACTTTTAAATGTATCTTATCTATAGAATAACAATATCAGTTACGGAGTTAAAAAATAGCATTTCAATACCACAATTTGGTTTGCTATAATTTCATCTTTTGCTGTTTCGAAATATAATTTCTCTCTTGCCCTCTCTCTTTCGAATTCGTTTTTCAGGAAAATGTTTTGAAAAATTGAAATTACATGTTATCGCATTTGCTTTGATTAAAAATGAGTTAAATTTTGCTCCTAAATTTTGGATTTCAGTTTTAATTTTATTGATCAAGTTAAAAGCCCAGTCAAGAACAATCGTTTTCATTTGAAATAGTTTATTAATAGTGTTAATTTATGACAAGTATGTTTAACAGTATGGTTGCATACTGTTAAACATAAAATGTCAGTTCTTCTATTGAATCCAATAGACTTTTAACTTCAGATACCGCCATTCTTCTAAGGTAACATGTTTGTTTAAACTGCATATACGCTGTTTTAACAGTAAATATTTTGGCTTCTACAATGATATAAGAGTAATGTTTGAACGCTTTTCTAGAATTTATAAACCTTTTTGATGATGCAGAAAAGAAAACCATATAAACGTTGAAATATCCAAACCAAATTACAATAAATATTGCTGGAAGCCGTGTGACAATAAATTAAGAGAGTGTCACAAACAAGGCACATGAATTGCACGAGGGTTTAGAACAGTTATTCTAGTCTTGACACCCAGAGGGATATTTTCTTGGTTTGAAATAAGAATAAATGGCATGAACAAAATTAAACATTTTGCAGTTTGAATGATAAAAGTAATATATGCAATTTAATCTAGTAGGTGAGGTAAATGACGTTTATAAAATGTTGTACACTTTCACTAAACTGTAATGCATCTGTAGACATATATTTCAAAACCCATATGTTGTTCCATTTAAATTTTTCTTCTATTTTTTTCATCCCACTATTATTGTTCAGAACATTATTTTGGTTCTTGATCATGTAGGGGCTCAATCAGGTTCCCACATGCATTGCATCTGCCGCATTCCCCCTCCCCCGTTGATGGCCGGCATTGCCTATGTTAGCTAATGAAATGATATTATTTTCTGAAATAAATAAATACGATTTTTGTGAAAATCACACTTGAAAGATCCAATTTTACATGCAAAGATTAGCCATTTCAGCAATCACTTATTTTTCGTCAGCCTTTATAATTTTTACTTCTTGATTTATTTGAAATTCAAAATAGTTTTCATTGAATGAATTGAAAAAAGCATCTTCTTTTTAAATAGTATTTTAGAATTCCGAATGGAAATGGTTTAATATTTAGCAAATAATATCTCCCAGGTATTTATTATTTGCTAAAACTTGAAAATCAAAACTTCTTTTAGAGATAAACTATATTTATTTGTCATTTCTAGCTAATAAGATGAAATTCTTGCACGGGGAAAAATATGTTGGGTCCTTGCATTCAATTGGCTTAAGTGAAACAAGAAATCCTTTATAAATACTTTTATAAAAATATACAATTACATTGTTATCATTACGTTAAAGAGCAATAAAAGAAAAAATACTATACTACGTTACATAGCTATTAATCATTAAACTTCAAGTGCATTCTGTTTGCTTATATGTGGATCGTATTCAATGTCTGTTTCTTTATATTGAAACACTGAAATAATAATCAAATTATTATGCAATTTTCATGCAACCCTATCGTTAATGCACATCCAGTTGACAATCTGACGCTAAGAAATGTGCATGTACATGCTTTTAGACTTTCTGGGGAATAATTGGCTAAATACAAAATTCTGTTACACCTTCATGTATCATGTAACCAGCCGAAATACTGACGCCAAAAAATGAGCATGCATATATTCTTATATAAGGAGATAAATCATCAGATAGGAAATTATATTTTTTATGTAGCCACATTGGAATAACTTTCAAGTTATCATGCATTTATCATGTAACCCCATCGCATTACAAGTTGACAATCTGGAGCCAAGAAATGTGCATACATATATATGCCTTTATTATGATGTTAAAATAATTGGATAAATACAAAATTCTGTGACACCATCGTGTATTATGTGTCCAACTGAAACACTGACGAAAGAAAAAAAAAACTGCGCATGCATATATTCTTAAAGCTATCATCTCGCCATGGCATGCCTTTGACCCACCCTCTGTGCTAAGAGTGTACGCCGCTCTCTCTTATTTATAACTAGCCGCCTTTGGCGACCAGCTGGTTCGCCATGAATAAAGCGTTCTAAATTTTTAAATTAAATCGCATATTCATTAGCTTTGAAGTAATTCCGGGCATTGATTGGCCTCAAATTAAAAATGTTTTTTTCCGTGATGCTGCCAAAATCTTAAATGTTTTTTTAAAGAAAGCGAAAAAAGGAAATATATATATATATTGAATAAATGATTTAGATGTTGCAAAGGATTATAGAAACTTTGGCTTTGCATTTATTTTTTTAGAAACTATCACATTTTATAATGGAAAAAAATTATTGAATTAATGATACAGATATTGCAAACGATTATAGAAATATGCCATTAAGTCGGAATTTCAATGTATATCCTGTCTAAATTCAATCAGGTTTACCATAAATAAAGAAAGATTTGTTAAATAAGTGATTTAGCGATTGCAAACGATTATAGAAATCTTTGCGTTGCATTTATTTTTTTTAGAAGATATCACATTTTATATTTCTTTTATTTTATCCAGTCACGTGCAAAAAGTATCATTTCTTTAGACTTGATTTACGATGATGGTATTTTTTTTTTTATTATTTGAACTTCCGTCATTGTTTTCTGTTATTTTATCCAGTCACGTGCTCAAAAAAAACATGGACAAAATATTTCTTCAAAAATTCGTTAAAAATAGAGGTTTAAGTTATACATTATAACACTAATACCATTAGAAAGCTAATTTTTTTTAATCTTTAAATGGATGTAAAAATCATGTTTGTGTGATCATATTTTTTGAAGTTATAGCGAAAAAACGTCGAAATTTTGCTTAAATTTTAATTGATTCAAATTTTAATTAAAAATTCAAAAAAAGGGCTCCGAGGTGCACATTCCCGACCTCCAAGGTATACATGTACCAAATTTGGTAGCTGTGGGTCCAACGGTCTGGCCCGTAGAGCGCCAACACACACACACACACACACATTGAGCTTTATTATAAGTATAGATATATAAGATGCTGCAATAATATATAAAAATATTGAGTAAAGAACGAGTTATCTCATCTCTCGCGCATAATGAATATTCCTGGAAGACGAATAATCTCGTCCCTCGCGATGAAAATGTTAAACAGGAAAAATCGCCAAGCAGGAAGTCTGCTTCGCCATCGATATCAGATGGAAAGTTGGTTATATGACGCCAAAGCAGACTCTTGAACATGTCTTTAAACACGGAAAAAAGCCACCAAATACAAAATCTTGTAAACATGGATCATGAGGATTATGTTTCATAGGTAAAGAATTTCCAGAAACATTTCACAAAGTCAGTGATTAAAAGTCTTGTGACAAAGCCTAACGACAGCTATACAAACACCTTCAATAGTTCTCAATCTTTTACAAGAAATTTCAATTTTTCTGACATATTTGTAGTTTCTAATGGTTTAAGATTGAATTCATGTATAAAGCTTAAAGGGTATTGTAGGAAGAAGATATATAAATTATTTATATCAGCATTTTTCAAAATATTCATTTTTTATTGTAAAAATTCCAATTCCTAACTAAAGATTTGTGTTAACAGAACATGAAAAAAGCTACAAAATATTACTTATATTTAATAAATAAATTCTATATTATTAAATTTTAATAAAATGGATGATTAAATTTCATTTTCCAATGTTTTCACCATTTGTGATACTTGAAAATTTAATTCTGCTTTCGGATACTTTTTACAATGTTGTTGCGTATGGAACTTGTCATAGGCAAGTCAGCCAACGAAGTCAGTGATCTTAAGCCGATTTTTAGCTTGTCTTGTTTCAGTAGCACTATTTAGCGCCAGGGATGCGTCTTAGCTACTCATGCGTCTTAGCCCTTTTTCAGGGGGTGGACTTCATTCATATTATTTCATTCAGAGATCGTAATTTAGATCTGAATCAGAATACATTCACCTCTGATCCTGAACCACCAGCATCTCGACTTGTAGAACTTTATGGCTACGAGAAGTTTATGCTATGTGCACGGACATGGGTTACATTTTACACCATGTACATAGATTAAATAGTTACACCAGTCACACGGAGAGTTTTCAGCCGGCAGGGCTCGAAACCGCAACCCAAAGGAGCGAATCCAAGTCCCAACCAATCAGACTATCTCAGCCTCTTTCTGCTTACAGTAAGACACAGTAGTTAAAGATTTGGTAAGACTAAAGGTTAATGTACAGTTGCTTGTCAAACATGACAAAATCATACCAACTTATTGAAAAGTCAACAGACAATGAAATAAGAATGGGTTGAAGGGTTGCCTAGCCCTAACTTATAAAAGTTTAAAAATATTTTAATATATAATAGTTTAAATATAATTTCATAGTTTGCATTTATAATAGTTAAATATATATAATTTCACATTTTATTACGCTTTAGATCTCCCAAAATCAGAGAAACAAATTTTTCTTATAAAAAATATGCTTATGAGTGAACATAGTCAAAAGCGTTTTCAGTTTGATGGGTGAAATTTTGTACATGGTCTTTTCTTCAGAATTTTAAATTTCTATCAAATTTTGAACGAAACGCATTCAGAGAAAATCTGTCAATCCGATGGTCCGAATATAATTTCACGCAATTGTAACAAAACGCAGCACACTAAATGAGTAATAATTTGATGCCCAGATTTAATATCTAAATATAGATATGTTTCAACTTTGGAGAAAAATCTGTTGTAGAGTTGGCCGTTTGTCAGTCTGCACTTCACAAGCATCTAAACGAGGTCACTTAGATAAATTAAATCCGATAATTGATATTATTATATTAATAGTTTGATGTGGAGTTTTGCATGCCATTTGATTGATAAGTGGGCTGTCAAAATGCATACTCGTTGCTCTCCCTTATACAACGAATCACTAAGCGCTCATGTGAGAAAATTAAAAATTAGCAGCTTTTTGTGCATTAGTTTCGCCTGTATTTTATTTTTCAGAGTATATTTGAGCATGTCTTTTTTTTTACTTTCACTTTTCTTTTACACGTTTTTTTCTTAATTAATTACTATGCTTTTATTATGAGACTATAATTTACTTGAAAAACAGCATAGAGAAGAAAATTATTTCTAAACTTATTAAGTGAAAAGGAAATGTTATCGAATTTTACTCAATATATTTTTTACAAATTTGATTCAATTTTAATCTCTATCGATAGTATTCGTTTTAAATCCCACATGAAAATTCTTGTAAATATTCGAAAAAATATATAAATTAAATTAATACTCTCCCCATAATTTAATTGAATATTAACATAATTCAATTAAGTATTAATTCCTCTCTTTGCCCCCTCTAGTATTCTATGCTTCATTATTAGGTTTATTCCATTGTTTCTTAGTAATAATCATTGGCTATATTTCATTTGTCAATGAATGAAGAAGGTTTCAACAATCACTCCTATTATTGCTGTTAACAGGAATATTACTATTTATTCGTGAAAAAACACATAAAATACAAACAATATAATAGATGAAACAATGAATCCACCTTCTGCTGCGCTGTTCAGAGTCATTTCTCTTTTTGAAACTGATCGTTATGTACATTTTTTTCTGAGCTATGCTTGATGAGTTTTGTAAACATTTCAATGAGGCTACGTCTATCGTTGAATGGTTCGTCCTAAAGACAATCGGGGAACTGTTAAAATATTACATGTTCCCTCACTTACCCTCAATAGATCTTTTTTTCGATCCTGATTTGGATCAAGATATTGATACGCCATCTGATAAACTGGCAACTAGAGTGGAGTTCGTTCCAGTGGTTCACTCCTACATAGTAGTAGGATTTGTCAAGCTTTAGAACTTCCTATGAAACTGGTTCCATTTGCATTTCCAGGAGGTTGGCGTTCCTTTTGTAGAATCTTATATGGTCTGCAAGGTGTGTTTTGCTTTGGGTTTGCCTGCACGGATGGCTCCTGTTAGATGCCAATGGTGGAATCTTTCGAGATCTACCAATCCTGATTAGCTTTGGAATTCCAGTGAGATATCGGTCGCAGAAGGACGCAGTTTAACACCAAAAACTGTTATCGACTGCCAGATGCAATTTTCTGATCAGAACTGTCTTCGGATTCAGCATTGGAGGGTGGGGGGGGGGGGAGAGCGAAAGTAGCCCACCGCCACTCTGGGCAACGGCACAGTTCTCTAGAATTGCATCGACTAAGAAGCTTCTTAAGAGTGGAAACAAATAAACAATGAGCTTATTAGTTAGTTGGCAAAACTGCACACCTAATTTTTGATTTTGAGTTTTGATGTCACAAAATTTTATTTCAAGCATCGAATTCAAAGCATACAAACGTGCATTTACGTTGGAAACAACTACAATTTTTTTATATATACGTGAGAATTATATATTTTTTATCACAAAAAAAAAATAACATTTACTTGCCAAAGAATTGTTGCAGAACTCACACCAACAGAAGATAAGTAACGATGGTAATCATAAATCTGATGGAGGAATCTTATAATGACTTGAATTTGAAAACTTATAGTGTCAAAAATTAACAAATTCATAACATAATTTGTCGCCATATATTTATTGCCGGTTATGAAAAAATTGATTTAAGGCCTTATAGTCAATATGTCGCCACGACCCTTCTTAAAGGATATGGCACTGAATGAACAAAGGTACAAATGGGGATGATTTGGGTCGGAGATTATATGGCTTTTTGTAGGGTATAATCAGCGTTAAGCAGTCAGTACTAAATGGTGTTTCAACCAAGAGAACATCTATGAGACTTGGCCTTTTTCTTGTCCATCGGTTCTCTTGTCTTGCTTTGAGTAGGTTTTTCTATTTAACAAAAGCTATCTTTGTCTAATCTGTGTCCCATTTATGAAATAAAAATATGTGCATCAATTTATAATAAATTCAAAACATGGAATCTCTACAAATTCCAAATGTCTAAAGGCATAAAGAATGTGAGTCATGAAAAAACACAACAATGATGTAAAAAATGACACTGTACTAAAAAACACCACTAATGTTTATAAATGATTAGAAAAGCCAATAATTTTTAGAAAATTAAAAACGTTATCATGTGAAATTTTGGAAAGCAACTCTGCCAAATCAGGGTGAGATTTCTGAAAATATGTAAGATGATGTAAAAAAAATAGAGGACATTCTACAAGAATGTGTAAGAGACATGGAACTGTCACAAATGGAGGGAAATGATGTTGGGTCCTCCATCCTCAAACGGCATAGTAATTACTTCTGCTACAAAATAGGGAACAAAATGAGTGAATTTTATTAGCTATTGTAGAATTTGAAATAATGCAAGCGAAAGCAGTATTATCGAAACCTCTAGAGCCATCTGTAGAAATAGATTTAAATTTACGATATTTTTAACGAAGGTGAGTAAATATTTGTTGATAAATGATATCTGAAGTATATTGTTTATCAAAATGGTGAAAAGAATTCCCTGCCATTAGATTTAAAGGGTGGAAAGAGAAATGATTGTTCAAAAACTATTTGTTCCTTCTCCAGATACCATTCTGAAATAGTTTTAGTTTAGTTTAGTTATATTAACGTCCCGTTAAAGCAACACGAGGGCTATTTTGGGACGGACCTCGTAATTTTGAACCATGATCAGATGACGAGGACGTCACCTGAAATGGCACCCCCCTCTCCACACCACACCAGCGGGAGGACGTTTGGCCTGACAGATTTAACGTGCTAGAGACCCCCCTCACACGACGGTTCTTCGGTGGAATCGAGTCTCGAACCTGAAGCCGAAACCTTACCACCGGGCCACCGCGGCCCCCATTCTGAAATAGAGCCGGTCTTCTGTAAGAACTGGCCAAGGTGCAAGAAATCATTTGGAGCCTTAGATTTTTTGTAAAATAAAAAGAATACAAATACGAACACACATTACTATTGCATGTTTATTTAATTCATAATTTTTTGTTTCTATTATTTTCGGAAAATTACAATTTTTTGCAATTTCTTTTTCGATGCTTTAATAGGCAAGTGCATTTAAGCGCTTTGCACACATACTTAATTGAAGGTAATTCATTACAAATTTAAATTGTTGTAAAAGCGTTCAGCTTTAGCTATATAATAAGGAATGTAAGAAAAAGGTTTAAACAAAGTTAATGCATTTAGAAATAAATCATTACAATTTTTATTGAGTGCATGTTGCAATAAGTTTAGAGCGCTATTTAAATCTCTTTCATTCAAAATCCAATCCCGTTGAAAATAATTATGTGGATTAGGTTTTCATCTACATTGCTATCATGAAACGTCTCAAAGTTTGTGAGATATTTTTCTAATTAATGTTTTTCTAAGGCATTTATATTAATAATTAAATTTAAATAGTTTAAAATCTATTTTTTATCTGTATAGTAACAGTATCATGTACAATGTTAAAAAATAACACCTAAATTCATCAACAAGGTTTTCTATAATTTCATTTTCTGCTGTTTCAAAATATAATTTTTCACTTTTTTCAAATTCGTTTTCCAGAAAAAAAATTCTGAAAATTTCAAATTTAGCGCTATCGTTTTTTGTTTCTTCTATAAATGAATGAAATTTTGTTTTTAAGTCTTAGATTTTAGTTTTAATTTCATTGCCTAAATTTAAAGCCCAGTTTAGAATAATTGTCTTTACTTCAAATAGTTCATTGATAGTGCTACTTTGGAAAATATTGTAAACCATATTTTTAAACATAAAATAAATATTTATGGTATTGAATTCTTTTTAGCTTCAGATACAGTTGTATTATTGTTATTTTCTTCAATAAATAAATTACAAGTTTGTTCAAACTGTATATACACTGCTTTAACCGAATCTATTTTGGCCTTCCAACGAATGTTACACAATGATTTAAAAGTAATATTTAAATCCTTTGTAGAATTCCCCCTTTTCTGTAAATGCAGAAAATAAGCAATTTAAACGTAGCAATATACAAAACAATTGCGATATTTACTGCTGGAATTGGCATCACAAATTAATAAATTAAAAGAATGTCATATTCAAGGCACATAAATTATACGAGAATTTAGAGCAATTATTCTAGAATGTGAACTTTTATATTTTCTTTTCAAGTTGCTACCATTGTTATATGCCTGTCCACTACAATCCACATCTAAATAAATCTCACTTTATATTTCTAATAGAACTTTTGCGAGTCCTTCTCCGGTCACACGAGTAATTTGAATAAACGCTTTAAATGTCTCATTTATACTTAATCTTTTCTCTTCAAAATTTGCATACCTAATAAAACCGGAAGTTTGTTTTTAGGAGAAAAACCAACTTTAGAATCCATCTTTTTACTGTAATATGTGGCTACTTCTATATAGTCTTTAAATTTATTAAGATTTTTATTTTCTTTTGTAGGAATAATTTGTTCTTGTAATGCGCATGCTAAATCACGCACAATTCTACTTTTCAATTTTTTTTGTATAACATCCATAAGAACAGAGTCTTATTTACTTAATAATTCAAAAAAAAAATTTCCATTATTAGACTTTCTATTATTTCATGGTTCTCTCGTTGAGGAAGATTATTACATGCTAAAAATAGAACCACATCCACAATTCTTTACGATAACAATTTAAGTCGTTCCGTTTCCTTATTCCGGATTCCCTGAGTGTTCTACAGGCTTTAAACTTGCCATCTCTTGATAATCACTTCTGCAGGAAGTAAAGAAGACATACCTTCTTTTATGTGGGGAAAATATTAGTTTTGATTTCTTGAATCTCTTCGCATGTGGGTGTTTCTGGAAATGAAATCACAGACACAGCAGCTAAGTCATTGTGAATAATTTTGCCCTAACGTCTTTCTTATAAAGATATGCGTACAACTATAATTGGTTGGTGCTATCACCACTGGCAATTTCAATGGGACATGGAGACTAACAACAAGCTCTATTTTATTAAACCACAATCGGCGAATTGGTCTTCAAAACTAAGTAGACGCTATGATGTGATTTTATCCCGACTATGCATTGGTCACACTCGCTTGACACATAGATTTTTACTTTTTTCCGAGCCTGAATGTGTGATGATTGTGGAGTTATTTTAACAGTTCGTCACATTTTAATAGAATGCACCCGCTTTACTGATCGTAGATATAACCATTTTAAATCCAGTCATTTTAACTTGGATTTTTTATTGGGTGACACGCATCATCCAAACATTTTCTTATATACTAGATATGTGGGGATTTTACATGAAGTTTAAAGTTTAGTTTTAATAACTCTCTCATTTTTAACACTTGACTACTTTGAACACCATCAGTTACATTTTCTACAGTGCTAAACTATTTTTATCTTAATGGGGAAATTTTACGCTGTTTCGGGGCAACATATTCTATATCAGGATCTTACGGAGAAATTCAAATCCAAATCAGTTTCCTTATTTATATTAACTTTATTTGTTTTATCGATAGGTGAGCGTAAATTTAGTCGTTTCGGTAATTATTTACAAGCAGTAAATAGATTAAATGACAAATAGAACCCTCATTATCTGGAATTACATTTGATAACTATCTCCAGTTTTTACAGACTCCTATAAATCATGGAACCCATAAACAGAGGAATTTCATTTTCTCTGGAAAATAATGCGCAGCAAAAATAAAATACGAGTCTTGCGTTTTTGAAGAAAACAACCAGCAGCGAAACTGCATCTTACTATTCGGCACCTTTTTTAAAAGAAGCAAGAGAGCTGAAAATAATCTACCTTCATCCTTCTTAGCAAAAACTCTTTTGTGTCACACAGATCTGTTTTAACAAAAAGCCTTTTTAATGCTTGGTCATTAAAATGACATCATTATGTCATTTGCATTGCTATTTTCTGATTCAATCGTATTTGTATAAACATACGCTGAAGTAACAAAAGTCATGGGATGACTGTTAATATCGTGTTGGTCCTCCTTTTGCCCGGCGAAGTGCAACAACTCGACGTGTCATGGAGTCCACAAGTCGTTGGAAGTCCTCTGCAGGAATATTGAGCCATGCTGTCTGTATAGATGTCCATAATTGTGAAAGTGTGGATGGTGCAGGAGTTTGGGCACGAACGGACCTTTCGATGATGTCCCATAAATGCTCGATGGGATTCATATCGGGCGATCTAAGTGGCCAGATCATGCGCTGGAATTGTCCGGAATGTTCTTCAAACCAATCGCGAACAGTTCTGGCCCGGTGACATGGCGCATTGTCATCCATAAAAATCCCATCGTTGTGTGGGTACGTGAAGTCCATGAATGGCTGCAAGTGATCTGCAAGCAGCTGAACATAACCATTTCCAGTCAATGATCGGTTCAGTTGCACCAGAGGACCGAGTCCATGCCATGTAAAAACAGCCCACACCATTATGAGGCTACCAGCTGGAACAGTGCATTGTTGACAGTTTGGGTCCATGACTTCGTGGGGTCTGCGCCACACTCGAACTCTAAAATCAGCTCGTAGCAACTGAAATCGTGACTCATCTGACTACGCCACGATTTTCCACTGGTCTAGGGACCAGTCGATATGCTCACGAGCCTAGGAGAGTCACTGCAGGCGATCTCGTGCTGTTAGTAAAGGCACTCGAGTCGGTCTTCTGCTGTCATAGCCCAAGGAAGACAAATTTCGCCGAACAGTCCTATCGGACACGTCCCTCGTACGTCCCACATTGATTCCTGCAGTTATTTGACGAAGTGTTGCGTGTCTATTAACAATGACCATTCTACACAGACGTCGGCGGTCTCGGTCATTAAGGGCAGGTGGTCGCCCACTGCGCTGTCCATGATGGGATGTGATGCCTGAAATTTCATACTCTCGGCACACTCTTGATACTGTGGATCTCGGAATGTTGAATTCACTAACGATATCCGCAATGGAATGACCCATGCGTCTAGCTCCAACTAACATTCCACGTTCAAAGTCTGTTAATTCTCGTCGTGCCGCCATAAATCACGAAAAACCTGTTCACATGAATAACTTGAACACAAATGAAAGCTCTGGATAGGATAGGATGTGGTTGACGGAGCACCTAGCCCTTCAAGATAGGGGCTTGATCTCCGGTACTGAGATGATTAATTACGGCCTGGCGTTCGGTAAATGTCGTGGTCATCTTCGATGTCATCGGATGTTACAGCGATGTCTGAAGGTGATACAAATGAAAGCACTGGAAAACGAACTGCGCATTTATACTTTTTCGCTGCGATACTACTGCCATCTGTATGTTTGCTTATTGCTATCCCATGACTTTTGTCACTTCAGTGTATGTTCTTCAACGATTTTCATAGTTTTTACTGTTCTACCGTTTCAAGATTGGTAGTTTTTGAGGAACATTCTTCACCAGTTGAAGCTTAAATAGTAATTTCTGAAGTTAAAACAATTTCAATGCCAGAATTACTTTATAGATTTAAAAAAAAAAAAGAGAGAGAGAGAGGGAGAGAGAGAGACATACTCATGACTTTTTGAAATTTGGCTTTTTTTCTTTTTTCTTTTTTCGAAGTCTAGTCTCGACACCTGGAGGATTTTTTCTTGCCATGGACATAATTATATCTAACAATATTAAATATTTTACAGTATAAATTATCAAATTTATGAATTAAATCTAACCTAGTAGGTGAAGTAGAGGACTGCACTTTATGTTTATAATATATTGCACACTTGCACTAAACTATAATAAGTCTGTAAATGTATATTAAAAACCCATCTAGTGTTCCATTTTAATTTCTTTCACCCTTCTTTCCATCTCAGTATTACTGTTCAGAACATCATAAAAGTTCTTGATCATGTTGGGTCCCAATGCATAGCAGCTTCCCCGATTGCCGACCCTGTCTGTAGTATACATAAAACTTGAATAAAAATGATTTTTCCTTCGATTTCTTACATTTTAAACAAAGAATGTTTCGTTTCTCTAAGGAAATTTTTGTATTGTTTGAAGCTTATGCCCCCACTTTTCAAATTGAAGTTTACATTTTTAAATTGAATAATGGAAAATTAGGGATTATTGCATAAGGAATAGAAAGATCTAACAGCTTTTAAAACATTTATTGTCGATGAAAATTGAAGTTTAATAATATTTTGTTCAGGAAGCTATCAAGATCAAGCTACATAAAATATTTGATTAAAACTTTTGGTATTATAAATATATGACCTGAGTATAATTGGTTAAAATTAGCTTGGTATCGAATCAATAAATGGATGCAAATCAGATAGTTGACCTTGAGTCAGATCAATTATTTTGTTTAATTATATAACAGAATCCTGCCAGCTTTAATATGAATTGATGAATGAATTAAACAACTATTTATGACTAATTCTTAGGGATTTCATTGTGAATCTTCCGATGTATTTGATATTCGGAAAATAAATTCATAGAAGTAATAGCATATTAATCATGAATTCAATAAACCATTTGTACAAAGGCAAAGATTAATTTGCTTTTGCTGTTATTTTATTACCAAGGACTGTTAAATTTTATGAAGTTGTGAACAGTACGCAAAGGTATCTGGCAATATCACTTTCGATTACTCATTTGTTTATCTTGGTATGAAGTTATAACGCAACGTTATCTTCAGATTGTTGTTAGTGTTGCAGTTTTAGTTCCCGACACTTTTAACATGATGGGAAAATGAACATACTATTTATTAACAGTTAGCAATTTTAATTTGTTTTATGTACATTTTTTATATCATAGTTCGTATTTATAGTTTGTTATAACTTCAATGTTTTTGTTATTGACTCATCTGTTCAAATTATAAAATTCAATATTTTGTGTTTTGCTCACAAATCAAAATTCAATGATTTGCAAAATCATTCCGAAACACATAGATTCCTATTACTATTAATATATAAATATATATATTCCATTTTAATCTCTGTGTTTTAATGAACTCTGTCATAATCAAACATATTTTCGAATTTTTCTTTTCTTTGATTTAAAAACTTTCTTATAAAAGGTATATCAAGGTATGTACTATCTAAAATTCTTGATGGAAGATCTAAAGAAAAATTATTTGATCTTTATGAATTGATTTAACCTATTAGTTTATTATGTTGATTTCTCCTTGTGATTGTAGTGAATTAAATAGTTTCAAATCTAAGTATGAAATTTGCAAATTAATCGGTCTTTATATGTATCATAGGATTTTTATAGTTGTAAAGTAAATGATTATGTAATAATTTATTAGAATAATTTTCTTTCATTTCAAGAATTATAATAATTTTTTTCCACCTGTTATATTGGAAATTTATTTTGTGTCCTCTTTTTTGATGTAACAATAATTGGTGGGGTTTTGATTGCATGATTTTGATTTTTTAATTGCTATTATTAAATATAAAAATTTTTATTTTGAAAATGCTGTTACAAAATTCTTTTATTAAAGAAACTATAAATATCATGATGTGTTAACTATAAAAATTTGAATGTTCTTTATTTTCTTCTGCTTTTGCTTAAGAGTTAAAGAGTTTTGATTATTTAAAAAAAAATATCTCAATATAAAACATTTGGGTTATAGATTTCATTGTATACTAATATTTGGTTTTCATGTTTATATAGCTTTTGAATGGAATGATAAGGCTGAGAGGGATGCGTTTTATGCGTTGTATTAATTGGTGGCATTTAGGGAAGACATCCCTTCTTCTGGGTTTCTTATTTTTTTTCTGTGAGGTAAGACATTAAATTCAGAAAAATTTCTGTCATAAATCTGTGTTTATTTTAATCCTAAAATATTTTGTAAAATGTTATAATACTAATTTCTCCAAATTTTGAATTTGCACAGGTTCTCATATATTATATTGTACTACTACAATGTACATGGCCTCAGATTCAGACAAATACAAAGCATTCAACAGTAAAGGCAATGCTATTAGCTGATGTCCATTTATTAGGTCCTCGATTTGGCCATTGGTTTGATAAGTTAAGGAGGTAAATAAATCAATATGCTTGAAATGATTTAAAAAATATTTTACCTGAAGTTTGTTATAGTTTTGCATAGCAGATTTAAATCATATTTTGTAAGTAAAATAATTTTCTATTCTTGCTTTGGCCAGTTTTTTTTTAATTATTGTAATTTTTCTGTTTATAAGAGATATATTTTAAGTAAAAATTGCTTTTGGAAAGTATAATATTAATTATAAATATTTTAAAAAGTAACATGGTAATAAACTTCAAAAAATTATGAGCTTTCTATAAAAATCTTTGATACAGTATAGAGGTAAATATTTGGATATAAAACTGTTTGCCAGATCATACTTCAATTTTTAATATCCAATAAAATTAAATAATAGTTAGATTATTTGAAACCTGAAATACACTTTTATAAAAAAATTTATAAACTATTGACTTGCATAATTGCATACTTCATAATGGTGAAACTTAATTAGTTTCTAAAAGTGTCATATTTTATTTTCACACTGGTAAGAATTTGGAAAACTTTCAACAATCAATGTGACTACGGTGTGTATTTCTTTACTAAAGCACATATCGATTTATTAATTGCTTTTTACTATAAAACATGTGAAAAAAGTATTGTAATCTTGAAAAATTCAAAATTAATATTTTAATAAATGTCCATGATTTTCTGAAAATTGCGTATAATTTTTGACTTTTGTAAAGCGTGATGACTCAAAAACACTTTGAGTTAAATGGGAAAGTTATGGTATATGTTTTTACAATCAAATTTCTAGATTTCTATCAAATATTGTATGAAATCATTTTCAGAAATTCTTATCTATCTGATTGTTTGAGTGCAAGTGAACTCAATAATTGCAAAATGATAAGTTGATACATCGATTTAGAATCTAAAATATAAATTCTAATTTTGTGCCAAATTTGTTGAAGAATTTTTTTTTTTAATGCTCTTGCATGCATATAAATACAGTAACTCATAATGATTAAATTTGAATTGGTTTGCTTATCCATTATGTTTAAATTTACAATGGCATTGCTAGAATATCTAACTTTTATGCAAACACTACTTGTTGACAATTGTATAAAAATTTAAAAATTAAATAGCATGAAATTTCAAAACATAAATTTTGCATTTATTATTATTTTTTTCTTATAATATTGTCACAAAAATCAATAAAAAGTCTTTCTGTTGAAAATGTTATAATCTAAATCAAATTTGAAATATAAAGAATTTTCTCTTATATTTTCTTGCAGAGAATGGCAAATGTACAGAACATTCCAGACAGCAATGACACTTCACAATCCACAAGTTGTTTTTATACTAGGTAATATTTTAAATGAAATGCTTTATTTCTTTGTTGAAGTTCTTTTTTTATGATTTTTGTGATGTAACCATAAAGCTATTTTTAACAATTAATATGAGTTTTTTTTTTGTTTTTGTTTTTTTTTGTTTTGCAATCCAGTTTTGATTTTGGAGCTTTAAAAATACTGTTTTGCTGCAAAGCTGTTGTTACAAAAAAAATCACACTGATAGTAATATTTTATCATAAACCAATGATCAAAATACTTCTATAAACAAACTAACTTACGAAACAGGAAAAAAAATTAGCTGACAAGTAGACATCTTATAATATATCTACAATGGCATAGTCTGATTTTTTCTAAGATACTGGTATTTTCTTCTTCATTAGAAAGGTTTTGCCATCTGATATGAGATTGATAATTTCATTTTTTGTTTTGCATATTATTCTTCATTCAAAACTGTCGTGTTGTAGGATCTGATGTTATCATTACTATATTTTTATAAAAACACATCTCTATTTTTTTTCTTTTGTTGATGGTAGAGAAAATGTATGTATTCATTTTTTTTTAAATTAAAGATTACTTTCTTTATGTATCTCATAATTTGACTTGTTTAATTTTTGCATGAATACCTACTCTGTTCTTGCATATTTCACCCATATGCTGATGTTTTGATAATATATAGCCGATGAAATATGTTTATGTGTACTGTTCAGACATTGATATTTAAATGATGATATATTTAATGCATTGCTTATTTCTAATATTATAATAAACTTGTAATAGATTCCCTTTCAGATTATCTTGCATATCTTAAAATATTAAATTTGACAAATTTAAAACAGATACAATAATTAATCAACTCCTTTTCCATATTTAAATATCATATAAAATTCCAAGAAATTCCATCATTATATTTTTTGTCACTTACATAACCTAATATCTTAATTCTATATAAATATATTAATTCCTTACAAAAAATGTTTATACATTTGTAGAATATGTTATGACCATATATTTTTCTCGAAATGCACTCTTAATGACTTAAGAAAAAATTTATTCATTTTTATATGTAATAGTACATTCTTAGTCATTTCTCGCAATGTGTATTGTTATAATTTTAAAATATATCCAAAGGGAGAAAAATTTAACTAATTGCATAATTTTAAATTATTGAAACATGTTCAATTTAAACTTTTTTTTAGATAAATTAAAATCAGCTAAAATTGAATCTACTTCTGAATTCATTAGTTTTATTCATGATAACAAAACACAAATAACTAATTATTGAGTAGTTTTAACATTGTTTTGTATTTTTAATTTTGTTTAAAATGAATGTGATTTTCTTTAATCAGAAAGTTAAAGACTCCTTCAAATTTTGTAAAGAGTCTCATTTGGATTTTTTGTAGATTCCTTTATGCAACAGCTGGTATATTAGTAGACAATATATATTTTTTAATTCTTCCCTTGTGCAACTTTAACAGTTACCATTTTTCTGGAAATTGAATGTTTTTAAAGCAAACTTTTATATCACAAAAACACTATTTTGCATAATTAATTATGGCAAATATGAATGGCATTTTATGTTGTGCTTCTGCTCTATTAAGAATATTGGTACTTTTCAGTTAGCTGGGTGCAGCAAGAAATCGCCAAATAATGTAGAATACTGCCAAATTTCTTACACTTGCCATTCGCATCTCTTGGCAACTTGGCTTACGTTTGATTCACATTGGTGACATTTGTGCCCAGACAACAGAAAAGTACCAGAATGTTTTCTAATATTTATGTGCATGTAACAATGATGGGTTGCTTCACATTGTCAAGTGTTTATCTTACTCTTTCTATTTAGGTGATATTTTTGATGAAGGACATCAGTGTAATGAAGCACAGTTTAATAACTATGTTAAACGCTTTCACAGTGTCTTCAGTGTTCCAGAAAATACAAAACTTCATGTCGTAATTGGCAATCATGATATTGGTTTTCATTATGGGTAAGAATTTATAAATACATGTATTGGGTTGTTCGGAAAGTAATTTCGTTTTTTCCCGTCAGAGGACTTAATTACGTTTTTTCGAAACCAACTTCACACTTAAGCCGCATAACCATTATATGTCTTGAGAGCTGATATTGCAAGACTTGTGTGTGAAAAAGTTCTATTAATTCTACGCAGTAGTTTTTGGTTGGTGCCCTTTTAAATATGGAGAGCAATAAGCAGCAATTTCGTCATATTTTACTTTTTTACTTCAGAAAAGGTAAAAATGCAGTTCAAGCCAGAAAGAAATTAACCGAAGTGTATGGAGAAGATGTGTTGACAATACACCAGTGTCAGAACTGGTTTGCAAAATTTTGATCCGGCAATTTTGATGTCGAAGATGCACCACGTTCTGGAAGGTCGGTTGAAGCTGATAAAGACAAGATAAAGGCATTAGTTGATGCAAACCGGCGAATAACAACATGTGAGATCGGTGAGATCTTAAAGTTATAGAATTCAACTGTTTATGACCACCTGAAAGGCCTGGGATTAACCTCGAAGCTCGATATATGGGTTCCCCATGTTCTCACGGAGAGAAATTTGTGTCGTCGCGTTGATGTCTGTGATTCGCTCCTCAAACGTCACAAAAATGATTCATTTTCAAAGCGCATCATTACTGGGGACGAAAAATGCGTTGTATATAACAATGTCAAACGCAAATGATCATGGAGCTGAAAAGATGAACCGGCTCAAAGCATTTCGAAAGCCAATATCATCAAAAAAAAGTGATGCTGTCTGTTTGGTGGGATTTTAAAGGAATCGGTTTTTTTACAGCTTTTACAGGATAACACAACAATTAATTCGAAGTCTACTGTCATCAGCTGGACAAACTGAACGATGCACTTCAACAGAAAAGGCCAGAGTAAATCAACAGAAAAGGTGTAGTGTTCCACCAAGATAATGGGAGACCTCTTACAAGTTTGGTCACTTGCCAAATGCTTTTACTGCTTGAATGGGATACACTGCCACATCCACCATATTCTCCAGATCTGGCGGCTTCGGATTATTATTTGTTCTGGTCCCTGCAAAATTTTTTGGACGGTAAAACCTTTACCTCAAATGAAGATGCCAAAAATCACCTGGATCAGTTTTTTGCCAGCAAAGACCAAAAATTTTATGAGCGTGGAATCATGCTACTACCAGAAAGATGGCAAAGGGTGTTGGATCAGAATGGCCAATACATAATTTAATAAAATGCTTATTCATTATACGAAAATCGTCTTTCATTTTCACTAAAAAAAACGAAATGACTTTCCGAACAACCCAATAATATTTCTATTAAATCTCTACATTTCCATTTTTAATTCTAATCTAATTTTCTAATTTTAAATAATCTAAATTTTTTTAATGAACCACTTTTTAATGCATACAGCTTAACAGTTTGAATTGACTAATAAAAATATTCAATAGGAAACTAATAATGTGCATAATATATTGTTTGTTAATTAATTTTATCAACATATTGTCATTACTTTTTTGAAAAATGGTGATCTGCAAATTATATTGTCATACAGAATTTGATTCTTCTTTTTTTTTTTCATGATATTCATCCTCTGAAAGCTCCATTGCAATTTTTTTCCTCTTGATGCCTACGAACAATTCTTGGAATTTGTCAGTCCAGTTATAGAGTACTTCGTAAATCTTAATTTAAATGTTTCAAGGATATCGATGACTTTATATTTTATTATTACTAACATTCATTCTATTATTAAAATATGTATGATATTCTTAAAAAAGTAATGATAAAATTCATAAAACATGCTTCTTTTGTGTGGTTGTTTGTGAACATATTGGTTTAATTAAAAGGAAATATGTCTTGTTTTCTATTGTAATTTTAAAATAAATAAGTATAAATATATATTAATAAAATATATTATTTAAATATATATTATTTAACTTTCCCTGCTTTAGGATATCACCTCAGCTGAAAGAACGTTTTGAGAGATCCTTCAACACATCATCTGTTGAATTGCTTACAATAAATAATAATATATTTGTTCTAGTCAACAGTATGGCTTTACATGGTGACAACTGCTTTTTGTGTAAGCCTGCTGAGGAGAAATTGAAAGATATATCTGAAATGTTACGCTGTGCTAAGGTAAATAGACATATAATTACTGTATGATCAAAAGTGTCTCCTGTATTGTTTTTAAAATGATTGAATAATTTTTTAGGGTGGGTGGGGATTCATTTCATGCAATAGCTTAGTGTGGTTTCAGCCATCCTTACTTAGGCACAGGCCAAATTTGCTACCTATCCCCCCCCCCCCCATTTAGATACTCAAATCAAAATAATTGTGAATTTTAAATAAATTGTAAAGAATAAATTTTTTATTGTATATTATGCAATGTACAAATAAAAAATATATGTATATATATTTCATTATAATCATATTTATTATGTTATTCTTTTATGTAAAAATTTATGGTATGTGTTACCAGGATTGTTTTTACTGTATAAAATTAGGAATAATAGCAAAAATTTTTGAGCACAAATCATCTAATTAAAATGAGAATGTTGCCATTGCATGCAAATTTTTGATTGAAAAATTGAACTACAAAAAAAAATTTTGTTCATCTGTTTTTTCTTTAAAACAAAATCTTTTATTGTACTATTAATATCTAATATCTCATATTTCAATAGACAAAATAACCAGATAGGTTAGCTTTGCACATATTTATGGATTTTAAATCATTCTTGATTAACCTCAGTTTTGAAAAGTTCCTCTCCAAGCTGGCTCTAATTACGGTAGTTCTGGAAAATATTCAGAGCACTATTATAATATTGATCAGAATATCTTCCGGTTGGAATTTCACAATAAATTATTTGTCTGAACTTGGAAACTTGTTTGTCAATCAACATATGCATAATCCTGTCTTATTTAGTGTTGACTGAATGTAATAATATCGCTAATGTTAGATGGGCAATATTACCACTCGATTCCATAGCTCCTAAAAGCTCTTGTGAATTTTTACAGTTAGTTATTCTATATAAGGAAATAACTTATGTCTCAGCCTAATTTGATGGGGCATTGAAAGTTTGGCTCTTCTCCTTTCATCACCAAAAAAACCACCTCTCATTTTGCAACTCTAAAGTTACATGGAAATGGTCTTCTCATATTTTTTTGTGTGATTTAAAGTGCTGTTTGTCAAATCTTCTTGTTTTTTCATCAATGTCACCTGCAAAGCATTTACTTTCATAGCATGTTAAGATCCTATTTTATAAATATTTCTGTGCAGCATTTACTTTTTATAGCAATGAATTTAAAAGGCACTTTTAAGATTTTATTTATTAACTGGTCTGGATTGGATTGCTTTGCTTTTAGATTTTTATTCTGCTAATCAATTAATGTAATTGTCATTTATATATGCCATTATTATGATTTTATATTATTAATTTATTTTGCTTTTTTGTGAAGTAGATTTCCATTGCAATTAATTTAAAATTAGTTAATTTTTTATCCAACTAAGTTTGATTAAACTTAAGTTTTTTTAATGGCTTTAAGCAGTTATTTGTTGTAAGTCCATCAATTTTTTATTTCATTTTAAGCTCGATGCATAAATAAAGTTGAGGTCCACTGCTAGTAATATTTTGCATTTATTTGTTAAATTCCATTTAATAATTTCAAAATTTTATTTTATTTTTTATTTTATTTTCAATTAATAAAATATTTTGATTTGATATCAATATACATGTTGAATTTAATTTCAGAAGGGGGGTACCAGCAACAATTGTAAAAAGTACAAATCTTTGCCACCTTATAGTCCGCCAATATTTCTTCAGGTATGTATCATTAAATCAATAATAATTGTTTTAGTACTTTAATAATAAAATTTAATTCATTTGCTTTTTTTCTATTATTAATGAAAAATTATTATTATTCCGGATCAAATTTTCGCTATATTGTTGGATCTAACGATATAAATTTGTTATTGTTATACCAACAAATTTTTTTTGTGAGTACATTTTTGCAATAAATTGCTTAAGAATACTTAACTGAAAGCTTTATTGTTTACTTTTACATTGCATACCTTTCTAACAACTTTTATGCTATAATTGTTATATTAACATAAATAGAGGAATTGACTTATCATTTCCAGTTAATGGCTTTGAGATTAAATTTCTGTCTCCATATTTTCTTTGCTTATTAAAATCATAAACTTTTAAACAGTTCTTATTGCAGTAATTGAAGAATTTATGTTAATCAATAAATGAAAAGATATCATAATCATTTTTAGTTTATTTTATCTTATTATAAAATATTTTTAAAATGTATCAAAATATTTTTTTATAGCATTTTCCACTTTACCGTCCTTCAGATTCTCACTGCAGTGAGCCAGATGCTGCGCCAAAGCAAATTATTAATGAGCCTTTTAGAGAATTTTGGGACTGCCTTGCTAGAGGCTCCACTAGCAAAGTAACATTTATAATCATCCTGTTGTAAAATTTGTTTATGTTTCAAAATGATTTTGTTTTTGATTATATATAATTGCAATTTTATTTAAGTAGAATTAGTTTATTAATGTCATTGTAAGTCATCATTTAAATTACTAGGGTATTTAATTTCAAGTAAGATAGGGCCTTATATTGAGATAAAATTGGTCTAAATTAATAAATTGCATTTCTCTATCAAGAAAGAGATTCCCACAATTCAATTAATCAATTACAGTATAATTTGAATATTTATTGAAATATGGTTAACGTTTTGCCACAAAATATAAGGAAAAGAAAAACATGCTTATCAGAGATGCACATCAACTTGTGCACTTACAACAAACTTTAATTTTAACTTCACCATAACCATCTGTTATTTATGTGGCAATAGACAAAAGATCTATAACTTCTTAAATGATATGCTGATTAGAGTCATCTTACTATTATACCATATTAGATATTAGCTTTGACTGCATCCAATTAGAAAAATATTTGAAAATTTTGCATCAAGCAGAAGCTACCGATAAAAATAGAAGTAAAAGTTATTCTCAATGTTTTCTTCACTCAATTCACTTGTTTTCAATTTAGTATGTTCTCACTGACTTTTTGAGAACATACTAAATTCATTAGTAATATTACTGATATGGAATCTTGCCTTATTGATATTAGGAATGTTGTACTAATGTTAATTAACTGTTTTCATATATCACTATTTCTGTACAATAATACAACTGTACTATTATGAAAATTGCTGAATTTATAAATGCAATATAATAAAAAAATAAAAGGATATATTAAATAGACTTGTTATTATTGAGCAATATTTGTTTAATAATTCATAGTAACAAATAAACATTTGGATTGAATTCTTCAGAAATTTTGACTGCGAAACGACACTATTTTTATGAAATAGTTTTCTTATTTAAATGTTCAAACTTAATCAAATCTAAATATTTATTTACTACCATGAATTTTTAACAATAATTGTCAAATATGAATTAGCCTAATAAATTATGTATTTTATCTGCTAACTTTGTTTTTTAATGTATATAATTTTTTTTTACCCTGATGGATAATTTTTTTATTATTATTATCAGCTCTGAAAAAAAAAAAGAAGGAATAGAAATAAAATGTCTATTTATATTAATGAAATATAATAATGATGTATGTGTTCATTTTTTTCAGGTTCTTGATTATCTAGAGCCTAGAGCTGTTTTCACTGGCCACACTCATCATGGTTGTTTCACTATTCATAGAGAACATATTCCAGAATGGACTATTCCTTCATTCAGTTGGAGAAACAAAAATGATCCCAGTTTTATTTTAGTAAGTTTGGTTTTAGAATTGGATTTTCTTATGGTATCAAAGCTATGCTTTATTGCCTAGAAAAATTTACTTATACATGCATTTTAAATATTTTAAATGTGATATTACCCAATAATGCAGTTAAAGATTATACAAAATATGTATTTCAATATAAAGTGAACCAATAAAACAGGAGATAATTTTTCTACACTGAAAATTTGCATTTTAAATTTTATTTATTATTATTTCATGTCTTTAAATATTTATGAATGTTATTGTTTTCATATATTTGATGCTTTTTAATTGATATCTTTTATTTTATTGCTCTGAAATGCATTGAAATTAAAACATTCTTATCAGATATGATAAATTGTTACACCTGGTAAAAGATGTTGTTGTCTTCAAATTTGACCTCGAATTTAGAAATCCTGTCTGTTATTCCTAAATCAATGCATGAATGTCATTAGTTTGAATTTTATTCAATTAATTAAACTCAATATAACTAATCATTTTTTATCCAATTTTTTTTAAAATGTTATTTTCTCTGAAATTTATGTGGAATATAAATATAAAAAAAAAAAAAACTATAAATAATTTTTGGATCAAAAAGTTCTTACATGCTCATGCAAATATTTTAATTAGTTTCTAAATTGATTTTAAATTCAAATCATCTGTAAGTTTTATATTATAGACATTTTTTATTGGAATAATGTTGATTTTTTTAAAAAAGTGAGTTTTAAATATAATTACATTCCATTATACCAGAATTTAAACCTTGTTAAAAAATGATTATTGTAATTTTTATGAAACCTTTTATATCATTTAGAGATTTTCCATCATAAAAAATTTCTTAAAATTTGATTTGGTCCCAAAATGTAATCATTTTGAAAAATTTGCAGTCACTAATTTGATAGCATATCCTTCCATCAAATTATTTCAAATGCATCATAAGCTAGAAAAATTAAAAATTGTCATATGCTTTGAGAGTTTTATAAAAATTTACCAAATCACTATGTTGAAATTAAACTTCTTGTTACTTTTTATTAGTTGATACACTTGACATTGCTGAGGATAAAAATATTTTATCTTTTATTAAAAATAAATTATGTGATGGTCAAAATCTTCCACTACTTAAGTATTTGAAAGCAATATTTGAAGTATATATTATGAAATTTACAGTCCTGTTGTTTAAATATATGTAATATTTTAAAGCAAAAAGTTACTTAATTTGAAAATACAATGCAATTTTTTTCTCTCTCTCCAAATAATCATTAGATTGTAGCTCCTCAAAAAAATTATAGACTGTTCAAAAGTATTTTATTCAAAGATTGCTTGAGTTGATCTTTCTGTATGCCATATAAGAGAAATCAATGCAATAGTGATTGCTATAGTTTGATTGTAATAATGTTCTCATTTCATATTTCCATTATTTTTCATTAAAAAAATATATTTTTTGTAACTTTTTAGGCTGCATTTGCTCCCGATACATTTTTGGTCTCTAAATGCTACATGCCAAAAGAAAGTACTGTCATTAATTTGTATATGATAGGTGTATTCCTCATTGCAGTATGGATATATTTCTCTAGGTATAGATATTTTAAAGGGACATTTTATAAAGAAAAATAAATAAAATGTTTTAATGCTGTTTTGTGAGTAGTAATGAAATTTATGTATGCATTTTATTCAAGTTTGCAATTTGTCTTGTCATGCAAATTTTGTCTGTGATGAATGGGTTGGGGTGAATATATTCTGTGTCTTTCAATTTTTGCAAGTACAATTGTTTTTATATGTTTATCAAAATAAAAATCTATATTTGTTTGATATTTGTGTTTTTATTGTCTTTCATGAGTGGTTTAATATAGTTTAATGACAGAGTTGTTATTTTATAATTTTTATATATTATGATAAAAAATAATTAGATTTTCATGATAATTTTTTTCAATCTTCTTTTTTTCCCTTCCCTTAACTATTTTTAATGTATTGCCAATAGTTTATAATTGTTGTGTTACCTTATATATTCAGAATTATTTGTAAATTCCTTGTCATGTTTAATCCAGCATATACTAGAATATTCACATGATTTGTTCATTTTACAATTCTTGTACTGTTTTTTTTTTTAATTCTGTTTTATATTTTTGAAATGGAATTAGTAAAATTCAAGTTTCATGGCAAACATTTCAATCTGAAAAGTCTGGCCATCACTGTGACATTCCTTATTGTACCTTTCGTTTGAGTATCTCCTAATTGATTTAACTTTTGCTTTGTTTGCAAAGAATCAATAAATCCTGCCTTTTGCATACAAAATAATTATTTTCTATTTGTTAGCAGCTTTCTTTGTATATTAGTTTTGTTCAGAATTCAATTTATGGGGATGGGAAAGGTTGAAATTGATTCCCCCTGTAGCATAAGTTTTCATAGCACCAGAATGATAACAAAGCAATTACAACAATCATTCTGTATCATGTTTTAAATAAATATTTAAAACTACAGGCATTTACAAATTTGGCATTTTTTAGCTATAAAATAATTTAAAAAATAACATGAATGGGCTAATTAATTTTGAGTAGAATGTTGAAAACACATTTTGTACTGACTCATTATTCCTGATATGGCAGAAGTTTATATGTATTTGTAACTAAGGGAAGAGAAGGGGGGGGATAATTCAGTGATATATTAGCAATAATGCATATTCCTCTACCTGTTGCTTTTGAAACAATATTTTTTTTAAATTATAAATATATGCCAAAATAATTTTTTACGCTTTTTTAAATCATAAAATATACCAAATACTTTCAGTATTAATCATGAACTTTATTGGTAAAAATTTTTAATATGTCTTGTTGTGTAAGAATCCTTTTCTAATAGATTCCTTTTGGAGAAATAGTATCTGTTCCATTTTTTTTTTAAGATAATTTTACCATACAAATATTTAATAGCTATTCGAGTGTTTTTATATTTTGAAAAAATTGCAGCATCATTGAAAAATTAATTCAAGAGTGTCTTAAGAACAATTTTGAATGTATATTTTTTATTGGTTAAATTCTTCAATAGTTGTAGTGCAAGAAAGTGGTTTTCAATGTAAAAATTTGCCATAGAAGAAATCTTTAACAATTAAAATCTTTATGTATTCAAAACAAATTCAATCTTCAAAAAATACAATTTTTCAAATAAATTATTGCAATTCATAAAGGAATTTAAATGTCCCATTATGTATTTAAGATTTAGTGACCTGTAGAGGGTGAAATGAAAATTTGTGGATTATTTGTTTTCCATTTTTTTTAATGCTATTATTTATATAAGTTGTTTTTAATGGAATTCATATAAATCACTAATAATTGATATTTTAAATTTAATTGATGTCTTATGAAATTAGATACTTTTTTATAATTCAATAAAAATAAAAAGCATCTTTCAAAGAAAATCTCTTGAAAGATGTATTATTATTTCAGATGTATTTTTAAAGTGTTATATCTCTATTTATTTTGAGCAAATGCTAAATTAAAGATATTATTTTTTTTCTCCCAATATTGTATTTTTTGTAAAGCCATTATTAGCTCTTCATTTTTATCCTTTTCTACTAAATGCTATAAGTTCATACAGAATATTGGAGCAGACCATTCAGTTTAATATATGTTTTTGTTTTTGAAAAATCTACTTTATATTCCTGAAGGCAAATTCTGTGATGTGTTCTGTACTTAGATTAATGAATGTATCCAATTTAAAATCTTTGTAATTTTTCTTTGTGAAATAATTTACACTGTTGTGTTCAGTGATGCTTTTCCCTATATTGAGTGTCAGCTAGCCACCAGTTAGTCATTGGAGTAGTTTCAAATACATCCTACCGTTTTAGTTAGATATTGCCAATCTTTTTTTTTTCCAGTAAAAATAAGTTGAATGGGTTTAGAATAATTTTGAAGCTGACTAGAGCATAATAAAAATCAAGGGCAATATTTGTATCAATACCCTGCTCTCTAAGCTATCGTGTTATATGACTTTCATCACAATGGTAGATTTAAAGTGTGCTAGTCGCACATTATGTTATTTAACATAATGGGCGCTGCTGGACGAAACTTTGAAGATCACCTGATTCTAAAAAAACTACAAATCATTTACATATGTGCTCCCCACCCTGACTTGGAAGGACAATAAAAAGCAGATCTTAATATTGAATTCTGTTTTAATATTTCAAAATTAAAACAGTTTACTGAAAATGGTAGCCAAAACTTTGGCTTACACTAAACAATTACAATGTATTACTAATAAAAGAATTAAAAAATGTGAGAACTGAATTTGTACTCATTTCACAGTAATGACCTTTAGCAAACATTCAGGAATTGAATTGTATATATTCATTACTGTTTCCTTTGCACATCTCTAGAACATGAATCACATCTTTCCGCTCATCATATTACTTTTCACGATGATCACAGATGGGCGTCGTGTAGGTAAATCTAAGGCAGCAATTTTTACTGAACTTCAGATAATCCGATACTTTTTACTGTGTGGGTACTTGCATTGTCTTGCTGATAATCTATTTGTTTAGCCAAATTATCCGTGACATCAGAGACTAAGAATGGTTCGTAAGTCATCAAAATATTTCAGGCTGTTATATTTGCCTTGGATAACTTCATCATGATATTATCAAAGTTAGAGCTATATCATTGCATCGCTATCACGTATTTGACGCTTGACTACGAAGTAGGATGACGTTATTACTTCTGTGTTCGACGTATGAGCATCCATTAAACTTGCTTTTGAAGACCGCAAATTCGGCAGTGTGTTTGCACGAGAACTTAAGACATTCTTCACTATGTCTTGGAGTTAAGTGCAGTTGTTTCTTGTCGTAACTATCTCTTCGTAACTAAAGTCTTATTTAGTAACGTTCGACAGATAGGTGTGAGGCTGTAATCATATAGTCAGCTCTATGGCTGTGATACCGATTTCATTTTCTATGATACGCTAATGACCCGTTCAACTTATCCAATTAATTGGTGTGTTTCCTTTTTATACTTTTTTAATATTATTAACAGACAAAACTACAGGATATCCGGTATTATTCCCTATTTCCTTTTTTTTTTTTTTTTTTTTTTTTTTTTGAGCATCTTATCAGTGACTTAAACAATTTTAAGCTGAGTACACAACCTGATGATTTCAGTACGTTCCTCTTCTGGGTTGTGCGGTTTTCACAAAATTGATGAGCAGACTGTGAAGTGAATCATATTAAAAATGAGCAGCATATTTAAAAAATTCTTTTATTTTATTATTTATTTTTGAAAATTTAAGACTTGAAAAGGAATCAGTGTTTAAAAATTAAAAATGAATCTTCTTTGGTTTTTTCTATTTAGAAGAGTAGGAAATATCAGTCATTTCTTTATGAACCCATACTGTATATTTATACTTATAAATACACAATTTACCATTGTATTTTATATGCTGTTCAAAGTGATTTTTTTGATGAAAAGTTATTTTATAAGTTTCATATTCGTAGAAGACTTTCTGGTACGTTTTTGTGAGTACTATCCTAAAGAATTACAGATGTAAAGGAAATTTTTTTTATTTTAAGTGAGGTGAAAGAGAGGTGGCTTGTAGACAAATCTAAATTTTTTTTAAAGTGTTCTAATTGAGGGGAATTTCATTTATATATCTTTAAAAAAGTTCTACAGTATTGAGTTCGTTTTCTACTACGATTAAGAAATAAATAAGGGATTATTATTCTAAATGATGTGATAACATAAACAGAACCAGGAATTTTTATCTTGAAGATTAAACTGTCAACTCTATGATACATATTGATGATGCTACAGGTTTCATAAAAAAGTTGGCATGTTTTTCCAAATAAATGACATTCTGTTCAGTTTTGACAGTTTGATTCATATTGCAGCTGAATTCATATTGCATTCATATTTACTGAATTTCTCCAAGAAGTCTAAATTCAATCGTTTTTTATTTTTCAACTGGTTTAATTTAAATTTTGCATTATGAATAGGATTACTAGAATGCTGAAAAATAAATGAAATCAGGCGAAATGTGTGTGAATTTATAATGCCAAAACCATCGTGTAAAGTATTTTGATAAGTTTGTTGTTTAAGTGAAAACTATATTACATTATTTGTGTAATTAATTTGTGTATATTACATTATTGGTGGCATTCAATAATGGTAAACTAGTCATATTTTAAACTTGCGTCAATTTTGATGGTGGCTCAGCCCGTTTCACATAAAATTGTATTGTTTGAAAATGGATTTTAAAACCCTTTGCGCATGCGGTAGGATAAGTAAATTCAACAAAATAGAGCAAGAGGAAAGATGAAATTAGGAGATGTTTACATTTAACAATATTGTGAATTCTGTAAATGCGCACATCTTCTGCATTTCACCCCTCAGTGAGATAGAATCGTCGAAATGTGTTCGTCTTAGGACACTGAAACAAACTGCACTATGGTCAATTGGGTCTTCAGTTATAAAACTTAAACATAAAAAATACTATTGCCAATATAATAAAATTTAATCACTAACAAATTTACCTGCGAAAAAGCAAAAAAATCAACATACCCCGAAATTCTTGTTGAATGTCCACATTATAATTTACTTTATTTTTCAGAATACATTTGAAAGAGAGAGTAGATAAAAATAGTTCTCTGATCGACATGTGTGTAGGTGTATGTAAAAGAAACTTTTTATTAATTGATACTTTTACCATATAAAGAGCGTAAAAAAAATTTAATTTTTCAGCTTTTTATTGTTTTCCCTTTACAAATATTTATATGTGTATATATTCATGCAATTACCCACTTTATTTAATAAAACTTTGTTGTTCTAAGTATACATCTAGGTGCAATATTCAGAAGACTAAATATTCTGCTCTTTGGGGGCATAAAGAATATTCAACACTTAAATGCAATACTTATAAAGAAAACATTGTAGTAATTCAAACACTTATAGAGAAAAAAATTATTTAAAAAATGGAAATAGTATTACCTTTATTTAGTACTAGCCGCCTTTGGCGACCAGCTGGTTCGCCATGAGTAATGCGTTCTAAAATTTTCAATTAAGTCACATATTCATTAGCCTTGTAGTAATTCCGGGCATTGATTGGCCTGAAATTAAAAATGTTTTTTTTCCGTGATACTGCCAAAATGTTAAATATGGTTTTTTTTAAAGAAAGCGAAAAAAGGAAATATATATATATATATATATATATATATATATATTGAATAAATGATTTAGATGTTGCAAAGGATTATAGAAACCTTGTCTTTGCATTTATTTTTTTAGAAACTATCACATTTTATAATGAAAAAAAAATATTGAATTAATGATACAGATATTGCAAACGATTATAGAAATATGCCATTAAGTCGGGATTTCAATGCATATCCTGTCTAAATTCAATCAGGTTTACCATAAATAAAGAAGATTTGTTGAATAAATGATTTAGATATTGCAAACGATTATAGAAACCTTTGCGTTGTATTTATTTTTTTAGAAAATATCACATTTTATGTTTTTTATTTTATCCAGTCACGTGTAAAAAGTATCATTTCTTTGGACTTGATTTACGATGATAGTTTTTTTTATTATTATTTGAACTTCCATCATTGTTTTATTTTATTTTATCCAGTCACGTGCTCAAAAAAACATGGTTAAAATATTTCTTTAAAAATTCGTTAAAAATAGTGGCTTAAGTGATACATTAAAATACTGATACCATTAGAAAGCTATTTTTTAATCTTTAAATTGATGTAAAAATCATGTTTGTGCGATAATATTTTTGTAAGTTATAGCGGAAAAACGTCGAAATTTCGCTTAAATTTTAATTAATTCAAATACAAATTAAAAATTCGAAAAAAGGGCTCCGAGGTGCACATTCCTAACCTCCAAGGTATACATGTACCAAATTTGGTAGCTGTAGGTCCAACGGTCTGACCTGTAGAGCGCCAACACACACACACATTCAGCTTTATTATAAGTATAGATTAAAATAATGTCTTCATCACCTTGAACTTAATATTGTTATCTATTAGAGAAAAAACATTTTTACAAGTGACGTTATCTTATTTTTGTGAATACCCAAAGATAAGTTCTTTTTCTGTTTATTTACTAACGAGTATATGAGCATGAGCATATTCATCACCATTTAAATTCAAGATTATTTCCAATTTTCATTTATAAATAAACACAATTGTAAAATTCCCTTTTTAAAATAGTGCGCCTCCAGCATTAAACATTGTTGAGGAAAATGCATTAACAATTGATTGTAATTGCTACATTTTCCCACAATTTTTATTTTTCTCAAATTCTTTCGGTTTGTCTCGTGATATTCTTTGCTCACATGATTTGAAATCGTTCAAGAAGATAAAGCCAGCTAAAAGTATTCATATCAAAATATTGTATTTCATTTTCTGCCAAATGATAAGACTTACCGGTTAAATGGAATCTTCAGGTGAGTGGCTTTTAATTCTTAGTGAAATTCTTTCCAAAACTGTTTGTTTTCGGATCGTTTGTTGTCAAATTCCCATGTCTAATGCTTAGAAAAATGTGTTATCGTTTGCGTTCGAAAAACAGATGTTTTAATCTCTCTCTCTCTTTTTTAAATCCATGAACAGTTACACTTCGCAAGTTTGTGTACGTCACTTTGGAATTCACCCTTTCTTTTCTACTGAATTTCATTTTATTTATACAGAATAAATTTTTTAAGACATATGAGCTTATTATTATTTAATATATGCTTCGCTAGATTTGATTACTAGATTAAATGCTTGTGAATTTATTAATTAAAATCATAATTTTTAAATATTTATTGAGAAACATTTAACAAAACTGAGTAAATATTTGAGAGTTTACTTTACATGATGAAGTTTTTCAAATCATCAAGTTTCTATCTGTTATTTATATTTTGTTGTTCTGAAACAAGCCAAGGCTCATTTCTCGGATTTCGGAATTTTATCATTCTTGGGATCGATTCATTTTCTTTTATGTAATAATCCTACATTGTTTTCAATATCTCTTACACTTTTTGTATAAACTTATTCATTTTATAATTCAGTTCATCATACTTATTTTTTCTCGATGTTTATGCTTGACAGATTTTATTGTTTAATAAAATGCAACTTTTTTCCCCCCTTCTCAAGCTTTTTTTTTTTTTTTTTTTTTTTGCCTTCTCTTTTTGTGTGTGAAAAATAACAAGCAGCAAATAAATTATGGGTATTATATTTATACTCTAAAATGGTAATATATGATGATGTAAGCGAGAATTTGTTGTTATAAAAAGTAATTAAATATGACAGTATATGGATACAATGAATGAATATAAAAAGTATCTAATAGCATGTATTTCTTCTTATTTTCAAAAATTTCAATTTTTATTCAAACAATTAGTGAAGCATTTCATTATAATTTTCTAAAATTATCGCGGTTTGTTTATTTTCCGGAATAAAAAAAAATTCTTTTATCGTTGTTTTTATAGGCCAATGTAATATATTTTGTTAATTATCTTTAGCATCTTTTACTTTCATTACATTTAGCACCATAATTCACCTTTTGCAAAAGGTGGAATACGAAATTATTTGAGTTTTAAAGGATATTTGAATATCATCTTCCTCTAATTATTCCATTTTGTTACATATTTTTCTCTAATTTAATTGACCTTTGACGCCAAAAATTGTAAAAAAATTCAGCATTAGATAAATTCTGAATAAGTACTTCAACTCAATGACTGAAAGTCGTCTGCACAATTTATTTATTGATTGATCAGAATCAAATTATCGAAAAACTCTTTTACCCTCCGTATATTTCTGATCTGAAAAATATGCACTATGTTCATTATAGAGTCAATTCATTAGCACTTGATACATATGAGATGCATCGAATTGATTTAATTTTGAAATTCAATATCCGTATTACAAGATAAAAAAGTGTAAGATGTCATAGTTGAGTTTAAGACTATGGGCAGTGCGATTACTGGTACAAATATATTTATCATGTGACAGAGAAATTCCATGAATTGCATCAGGTGAATGCTGGGTAAAAATAAGATTTCAAAACTAGAAGCTCATTGTTTTTAAAAAATTTAGTATATGGGGCATTCTTAATAATTAGCATCATTTTAGAAACGGCAATGTTGCATTCTGGGAATATGGCTCAGTGATATGAAAAATGGTGCCTATCTTATTCGCCCCCCCCCCCTGAATTTTCGACACTGAATTACAGCTTGCTTCATTTTCATGATTAAAGCCAGTAAATGAAACGATCTGTCTTGTTTTGGTATTATTGCTGATTCTGATCATAGTAGTGGAGATTAAAAGGCAGATCCTGTTCTTTAACTGAATGTCTTTTTCGAAATCCCCCCCCCCCCCCCCAAAAATGAATATTCTCTTCTCACATATAATGTTAGTAGTGTTATTATAGTTCATACGAACAATTTTCATATTAATGCATTTAATAATTGTTGCTTTTTTAGAAAGCAAAATCGCTATTAAATCTAAATTAAAAATTAATCAAAATGTTAAATTCTGTAACTTCGTGGCATATTACTGTGCAAAGCTATTTTTACATTACTTTAAATTCAAAAATAATAGTAATAGCAATAAGTGTAAGCTTTTCAGTATTATCAGCTTTTCCTTAAATGTAATAAAATTTTGAAAATGTTTACATTTTACAACTATGTTTTTCCATATTTTATTTACAATATTCATGTGCACGTACATTGCAATGATATTAAATACATTTTTTATGTGCACATTATCGCTGCTATATATTAAGAATATATTTTAAAGGCAAAGTATAGATAAATTATTCAAGTCTAAAACAGTACAAGTTTCTGTAATTTTTTTACTTGTTTCGAAATATCATTTGATTTTCGATAAGAAAATATTAAATTTATGTCCTTTTAATGTATAAAAATAAGTATTCATTACTTGTAAATTAAAAAGAAAATTAAGTTTCACTTGAAACTAATTTATTAAATATTTAATTTGCGAATTGTATATATAATTCAGAATAAAAAAATATTTTATGGAATTAGTATGAGAAGATATGTAGAAATAGATAGTTATGAGTGAGTGAACGAATTATTTACTAATTTAATTAGATATTTTTCCAATTTTAATATTTTTTTTCAGAAGTTATCAAAATTTTTTAATCGTCTGCGTATCATCTTTCCGAAAAAAAAAAGAACATAACAGCCGTGGTAATTACTTTACACTCATATTATTGATTCCTTATCTGGGATGACATCATAAATAATCTCCGTCTTCCTTTGTTGATAAAACAAAATGCACGGCAACATTTGAATAATGAATTTCTTTGTAATTGCAAAAGGAAACGATGCTCGATACTTTCAACAGAACTCTCGCCATATATCTTATTGAAAATGGTATCCGGAAAAATTATAGAGAAATTGAATAAGCTTGATTCCTGGATCTGCTATACATGTGGAGGAAGAACAATGTTTTTATAAAATTATAATTATTCCGGTGGATGTGTCAATTTTCATGAAACCATTCCGTTCAATTGTATTTGAATTGTATTCAATTTAATTCATATAAATGTATTTAACTAAAGTATAAGAGATGGTAAAAAAAAATCAAGAGATGGCAGAATGATAAAGGAATAATTTCCAACTTAATAAGCTCAATCTGTTTCAAATTTCAAAATCCTGAATTGTGCATTTTATAGACAGAATTTATTCTATTCTGCCTCTCAAGAAGTGAGGTTGTTAGCAAGAAAACTTTTGCTAACAACCTCAACCACCTTTGGCGACCAGTTTGTCCACAGAGCTGATATACAAAGTATCTCAGTTCTATGAGTTTGTCCATGTGGAATATTGTCTTTCCTAACTGTTAAATTATTAATATAGAATACATTAAAATGTCGGTTTGTTATTTGATGGGATTGAATATATAGTTTTAATTGAAACAGTCTATTCTGATTCCATTAAACCTAGCATAAACGAAATAAGTACAAACATAAACTTATCTTAACTTTAACATCAGCAAAGCAGGCAGTTGAATTGTAATTGATAGGATAATGAAATGAGTTTAAATTTATTCATAATTATAAAAACATTACTATCTAATTGGATATCAAACTATATATGTCGATATATTTTAAACATTAAAATTATAGAACTTTTTTTTACTACTATTAAAAGAAAAACCAAGTTTTATTTTTAAGAACAGCAAAGAAAATCTTTTGTTGAGGGATATTTTCAGAAACTAGAGCTGAGAAATACAATTTTTTTTTTAAACTTTTATTTATCTTTTGGGTTTGAAAAAATTTGACAAACATTTTTTGTTTTGAAGAACACTTGTGCTAAATTTCCTCAAGATCGGGGGGAAAAAGCGGATGGCTGTATAAACACTCATTTTTGTCTAGTACATAAAAATAAAGTTTTACAGACTTTTGGGGATTTTTTTTTTGACTTTTTTATTTTAAGAGTTTTAAAGACATCTTAAAATTGATTAAACGTTGTAAAAAAGTTTCTATCTTCAAACATATGCATAACAATGGCCTTAAACGACCTTTTACTATCATCAATATATCATTACGCTTTATTATGGAATGCATTAAAAAGAAGTTCATTGCACATTTCATAGATATTTGACATCTTGAATGACATGTACCGTTCTCTCATGCTCTTTGTCATTCCACATATGGCATTCAACTCTGAAAAATGTGTTCTTGGAAAACAGTGGTACCAAAAATTGAGAGTAAACCTTATCTTCACTTGATAAATCCAACTTCTAATATAAATAGCACATTACCGAGAAGTGCAAACAAGTTTTTATTTTTACATATGAAAAATGATTTAATTTAAAATAAAAATAAAACAATCAACAAAAAACTTCTAAACTGAAAAATTTCAGAAGCATTTTAAATAAACGTACTCAGATTTTTGCCTCAAAAAATTGAGAGTACACCTATGAAATTTTTGAAATATCTCTCATAAAAATAAAGTCTCACTATTAAGTTGCATGTCTTTTAACTTTTATTATGACCTCTAAAAGTCTTTGTACAGATTTGATCAATTTTTGACGGTATCTGAAGATATTTTACCCCGTTTTTCTTACAACATTTGTTTTAAATGGGTTTTGTTTCAAATTTTGTGTTTTTGAACCATTTTCTTGAGTATGGCCCACAATATATGGTAATATTTAATGGCATTGATGTCGGTGTACTATGTTGGTATGTGTAATTGCTTTTTTAATGAAAAATACACCATATTTTGACATTACATGCACTCTGTTTGGGTTCGTTGTATTGCCAAAAAAATGGATTTTCCATCTAAACCCAAATTTTTAACAATTTCCTTTAATTTGCTGCGAAGTATATACAAATAAACCATATGGTTTATAATAACATCTATAAGAGTTAAATTTCCTAACCTGCATGAAGCCATGCAGCCTCAAATCATGACGGAGTTACCATCTTGTAGGACGTAAATTTTTTAAATTCAAAACAGTATTAGGCTTTCTAGATAAATTACGATGGCTATCCGGGCCCAAAATGTTGAGTTTTGTTTCATCACTAAATATAACTTTCTTTCAAAAGTTAATGGTCTTCAATGATGAGTTTTTAGTTAATTTCAACTGCTTTAACTGAATTTGCAAGCTGATGAGCAGTTTCTTTGTAATAATGCGATTATTATATCCAGCTTGTCTAATGGCATTTCGCTCAATTTCAGCACTTACATTTTTGCCTATGATTTAAGAAATTCCTGCTGTAAGTTGGATGAACCATATGGTTGCAGCAGTCTTAAGAAAAGTGTTAAAAATTTAGCTTTTGATGGGAATTCCATTTTTTAGCAGTGCAACGAACTCAAACAGAATACACGTAACGTCAAAATATGGTATCTTTTTCATTATAAACAGCAATTACACACACCAACATAATCATTGTCATTGAATATTACCATATATTGTGGGCCATACTTTAGAAGTGGTTCAAAAACACAAAATTAGAAACAAAACCCATTTGAAACAAGTGTTGCGAAAAAAATGGAGTAAAATATCTTCAGATACCATCAAAAATTGGTCAAATCGGTACAAAGACGTTTGGAGGTCATTATAAAGATCAAAAGACATGCAACTTAGCAGTGACATTTTATTTTTATGCTAGGTATTCCAAAAATTTCATAGGTGTGCTCGCAATTTTATGAGGCAAGAATCTAAGTATGTTTATTTAAAATATTTCTGAAAATTTTCAGTTTAGAAGTTTTTTGCTGATTGTACTTTATTTTTACTTTAAATTAAACCATTTTTCACTTGTAAAAATAAAAACATGTTTTCACTTCTTTTTAATGTGCTATTTATATTGAAAGTCGGATTTATCAAGTAAAAGTAAGGTGTATTCTCAATTTTTTGAGCCAGTGTATATATACTTTTTTACACTCAAGAATTTAAAATATGAATTCTTTAAAGCGCATTAATTTGAAAGCTTTCTTATTTCTTCGCCTTGACAAAGAAAAATATGATCATAAACAAGATGCTGAAGTGGAAAGTCATTATAAAAAGATATTTGGTACTGAAGTGAATGTTCACCCTCAAATTGTCTCTCATATTATTTAATAAAGGTGTGATCTGAATCTTAATTGTGGACTTCGGGTAAGACTACGAATTGCACGGGATTAGTCAACAATAGTTGCGAAATCATAATCTTTGGCTTGAGTCTAACATTTTTATTGAATTTATTTTGAGAATATTCATTTTGCATGCATGGGTTTAGGCCAATTGAAACTAAAATTTGATTTAGGGCTGCAATTGTAAATAACATACTGCATTTCAAATCGTCTTTTTATTAGTTATTGCGTTTTCAGGCTCGCGGAAGTACATACCAACATATGGACAACCACCAGATCTATATGCTTCAATATTTAATAAGCTTTTTTTTATTTCAGAACTAAATCTTTGAACCAAATTTTATCTACCTAGCTCTTTGCGTTTTGCAGTTATCGAATTCACTTGTAATCAAATAGCCAGGCGAGCAGATTTCCTATAAATGGATTTCGTCAAACTTTGCTATAAATCGACCAGTTCGGACGTACTTCCATTTACGAATTTCAACCATCTAGCTTTAAGCGTTTTTGAGACATCATTGTTTATGTGATTTCCTTATTTTTTTTTATTTAGTTAATTATTTTATTTGTATGTCTATTTTTTGTAAACAACCATATCCGATGTTGATGTAAAACTGGTGCAAGCAGGCACCTCTCTCGCTCTCCGTTAGCGGCGAAAAGTTTTATCATGTGCGCTCGTTGGCAGCAACATAATTCTATTTTTCAAATATATTAAATGTTTAAAAAGAATTCGATGTTTACATTGTTCGCTCTTTAGTTAGCGACATTTTTAAATATGATATGTTTTCCTTGTTCGCTCTAGCTAACGACATTTTAAAATATATTATGTGTTATCTTGTTAGCGGCATTTTTCAATATTATATTCCATGCTACCTTGTATATATTGTGATCGTCGTCCATGTTTTGTATATATATATATATTTGTGTGTGTGTGAAAATAAACAAGATAAAGTAAAGAAGAATTTTTCCTTGGATTAAATACACACATCCACAGCGCTATACTATATACGTGTAAACAATCATGATCTCAGAGAAATAGGTATAATGTCAAAAATGTGTTTCTGAGATTCAGGTCTGAAACACGGAGATTCATAAAAATCTGTCTTTCGAATTTTTAGATGATTGCAAAGCTTTCTCCTTACTTCATATAAGAGAAAATGAATATTAAATAAAGAAGAAAATATATTCATTTAAGTAACTAAATTAAGCCGAGAAAAGGTAAAATTTAAAAATAATATTAAAAATGTTTTTTTAAAAATTTTAATTTAAAAAAAGTCTTTTTGTATATTAAGCTACCACTAAAACCATTTATTTAGAAGGATTTTTCAAAATAAATTCAAAACAATTTCTTCAATGAATTAAATGCCAACTAGTAAAACATTAGAATGCGATTTCTTTCTTTCTTTTTGTTTTCTCTCTTTTTTTTTTTAGACTGGATGTTAAAATGACCAGCTTTTATTTTATCGTTTGCATTTCCTGCCTCCTTCACACTGATAATCTTCATGAATCGTTTGACTTTGCTATCCTGATTATTTGCTCATGTTAAAATATTAGCAAAAATTGAATAATATAATATTAATATATTTATATATGATATTAATATCGTCATTTTGATTTAATGCTCTTCAATGTATAATGAGCTGTCGTTAATATATTTTTTAAGAAATTTCAAGAAGTTATTTAGAATTATAAAACTGAATGAAGAATCTACTATACAGAAAAAAAAATCATAGTGCGTTAATTCCATCTCTCTCTATATAAAAAATATATTTATCCAAGTGCATTGATAATATACAACATCTTTGAGGATACTGAACTTTTGTCGATGATCAACTCTTAATAGTGTCAAAATAAAAGGAATTTTAAAAAATACGATAGTTTTCTCGATTACAACCTGCATTTTTTAAATGCAAAAATAAATTTGTGGAATAAAACGAAATTTATATTATTGAAACTATTTAACTGCATTGTTATCATTTAACTGATCTTACAAATAAATATCTATAGCTCCGAGGATATTTTGATAAGATGGCACTTAAAAGAAGCAGCTCTTGATTTTAAGAATGACTTACGCTTCACAAAATCAACTAAATAAACATGACAACAAATTCTTATAGATACAGATATTTCCCTCGAGTATTTTAGAACTAAACAAAGCTCTAAGCTTTTAGAGACGTTCGAGTTTTTCATAAACCACTTAAAATTTCAAATATGAACCTCACAATTCCTTTTTATTTGTCATTTAAATACAGGAAAAATTAAGAAGATGCATTAAAATAATAATAAATTCAATTTAATTATTTTTAGTTCATTCTAGGTGCATAAAATATTTTAAATATTCATCAGTTGAAATATTTAAGGATTTTTCAATTAATACAATCCATAAAAAATGTTAAAGAAAAAATTAAAGTTATTAAAAATAATATAAAATAAAATAAATTAAATAACAAATGTAAAAGTTAAAATAAAATTTTAATTGTTATAAACCAAAATTTTAGTTTTTAGTGACGTTCGAGTGTTTTATCAACTAGTTAAATCTGCTTCATATTTCTAACAATAAATATGAAGCATACGATTTTTTTCCGCTGTTATTTGAATGAAGGAAAAGTTTAAAAAGATGCCTTAAAATAATAATAATCCAATTTAATTATTTTTAATGCATCCTTGATATAATATTTCAAACAATCATCATTTATTAAAATATTTAAGGATTTTTCAATTTCTACAATCCATTTAAAATGTCAAATAAAAAGTAAACTTAATTAAAAATAAATATGAAGTAAGTTAAAGTAAATATAATATTTTAATTGTTATAAAAATAAAATACTTTCGAAGAAAAATTATTTCCAATTTTTAATATAATAGAAATAATAATAGAATAATAATAGAAAAAATTATTTAGAATATTTTTCAACTACTTTAAACTTTTTAAATAATTCCGAATTCCTTGACTCAAAATATAACAAACAGTCAAAAATGGAAGCCATAAATCATAGTAAATTTTAGTTATTTAATTAAAATACTTAATTTTTTCAAATAAAATACTTTATCCTTTTGATTGTCTATTTATCTTTCTCAGCAAATTTACTAAAACATATTATATAAATAAAAATCAGGAAGACTCATTAATATAATTCAATTTTTGAACTATTATGATTATTATTTTATATCTAGCCATTTCAGACAGCAATTTGTTTTAAAGGGCTGAAAAATCACTACAAAAAATTTCATCAAATATTTCCGTTATTTGTACTTCATATAATATTCCACAATAACATATTTTTATTCAAACTTTGATAAATATATAACTCGTACTATTTTAGAAGTCTTGTATCTTTCTGTTCGTTATCGTATACATTTCCCTAATTTCCTATCTGTGTTTTTACACATCTAACGAAGGAAAGAGCTACAGTATTTAAAAATGGGCGCACAAAATGTTTTGGCATAGCTTGATTTTTAAAATATAAATTTAATTGTAATCCTAACAAAATTAACCAAAAAATATTTGAACCATACGCTATACTGAAATTTAACCAACATGGAAAAATAAGACGAGTCCTCATATCTTGATCAAAACTGAAAAATAATCTAAAGTAAAATATTGATAGCATGGAGGAAAATTTCACTTCAACAAAGAAATATATTTTTGCAAATTACGATTAAAATATTTAAAAAATACTGAAAAATATTTGTATGATTAGAAAAATATTTTTTTAATATAATGTAAATATAATTTTGTGCCATAATAATCTAAGAAGTTATCATTTAAATTTTAATAATTAAAATAAAAAGTACAAATTTCAAAAAAAAAAATGCACATTTTTATCCTTAATGCACATTTTCATCCTTGAAAGGTCAAGCATTTTGATGTGTAGAGTTCCAACATGCACACACCCACATTCTGTTTTATTATTGGTAAAGATGATAGAAGCGATATCATGATTTACAAATGTTTGAATATTTTTTGCCAGCCTCTTTTCTAATCAATTCTTATTTCTTTTCTTTTTTTTTTTTTTTTTTTTGTTCTTTAGTAATTGAGTTTTGTTTTCGTTGTTGGTATCGGGTAGTTTCCAAGCAGACATCAGCGGAAGATCTACTTCCTTTGCTTAGTAAAATTAGTTCCATGAGCGGAACATCACGATTCTAATCTCTGTTCCGTTGAAAGGGCAATGGAATATTCAATACAAGGCAAGAAAGACATAAATATGCCACTAAAAGAGAAATATCTAACTTTCCAAAGGAGCATTTTTAGTTTTCAGTTAATAAAAATATCAGAATCAGAACCAAAGCTCAATGATTATTATACATTTGAAAGGCATATTCTGATGTTTTTATTGTCATTATAATTGCTTAATTGCATCTGAATAATTTATTTTAGAACTGACGTCAATATTAGAACATAAAACTTGAAAAAATGATGTATTAATTTCAATATGCTGAGATAATAAAGGTCTGCGTTACAGTACGAGTCATTTATCAAACTTTGAAGATTTTTATCTTGTTTATAGTCGATGATTTTTCAAATGTCGAAGGATTCTTCTTCTTATGACATTTCATCCAAAAATACAGGTGGCATATGTTAGTTACAGAAAAATTTAAATCAGGATACATCTTCAGTTTTGTGAGCCCATGGCCTGCTCACCCAAATGGGTAAGTATGCTTTAAAATATTGTCGAAAAAGCATGCTAACTGCTGCATAGATACTAATTCTAAGCTATCAAAGATAATAGATATTAAGAAATACTAATTTTGATGATTTCTTTGAAGTCATTTGGCACATACACTTAATTCTACTGAGACTGACATCAAATCCGAAGGAATTTGAATTGCTAAGTTAAAATAAAAAGAAAAGTTATATTTTCCCTCTTTTTCCTCTCTGCATTACGCCCCGAGAGAGGCACCTTAAAAGAGAATGAGATACTTCCGGCATGGTGGTTGGATTTCGCCATTCTGAAAGGATACATATATACGCGGAAGGTCTTACTACTTTCATCGATGACGGGACGTACTTTCTTTGTGAAGGGTTGTACCGTGGTCGGTAATGGCCCTTAGAACTCAATCACAGTTCCTGCCATTGCTGCTGTTCCTGTGGTCTGGTTATTTAGTTTTCTTTATCCGTGTGGGTCAGAAAGTTAGTGACATGACTTCCCCTTTAAGGTTCTAAGTAGACAATTTTCCTCTTGCTGAACAATTTCAGTTAATCCTTAGTAATCCGGTATCATCCTAATCAGGCACTTGTTACAGTCCATCGTTTTCAGAAAAGGGAATGATGAGCTTTAAAGGGAAAGCCAGTCACTGCATGCAAATATTAAAGGCTTTGTTGTCATGATAACAATAAACTACTCATTACCGGTTTATGCATTAAATACACATTCAATAGCTTAGGACCATCAAAAATTGTTCGTATGAGAAAGTTTTTTCTGTAATAAATATACTTGCGTGCTTTGTCTTAAATAGCTTAAGAACTTTTCAAATCTAAATCTGGCACGAAAAATGTTACTCAGACTTTGAATTATATTTTAATAAGTATCATATATAATATAAATTCCAGATTATTTCACATATTTTTTAATAAATTGTGTAATAAACATAGAATTTTTGCTGTTGAAAGGTTATTTTATAAACATTATGACTAATTGGATTATAACTTAATGGCGGATTTATGTACAAACTTCACAGTTGATACTTACGCCCCTCAAAAATTGTTTGAGAAAGTAAGTGTTATCTGTACTAAAATTACTAGCGCACCTTATCTCAAATAACTTGTGGATTCATCAAATCTAAAGCCGTCGTTAAACTTTTGTTCAGGTTTTTAATTATATTTTGTAATATTTATCATATATATTATATATTCCATAAAATTTAGTATATTTTGTAATATATTGTAAGATAAACATATTTTTGCTCGTAAAAAGGTGTTTTTATGATACACCTCGACTAATCGGTTGTTATCTGAAATAATATCTTCTAGATAACTGAGAGCCCTTTATAATTGTTTTAAAAAATTCAAAATTTTGCCTTTGTTAACACACGCGCGTGCATAACCTTCAGGGCGAGTAGAACTTTCCTCTGCCGTAGAGAAAGAAATTATCGCCAACTTAATTTTTATCACTGCAGACCATTCGAAATCGTTTGGACCTTATCAACAACAAAAGAAAAGTAACCGCTCTCATTAGCTTCCGTTCATCCGCTATTATAAATGGGACTGACTTCCTCCCGGTCGTACGATATTGTCTCGCACGTGTCGAGAAATGCTGTTCTTTTTTTTTCAAACGTGCTTTTTCATTTCCATCCGCAGCTGTTCATCTATTCCAATTTTGCGGCCTTTTTCCGAGGACAGCAGGTGTGAAATTCGTCTTAAACACTCATCGCGGCGTTTTCAGGTGACCCGTAAATCAGTAGTGTTGCTCAAAAGCAATGCTATGGAATTTTCAGCATTCTTTGTCGAATTTTATGTAGTTGTGCCAGAATGGAAAGAAGATTTAGCATTGGATGGCATATGAGAGAATATCCTTGAAGTGGTATTGTACAGATGATGAACCAAATTTAATCCATCTATCTCTTTGCATTTACATGCACATGGATATTTAGATCAACATAGACAAAAAAAAAATTTCTACAAGGTTGTTTGAGATTTCAATAGCCATTAAATTGGTGGTGTTGAAATTTTCGCCGATTACGATATTTTGCTATACTTTCGTACAATACAATTTTATCTCATCACATCTTTGCTATTTTTTAACAAATGAGATTTAAAAAAAATATCTTTTATATTTTTACCTTTTTGATCGGCGCAGTATAGCGAAACGTGGCTCTTGCGCCAATAAACTACAAAAAATCCAAATTCATTGTGCCAAAATATTTGAAAGGATTGACTCTTTCGACATTTTTTAAAAATTTTTTTATATATTTTTTTAATGTTGAATTGAAATCCAACCAAAGGGTATCTCAAAAAATATAGATGAGAAGCTTTCAGTATGATGCTTGGTTCTCACCATTTTGATGGTACAGTGAAGATGTACACTTGCGGATGACGGCACATACCTCCAGCTGGAGGATTTGCACCTCGGCCGTTGATGACCAGGAATTCTCTAATATAATTCCCGGTTAAATTGTTGATGCATTCCGATCGTCCAGTTCAACTCCAATTCATCCCTTGGTTGTGTCCAAGCATATGCTAGTTTGTAGCAAAGGTTAATAAACAACTTCTATAATTTTATATTTGATGATATTTTCACTTTAGTTGGAGATTGTTGTTAATATTTTTTCTTCTGTATTATTTTTATTTAGTAATAATTTTTTTTCCTGTTAGTGGATCACTGTTTTTTTTCCTCCCCTTTTCTTTCTTTTTTTTTTTTTCAAATTGATTTTAGTGATTTATTTGATTTTAGTTTTTTTTTAATTCTATGCAGACTGAAGATACCATTGCATTGAAATAAAACTTTAAATCATCATATAATTACATCTGAAGTGTATCATAAATGATAGCATTTTTTTAAAAACATTTCTTATTCACCTCTGCAAATTTACGCGAGATCTTCTACTGTAATGAAGAGGTGATAAAACTGATGCCCATCTACACCGCGATACAAGAGCAAAAGAGACCAGAAATTTTTCCTTCACTGGTTTTACGATGAGATTTTAATTAGGATTTCTTTGGCATGTGTCGATTAAGGGAAAAGAAATTTAGGTATCTTTAAAAGAATGTTGCAAATTTTAAGGATTTTTATCTCTTCACTCTGAGCATGAGAACTTATAGAATTCAGCAGTTTTACGAACGGGTGTAGGATTAATTAAATAAATTTTTAAAAAAGTAGAATTGGATCAAGTAATAACAGAGCATTTTGGAATAAAGTTAATATGAATTAAATTAAGATATAAAAATTAGAATAATAATTAGTTTTTAAAATTCCATTACACGCACACATATATATTAATGTTTAATATAGTATAAATCTATAGTTTTTTTCCAATCTTAATAAAATTCGGTTCGCCACACTTGTTTATCAAGAACATACGAAAGTCTCAGTCATCTCTTCAAGGTCTAAAAGCTAATAAAAATATGAACTAATAAAATAAAAGCATTAAAGCTCATTAATAAAAATAATTTTAATGAGATTTATTTCATTACTGAACATCTTGTGTAATTTTTACAAAATTAATTTGTTACGCAATCTGTGACAATTATTTTGTTGTTATGATAAAATTTGTTCCTTCATTAATTAATTCTTCCTTTTATTAAACTGTGGTAAAATTATAAAGAAATGCCTTCTTTTGAACTTCGAAGTAGAAATTTCACTTCACTTCCAATTTTATTTTATAGGATATATATATATATATATATATATATATATATATATATATATATATATTGCCCAATTGCAAGATAAACTTTTAAATAAATATCCCTTGTTGTTAATTTAACAGCAGAAAACCAATATACCAGGCGAATATGCTGGTCGCCAAAGGCAGTTGATTATGTAAAAATTTGCCTATTAACAGTCTCCATTTTCTTCATTTTGACGAAAATGGAGTTTAAATTCTGTCTATAAATGGAAAATCCATAAAAAGTCCTGAAAATTGAATGCGATTGAACTAGTATTGGTTATCCAATAAAAATGAATTCAAGAATGATTTCATTACCATTCTGCAATCTACAAGTTCATTGTCTTCTTATCATCTTCTGTGTTAAATGTATTAATTTTGTACGTATAAATGAAATAGTTTCATGGTAAGTGGTCTATTCACCAGCATTTTCATTTTCTTAGAAACGGAATTCGATTTTCAATTTCATTGCTCTATCCCGAATAATGTCCAATTCATCACCAAGTCTTTAGAAAACTATTTCATTTAATAAAAAAGTAACATATATGAAACGGTATGGTCAGGGAATAAAACTTTTCCCTTCATGTAATCGAATCTTTGAAGAGAAAAAAATTATTGGAACTTTTCCCACTGTCTACGCCAGGTTGTCCGACTGATATATATATATTTTTTTTTTTTGTATTCAAAATTGGCAAATTATCGCCAAAAAAACCATTCTGACATCTTATATCTTCATTTGTCTAAAAAAAAAAAAAAAACAAGCAAACATTGCATTTGAAATTTCGTCAGTGCGCCTGTCTGTCTGTTACGTATCTGCAGCTGACAGCAGTAGTTTAACAATCTCAACTTTGAGATCGAAGGTTAAAAATCTGAAATACGATTTCACTGAAGAACTCCCTTATAACCTAATTTTTTGCATACTAAATCTGCCCAGTACAAATGTGCGTTCTCTAGTTTGGTGTAGAAGTTCAAAAAAAGGATTCCTCATCTGACTGTGATTCAAATTAAATTATTCGTCTCCAAATAACCACACAAGGCTTTGAAATGGAATAGTTATAATCAAGCTAAATTCAGTTCGTTATATTTGAGCAAAATAATTATAGAATATTGTATCAAATTCATCACTTTTGTGCCAGTTTCGTACTTCTCTAAGCACATTCTGTATTTTCTTAATCGAGATAATAAATCAGACACACACAAGAAAAGGACTGTACTTTGAACTAGGTTTTCATGCCAGAATCAATATCGTGTGTCATTCCTATTTAAGGAGAATACGGACAAATTCATTCGTGTTGTATCAAGGTTTCAATTAAAAAATAATCGTTTTAAAAACATTGACAAATCAGAGAAAGGTGATGCTATTATTATAGAACTGGATAATTTCAAAATTTTCGAATGATTTTAATGTATTCGGATTAAAAGTTCGAATTTTTAAAAATTACCAAAGGAAAATAGAAGTGAAAAATACTCTATAAGGAAAGTTAATGTTGAGCATTATTTTATTTTTATTGATGCCAATCGCATTAATTGCTATAATAATAATAAAGCTGTTTAATCATGCATTATAAGTGCCATTTTTTTGTATATGAGAAAGCCGGGAGATTAATAAAATTTTTTCACTTCTATTTTGCCAATTTTATGTAACTAAGATATTTGCTATAATTTTCGCATAAATACGCATTTACGACTAAATGCGTATTTAAAGTTCTAAAATGGCTTCACAAAAGGAAACTTTTAACAGATCTCTAATTTAATGAAATCTTTATTCTTCTAAATTCTGTCTCAATAAGTTTTTGGAAAAGAAAAGTTTTGAATATTCAACATAAAATATTCCTAAAAGGATTAGAGAACTGACAGCTTCCATAAATGTTTGTAGAACATAATATTAAAAATGTCATGTGTTTCTTCTGCTATTGAAAAAAATACTAAAAAGATTCTGTCTCTACTATTGTACGTAGATTTGGCATAACAGCAATATATACTTAAAAAAAGGAAATGCTAGTGTATATATACAACAACACTTTATGAGACAGGTAATTAAACTTAAAGATACTAAATTTAGTATAGAAAAATTTTAAGAAATAAAAAAATGCTCTTTTTTATTTTTTGAAATTTAAATTTAAATTTTTGTTATTTAGAAATTAATTCAAAATTTGCTCTTTTTCCACCACAACTTCCAAAAATTTCTCATCATAAATTTAATTTTAATAACAATTATAATGGAAAAATATTATTTGAATGATATCAATTTAATTGCGAGTCAATTTATTTTCCTGAACTTTCAAAATAAAAAAAAAATCTTTGTAATTTTTTACAATAGATTTCATTGCTACAATGATATTCAAACTGTTTCCATTATTTTACCAAATATTTAATAATTTCATTCCATTTCTGAAAACTAAAGAAAACATATTCTGTTAATTATCAGAGCAGTTTAAATAAAAAATAAGAGAGTGAAGTTACATTGCAGCAAAAGACAACGAGTAATTCAAAATGTAAAAATATTCAAAATAAATTCAAAAATAGATTACCCAGTTGTTTAATGGGCTCTATGACATATGATTATAACTTCATTGAGTGAACTCCTCCTTTGTTAAGATAATCATGAACATCAAATTGGCCATAAGAGATTGAATTTAAATTAAATATTACCAACCAAGTATTCTGAGTGAACCAGCTGGTTCCCAAAACTAGCCTTGTTTAAAATAAAAAAAACCTTTTGTCTAGTCAAAATGTCTAGAAGACAGAAGATCGATTTTCCCTGTCTTCTTTTTTTGCAACGCTATTCGATCTCTAAATATAGTTGTTAGAGTATATTATCCTTTCATTCAATACCAAAAATGTTTTCTTTCATCAAATATTGTTTTAGGCATAAATTTATTCATATTTTATTGAAGTATCAATTTGTTTTTATAAATAAAAAAAGAATACGGATTTCCTCCGTGTTTTCCATCTGCTATTTAGGTGCACAAAGAATTAGGTATTTTACATTTGCTTCCAGAAGTTTGATTGTGAATGATATGTTCCGAATTTCTTCTTGTTTTTTCTACTTCTTTTTCTGGAAGTTGATTTTCACTGTAAACAAGATTTTAAATCGCACCTGCTCGCCCTGAAATATCTGAATCACGCGTTGAGCCATGAAAGAATGTACAATAAAAGTTATTGGATACTTACATAAAGTAAGAATTATTGTTTATGAGTATTTAATGTCGTGTTAATTTTATTGATTAATTTTTTATATTATCTGATATACCCATCATTGATAGAGTAAAGATGTTTATCATTCTATTTTTTAAAAATAAATGAGATGTTTTAATTTAAAGAAAAGGTATTTTAATACAAATTTTTTTTTGTCATATGCAAGTTTATTTTTATTTAAAATTAAAATATGTGCTGCATAAAACATTTTAAAATCTTGAAAGAGCTACAAATTTTTTCAAGCGATTTTTTTTGGTGATTTGAGACAAATAAATAAAACGAGTTTAAATATCTATAGTGGCTCAAAGAATTGACAGTGCACCTTACTTTTATTTGATACATTCGACTTTCAATATAAATAACACATTACCGAAAAGTGCAAAAGTTTTTTTTTATTTTTACAAATGACAAATGGTTTAATTTAGAGTAAAAATAAAGAAAAATCAACAAAACTATTCTTAATTGAAAAGTTTCAGAAGACCTGTAAATAAACATACGCAGAATTTTGCCTGAAAAAATTGAATGTATATCGATGAAATTTTTGCAATATTCCGCGTAGAAACAAAGTGTCACTATTAAGTTGTAAGTCTTTTGGCTCTTATGCCTCTAAACGTCATTGTAGAGATTCGACCAATTTCTGGTGGTCTTAAAGATATTTTACCCCATTTTACTTACAACACTTGTTTTAAAAGGGTTTTGTGTCTTATTTTGTGCATATGAACCCTTTTTTTTTCGAGTAGGCCTCATGATTATTTAATGATAATGTCGTAGAGGTTCTGTAATAGTGTGCGTAACTGTTTACAATGAAAAATACACCACATTTTGACCTTATGTGTATTCTGTTTGGACTTGTTGTCCTACTGAGAAAGAAATTTTCTATTTAAACCCAAATTTTTAGCACTCTCCTTCAGATGGCTAAGTAGTATATCCAAGTAAACCATATGGTTTATAATGCCATCTATAAGAATTAAATTTCCTATCCCGGTTGAAGTCCTGCAACCTCAAATCATGCCTGGAGTCACCACCATGCTTAATTGTTGGACATATTGTTTTTGGGATCCAAAGCAGTATTAGACTTTTCCCATACAGTACAGTGACTGTTACTGCCCAAATTGCTGTGTTTTCTTTCATCACTAAATAAAACTTTCTTCCAAAAGTTTATTGACCTTCAACTGATGAATTTTTGCAAACTTCAAATGCTTTTTCTGAATTTGCAAGCAGATGAACGGTTTCTCTCTAAGAAAGCGACTATTATATCCAGCTTTTCTAATGGCCTTTTTCACAATTTCAATACTTACACTTCTGTCTATGATTTGAGCAAATTGCAATTATGAATTAATTGAATTAGCAAATTGCAATTATGATTTGAGTAATTCTGCAGCAAATTGAATGAACCATACGGCTGCAGCAATCTTGTTAAAAATTTAGTTTTAATTGGAAATTCAATTTTATAGCAGGATAACAACCTCAAACAGAATGCACATAATGTCAAAATATGGTGCCTTTTTCATTTAAAACAACAGTTACATATGCTACCAAAATACCCTTACATCAACGCCTTTGAATATCATTATAAGAGCCAAAACACATGAAACTTAGCAGTGATACTTTGTTTCTTCGTGAGATATTTCAAAAATTTCATTGGTGTGCTCTCAGTTTATTGAGGCAAAATTTTGCGTATGTTTATTTAAAATGCTTTGAATGCTTTTCAGTTTAGAATATTTTCGCTGATTTTTCCTTATTTTTGCTTTAAATTAAACTATTTTTCATGTGTAAAAATAAAAGCATGTTTGCACTTCTCGGTAATGTGCATTTTATATTGAAAATCGGATTTAACAAGTAAAAGTTAGGTGTATTATCGATTTTTTGAGCCACTGTATATTCTTCAATTTTCCATTCTATTGAAAGGGTAACACTTATGATAAAATTATCATCAGCGTGTTTGGAAATATGGTTTTTAAATAATAAAAATAGTTTAGTTTTGATTAAATTTTCGCTAAAACCTTCCGCAAACTTCATAATATTTGTAATGAAATTTTGAATTTTTTTTAAATCTGCTCTCTATAGCGTATAAATTATAATATAAAGCGTATAAATTCAAAAAAAAAAAAAAAAGGATTCAAAATGACAAAAACTTTTTTTTCAACAGGAAATTAATAAATGTATACCTTTTAAATTTTTTTTATTCCGCCTGATAATCTTTAAATTTAATCTTCATTTCCTAATCTCTTAAAAATAATTTTAATAATACTTTTCATTTTCTTTTTTGCTTCATAATTATATATTTGAAACTTTCATTTTCTCTCAGATAAAAGTGCTGTCCATTTTCTCACTTCCACATAAAACTGTAGAGCATCAACGAGGCTGTGAAAACTACGAGTGCTCAGATTTTTATTTTCAGAGTCCCTGCACATGAACGATGAGCTCTTCATCATATAATTAAGAAATTAGTTCTTGGTGTAATATTAGCTCCATGCTTCTGGTGATCAATTTTAAACAAAGAGGGTGGGGATGCTATTTTTGGAATCACTTTAGAGAGCAATTAATCTCTACTACGATTAATACACAAGATCAAAAAAATCGAATGGGCATTTTAAATGTCTTTTTTGTTTCGAACCGATAGAAATCAAAATTTGTAATCACAAAGTTACGTATCCAATTTCACTTTTTTAAGTTATTACGTTTTTGAATTATCGTTTCTACATATATATGAAAATATAAATTTGCACAAGTTAACTTTCTGATAGACCTGATACAATATATTATAAGTATATATATTTTAGATGCTAAAATAGAGCTCCAAATTTTTTCACTCATCCAAATTGTTACATTTTTCTCTGCTCGCAGCAGTACATGCTGACAAATTATCAACTCGATTTGGTTCGACATTTAGCACATGCTGCTATTCAAATAAAAAATAAGTGTTATAAATTTTAACCGACTAGCTTTTTGTTGTTGTTGTTATTTTGTTAATTTGTCAGAGAACTAGGCAAACTCTAAACGGATATCGCTTAAAATATATCAGAAATCTACAAATTTAGTATGAAGATTATTTATTAAATTTTATCCATCTAGGCCAAAGAGTTTTTATCTAATTTACAGACAGACGGGCAGAGTTCCAAAAATTCGTTTTTCGATTTCAGGGAGATCTGAAAACTGAAGATTCTTTAAAGCCTTGAGTTCAATTACTGTGACGATTACACTACTTTATATATATATATATTTTATATAAGAAGGTATTTAGAAATTAAATCACTCCAAAAAGTAATTTATTATTTATCATAATCAGCTAAGAAATCTAAAAATAATTTAAGAGCTTTTCTTTTCACTTCTTATTTATAAAATTCACAAACTTTACTTTAAAATTGGGAGCACTTTTGAAAACTTCACAATGAATGAGTTTTTTTTTCTCTAACTAGAAACGTAAAATAAACGTTGAAAAGTAAAATAATACTTTTAGTTGATAAAAAAAAAATTACTTTTAATTTTAGAATAATAATGATAATAATGATTTAGATAAAAATGGAACATGCCATTAAAAGAAAAGGATTTTTGAATAATTTTACTATTTTAAATTGGAAGAAATTAATTTCAAAAATTCTATAATTTAATTTAATATTTGAAAATAGATATTTTATAAGCATTTAGAATTTTTTAAAATTACATATTGAAGAAAACAGTGGATGCTGAAAAAATATCAACGATTTTTACCGGGAAAAATTTATTTAATATTATCAGCTTTAAAAATATGTTTTGTTTATTAGCATTGGCACTGCGAAATCTTAGAAGGATTGAAGTGCTCCCAAATCTGGTTTGATTGATGCACTAAAGTTTAATAAAAATAATCTGAATCAATCAAATGTTTATATATATATATATAGAACACAGTTTTAAATAATATAAACTCTCTGGTATAGTTTTTAAACAGTGGTAAAAATGACCTTTGATTGTATACATCTTGCCTCAAATTAAAATAACAATATTCAAAAGCTGATTTAGGTGATATCCATTCTATCATTGATTTGATGACCAGAAGAAAAAAAAAAAAAAAAAAAAAAAAAATAAAGAATCAAAATCAAATCAGAAAATAAAGAAGTGGTACAATATATTTACTTATATCTATAGAGAATTATTAAAGTTAAAATCGTATAAATCATTTCATTCTTATTTTTCAAAATACATTTTTTGTTTTTTAGGAATAAAAACTTCTTAAACTGTAATTTTTGGGGTGCATAAACTGTAATAAACTTACTTGAGGTGCTTAAAATAGTGTAGGATCAACGAAATAACTCATAACACCATCTTCGAGAATATTCAGTACAGATAAAATCAATCTTTGAAATTAAATTAAATCTCAAAGATTTTATTAAAAAGTATTTCAAAAATTATTTCAATTTCTTTATGGCGGTCCTAAATAGGCAGCATACATTTCAGCATATTTTGAGTTTAATCAACATTATTAATGATTATTTATCTTTTTATTATTTTTATTTTGGGAAAATGAATGCTTTTATTTACTTATTATATTTCAAGACTGTATGCCATTTATGTTTGTACAAAGTATCACTGAAGCATGGACGTATTCTATAGCTGAGAAAGCATAATGAACCAGATATACCGACTAGATATTTTATATAAATAAATTCCTAATGTTTTATAATCAAGGGAATTTGTATTTCAACATATTTACTTATTTGGCTACAGGAAAAAAATAAAGTATTTAAACGACTCACTTGCGGTATTAGGCAGTTATCTAGTCTGCCTAATTAAAAATCTGTCATTGATTACCATTAATTACAACTTTAATTATAATTTTTCATGCATAATACAATTTTTTCTATCTTTTCTACAATTGAAAAATAATAAACTAAACTTTAAAAAAGCTTTGTTTAAAAAATAAAGAACAAACTTTTCTCTCTTTTTTAAAATTGATAAATGTTTATCCTTTTCTTTTACATTTTTTATCAATTTAAAAACATGCGATGATAAAGCATTGGTTTTTATCTCTCAAAAAGGATTAGGCTTTTTCTTTTTCACCTTTTTCGTTTTCCATGAAGAGGTATTGGAAACATTTTACTGCTTTCAACCTTATATTATCATCATATCCAACAACAACCCTGCTGTGAAATTGCACCGCTCTCAACAAATTTTGGTAATCCGATTTTTTTTTTCACTTCGATTTTCAAATTATTAACGAAAAAATTACTCTGTCTTATGCTACAAACTAACAAATGAGCAACTAATTCTTGGACGATTGAATTTGTTAAATTCCGATTTAATTTCTTATACATATTTTTGATTATGATTTTCCCTTGAAAAATATTTTTAAGTGCAAAATTGTGATAGATATTAGAGTTGTATTACTTTAATATTCTGCTCAATCTGTTTATTGTGTAAATTAATTTCTTAATGATGTTGAGTCCCATGATGTCAATGTGGCATTAAAAAGATATCTTCTGATTGTAATCCAACTTCTAATTCGATTCTTCGTGGTACTCTTAGCTTCGCTTTCTTATTTTCCACTAGCTGCTTTTGGCGATTAGTTGATTCGCCGTAAAAATATTTGTTGTGTATAATTTCAAATTAATCTCACACATAAAGTGATGTTGATCAGTTTTAATAACGGAGTCCAGTCCCATGCAATAATAGTCAATTAAAAACTGATGTATCTGGGTAATTAGTTGCAATTTGCAAGTTGTGTGACTTATTTTCGATTGTAATTTCACATTCTAATTCCTTATATAAACTGCGCTGACAATTAACAGAAGCTTTCTACTTTACTTAAAAACAATGGAAGGAAATCATGCGATTAAATATTCGATAAAATAATGACAATGGATTAAATTTCATGCAGCAATGTAATCTATTGTTGAAAATCAAGCAGAAAGATTTAAAAAAAAAACATTGCTGAAATTCAGAAAAAGAAATATGAACGGTCAATGTTTAATTTAAGTCAATAGTAACTGATTTTTATAAAAAAATTATAATCGGGCAAAAACTAGTATTATACTATAATTTTTGTTTTGTTTTGCCTTTAAATAACAAAAATTGCACTTTTTAACTAATGAAAATTCTAAAAATAAGTTTAAAAAATGCTCTGAGATACACATTTCCACAGAATAGAGTATATTTGGTAGGTATAGGTCAAATTGTTGGTCAGGTAAAGCTCCAATATATCCGCACTCAGCCAGTTTTTTATTTTTAAATTATTTATTTACTAGGATTTCATTTGCATCAACTTAGTGATTCAACGATGTCTGAAAGCAGGTATAAACCAATTAAAAAAAGTAAAAAAAGAAAAAAAAAAACTTGCCAGCAGTTGAAACGTATGTTCAGCTTATGAAAAATAAATTATTATTTTGTTTCATTCCCCTCCCATTTCAGAAACTTCAGAGGAAATTATTCGCGAAAGATATTTACTTAATCGCAAAATTAAAAATGTTACCTTCTTAACATTTCATTTCGATTTCATTTTTTGTGTTATTTTTCTTTTAGTTGTTATTAATTCTTTAGAACATAAACATAGATGATTTTGTAAATAGGAAATTTATAGACTAAATCTTCTTTCTAATTGATTAAATTCATAGAATTTATCCGCTTTACTAAATACGGTAAACTTTGAATTTCGGTATCATTATTTTTTGTGCATGAACAGGTATTCAGTGTATGAAATGGGTGCAAAAGAAGTTTCTACACTAAAAATATTGCACAAGAAGGAATTTTCAATCTTGTTCAACTCTTGTTTTTTGTAAAAACATTTTCACAAAATTTTTGAAATAAAAAATTGAGCCTAAAATAGCTCCTTAAAAATCTGTTAAAATGTGTTGAAGCATGAAATTAAAGTGATTTTTCTATTAAATAAAGACGGGGCGGGGCTCACGACATAAATCACAAAATATCTAAATCTACCTTTCCATAATAAAGAATATAATGAGAATATAATAAAGAATATAATAAAGAATGTAATAAGAATATAATAAAGAATATTATAAAGGATATAATAAGAATATAATAAAGAATACAGAGATGAAATATATTGCCAATTCAATAACTATGATATGAACAATCAGGAAATATTGCTCAGCTATGACACTTAACATATAAATTAATTCTTTCCAACAATACAGAATATATTTTTCTTATTTGTTTATGTCCCGACATTTTGATAATATTCCATCTAAAAAAACTGTGTTCCTTTAAATTTCTTTATTTTATCAATACATCACGTGAAGACTTCCTCAAACTATCAAAAATAGATGTTGAATTATGTTTTATTTTTAAAAAGTTATTTTATATTCTTTGCATATTTCCTTTTGTTCTTCTTCTTTTTTTTCTTTTTTCTTTCCAATCGATTCTTATAGCAAACAAAAGTAATTATTAACAAAAATTATTAATTAATTAACAAAATTTAATAGAAATTTGCCATTTTCATTTTTTTCCTTTTGCCATAATTTGTAAAAATAATTTTACTCGAATGTATTGCATGCTTTCATTCAAAAAACTATTACGTATGGTTATTTTAGCTCTGCCTAAAATTTTATTTTCCGTTATTTTTCTTAAAGAGGGAAAAAAATTACTAAGTTGAAAAAAGTTAAGACAGAAAAAAATGCAGGTCTTTAAACGGATCGATCGTAATGAAGTCACTGCCAGAGTCTTTAATAGCTTGGAGGGAAAAAAAAGATCTATTGTGTTATAATTTATTTCTGTTCGATTTTTTCCTATCAAAGGCATGTTTTCAACATCAGCAGTATGCACGCGATCGCAAGAAAAAAGTAGATGACATTTATTTTGACAAGTCGTTCAGGCGCCTTGGCGAAGGGAAATAGGTTTGCCATATCAAGAAAAGTAACATATAAGCTTATTATAAGTACATTATTTTCAAAATGTCGCCAAAACGGCGATATTTTACTCTAACTAGTAGTCTGTTCACTTTGACGTTAGTATGTAGAGCACCAAGGGCAGAGCGCTTTCGGTGAAAACCGGCATCTAGAATTTGGGTGCTACTGTACCAAGTAATATTTGGATTATGTGATCAGGAATGCCGTTGTGTTTGAGGATGGAGTTTGCAAAAATTCACGTATTTAGCTTAGCAACTGCTAGCTTTCTGAAAGCCTCATACGGTAATATAAGAATATATTACAAATCACCTCGATTATACATTAATTGATGGGTGATTTTTTTTTTCTTAAAAAAATCCTTTTATTCTTAAAGAAATCCAGATAAATGTGAAGAGGTAAGTCAAATGTCATTATATTTTTCAATTCTTTTGCTCTATAAGTTTGAAATAAAATGATGGAAATCAATATTATTTATAAATTTAATTATTCTTAAAGTGTATGGTTTATTCCCCCATTTGTATACCTTTTATTATTTCTGATGAATATAGAAAGAAGTAAAATTCATATAATCTATCACAAAAATTTCATGTATTATGTAAAAAGTATTTTAGAAGCTGTAGATAATTTAATTTAGAATGTTTGGAGATGGACTGTATACTTTGCATCGCATGTTTTATTTCTATCGTTCATGTTCCAAATATTTTAATAAATGATGCTAGTTATCATTGATTTTGCCGTCTTTTTATGCCGATAATTTGAAAAGTTGGTTTTCTTTACTTCCGAAGAAAGTTAGATTATACATATCTTTCTTGTCTCATGTATATCTTTCTTGTCTTTTTAAATTATAATTTGGTATAATCTAAAAATGACTTTTAGGAAGTAATATTTCCTTGCTATTCGAATCTTACTTATATTTTTATTGACATCAAAATGTCTTACATTTGGGATAATTTATTTCATAAAAAATTCAAAAGAATATCATTTTTATCTGCAAGTATTTTTTTATTTCTGTGTGTATAATTCTCTTCTTAAAATGCATTTTTAATTCTTATGTTTAATAAAGTTGTAAAATGCTTATTTCATATGTATTAGAAAGTTATCTTTTCAATAAAAATCTAAATAAATAATTCATAATAAAAGTGCCCTTATATTACAGATTATAAAAAATTTATATTCTAAAATTTGCATAATTTCATATAATACTCCTTTTTTAACATTTTTTAAAATTTTAATATTATGATAAAATATAGTATTAATGTTTTTTTTTATATAATAACCATCTAATATTAAGAAATACTTGTATTATCTTCTTTATAATTTGAACTATTTATTTAAAAAAATAAAGTACTTTTATGTGAATCAATTTCATGAAGAATTACTGTGATCTTATATCAATAATAACAGTATGTATATATCAATATTAATAATTATAGGAGTATCTATCATTATTAGTAACTTGGCTATTAGTAATTTTTTCATACTCTGTTAATTTTATAAGCTAAAAAATTTAAATCTTATTGTCAACATGTGTAATAACTGATCAAAAAATAAAGTTCAAATTAAGATTTTTATTTTTAATTCAAAATTACTTCTGAAAAAAATGAGCACTATTTTTGTAATAAAATGAATAAAATAATTTTGAATATATTTCTGCATTCTGGGACAAAATGAACTCCTTTATTGAAAACAGTTATAATAAAAGAAATTAATCCATTGTGCTGCATAAAATATTACTATTATAAACACAGATCTAAAGAAATAAAGACATTGAGTTGGAGCTATAATTTTAAGTTATCCCAAAGAATCATCTTAATAATTTTTTGACAGCAATTTCTTATTTGTGAATTTGCTAGAAGATTCAGAAAATGCACAATTGATTTAAAATATTTTTATGAAACACTGCTCGAGTACTCGTTTACCAACACTAAAAGTAAAATACTGATAACTAGAAGTTCATAACAAAAAATAATATAGGCATAAATTGCATTTTTGGTTCTTAGTAAATAGATTATTTGCTAGAATCTCATTTAGAGAAACTTCTATTTTTTTGGCAGGGTGTTTGATATTGCACGATAAATTGTAAACATTTGTTCATAATATGTTATACCTACCCATGTAGTACAAAAAGTCCAATTATTGTTAAGATACCTATATGATATTGGTCAGAATGGTATTGGTATTTAGAATGTTGAATCATGTTGTGGAAATATTGTACAATATCTTGTGATCATGGGATATTATATTGCATAAGAGAAAATTTAAATTCTTACTAAAGAGGGGACAGATGTTACCTAGATCCTGTCATGTCAAAAACTATTCTATTTGATTAAAATAACTGACATTGGAATAATTTTCTTTTTAATCTTTTGTAACTATTGCCATTCTTGTGGATATTATTTTTTAAAAATATATTTTCATCCTTTTAACTGGATTATTACTGTTTTTTCATATTTTTCCACATGTAATGATCAATTAATTAAGTTTCATATTATTGTTAATTTCTTTTATCTGCATATACATTTTTTACTGCAATGCTATATGCTAAAGTAAATATTTTATTTCAGATTACTTTCTTTTTTAAAAACTCCTTACTAGTTAAAATTTTTTTTAAAGTTTTTAAGTAAGGTATTATTAAATCTTAGATATTTCAACTGTCTCTTTCCCTTGCTTTCATTTTAAGTGAAGTTTTTAAATTAAACTCTAATTTTATTTATTTTAAAAGCTCTGATATGTATTTTAAATTGCATTTTATAAAATTTAAGATATTTTTTTTAAAAAGTTTGTAATTTTTTTATTGATTAGAATATTAAAAAATTAAATCAAACATACTTTGATGTTTCATAATTTATATGTATATGGTTAAATTTTTGTGAAAACAATTTCATTAAATTCTTTAAATTTTTGTTATTTAATTGGCTGCATTATGTTAAATTACATAAAAATTATACAAATCTCATCATTTTTTTGAGATGCCCATTAAAGACAATACAAGATTTAAGATATGTTACAATCTTCTCAAAGCTATGTACTTAAATACTCTACAAGATTCTAGATACGCTAGAATACATCAGGTGATCAGGCAGATGACGGGGATTTATGATGTTTAAGACTGTCTTGGAGGTGTGTGTTTATTCATCTGCTTGTGCTTTTGTAACCTTTCAGCCTGAATTTTTCCACTGGAAAAGCTAGTTCTGTTTGAGTGTAAGCTGTAGATGTGGTTACAGGATAAGTGTTTTGTGCGATACAATGCTGGTTAGTAAGCATTTATTGTTTATTAGTGTTATATTGGTGAAAGTTTGCAGTGTTTTTTAACTACCTTTGATAAGAATTATTAGGAATTATAAGAATGAAAAGAGATAAAAAGTGTGCATTACTGTCATATCAAAAAATTTTTTGAAAAAAGTATCAGTTTTGTGAAATTGTTTAATATAATAAAGTAATTTGTAATTTTTTTAAATGCCTGGTAAATTTTTAAAATTGAGTCATAGATTATTTATATAAACTCATGAGAAAATAAATTTAAGTGAAATTTTAACTTAAGTATTACATAATAGTTTGTTTTTAAATTTTATTTTGATTTATTATTATTTTTTAAATTCTCATTTTTGAAAATTTTACTTCTTAAAAAAGTTGCTTTCTTTTTTTTTTTTTTTTTTTTTTTTTTAGGTGTCAATTTTATTATTAGAAGTAAAACTGATGTCCGGAACTTTTAAACTTAAATTTGTAATTTGTGGATTATTGTATAGTTTATTTTTATATCTGCATATTTTTAAATTTTTTTTTATTTATTATTTTTTAATTTATTTATGATCATTTTATTAAATCATGCTCTGATTTTCTGTTATCTTGAATCATAAATCATAAAATTAACATTAATTTTGCTTCTGTAGATTTCTTCATATTAAAGAAATAAAGGTTTGATTAAAAAATAATTACATCATAATTTTATAGTTAAATATCTCTTAAAAAGCTGTAGCATTTACACTTACATATATTTTGCTTGTACAAATAAATTTTCCTCTGGGTTATTTTACTAACAATTTTCAATTCAATGGTTAAAATGTTTAACTCCTGCTTTTAAGGTTTTTTACTATTATAAAAAATACTGAACTTACTGAGAAAAATGATAAGTACTTAAGGTATTATTATATTTTTTTATTATTTCTATTCTATACCACTTGCTTCACAAGCCTGCTGCTACAAAACATACCTCCTGTTGGAAAGGGGAGTTTATTCCTAAATTGCATGCGAGGAAATATATAGATGATAGAGTCTTAAACGTAGCAGAAATGGGGGGATGGCATTACAAAATACTAAATAGTACAGAATAAATTATAGTCTTGTAAAATATTTTAATGATTAATTATAGTATTTAGTAATTTTAAAAAAGCCTTCATTTTAATTTCTGGAACTTCATGCTGTCTAATTATGCCATTTTATGTAAGCTTCAGCTTCCACAAAACTTGCATCTCATTATCATAAATTAAATTATATTGTGTGTTTTTAAATGATAAATGCTTCTTAAAATAAATTGGGCTATTAAAAAAATTTCTGAGGTTTCTAAATACTCTGGTCTCCCATTTTTTTTAAAAAAAAGGAGAATCCATTTCATGACTTTGGTGTCGGTTTAGATGATATTTCCTTATTTACAGATGTTTAGGAAAAATATAAGTGCTAATTAATGAGTTTGCATAAAGCAAATATGTCATTCTCAAAAATTATAATATATGTATTCAAGCAATGATTTTGTGTGGGGAATGCATTTATGATGGAGAATGCTTAAATAGACATTCTATTTCATATATAATTCACTTCTTTGTAATGCCGGCTTCTAGCCTAGGGATAGCGTATTTTCTCCGTGATTTGGGCTTCCTGGATTCGTGTCCTGTTCAGGCATGGTTGCTCTTGTGTTTCTATCTGTGAGTTGTGTGAAAGAGCCCATCTGTAAAAAGAGATAGTGCAAGCGAGTGTGTGAGTTTCATTTTAAATGAGTTATAAGTCAGACTTCTGCCTTCGGGTGCTAAGGGGCCTTTACCCACAGAAGCTACTGCACAAACTCGATTTAAAATCGATGACTTTGTCAGCGGGCTTGTCTTTGGTAAGTGCCTGAAGTAGCAACTACAATAACTCTTTTGTAATTTTGATAATCTGTCTCTTTTGTATTCTCCTTATTTTATTGTTTTGAAATTTTATAAACATAGAACGGCATAGAATTTAACAGGATCCATTTTTGTTCTTTTTAAATCAACCATTTATTGATTCCTCCCTCAATCGGCTATGTATCTAGATTGGCTAAATTAAATTCCCTATCGGATAGGGAAAATGCTCATTAGAAATTCGCTTTCTAATTATTACTCTCAAATTAGACTATAGTTTTAGATGATACTATGGAGACGAATATAACATGTTTTTGTCATATTTTTGTTGTCAAATATGATGAGAGGGTGAAAAAATAATACTAGATATCATTTATCGGGTTTAAGCCATGGTGATAATTGTAGAAGGGAATAATGTCAGGCCTGGTCACAGCTTGGTTCCGTTATGCCCCTAATTTTATATAAAAAGTCATTAAAAGCAGATATCATTAAAACTAATATTTTCTGCGCTCTACACTTGTATATCTTTTTTATATTTATCTTTTCTATTTTTATATGCAGTCGGTGTTAAAATTTGATAAATTAAGTATTTTTTATTTTTCAAAATCGAGGTTAATATGTGTTATTCATAGAAGTTTGATTTCGATAAACTTTTATAATTGTAAATTACTTAAAGTACCAAAAGTAAGAAAGAGAATTAAATTTATATCTGAATTTCTAAATATTTTTAAGTTGGTCTAGTAGGCGATTACAAAAATTTAGATATTCCACTTTCATGACTTCCGTTTTAAAATTGAAATTACACCTTATTAAGTTTGTTTTCGATTTATTAAGTTATTTCTAAGATTGAAAGTAAAGTATCTGAAATAAAACCAGGTCTTTCAAAATTTGAGAATTTTATTTTTATCGTTATTTTATAAATATATGCATTTCTTTCTTTTTTTTCTGTAGAATTAATTTTACCTTTAGATAAGTTTACATTAACATATCTCTAGAAATTTAAAAAATCTCACTGAGTGATCTAACTTTTTAGTTAAAAGTTTTATTTATGTGACGAGAGCTTTAAAATAATTCTTGTTGGCTGCTTTTTGATATATTTCAATTGAAGAAATAGTCCCATAAATTACATGAAGAGGTTATTACATGTTAGCCTTATTGATTCAAAAAGAATACCGATTTCCGATTGGACAGCTGTATAGGGGAGGGGGAAGAAACATTTAAATCGACTGAAAAGATACTGATTTCAGGTAACGGCTAACGGAGTTCTTGAGCTCAAAGGTTCTTCACCTCTGCATCTAAAAGAATAACAAAAAAAAAAAAAAAATCAGCTGTATGATCGGATAAAATTTACATGGTAAAAATTTTGATGAGAAATCTCAAAAACAAAGATAATAAATTTACGAACAGTGATTGAAGGGGGGGGGGGGGAAAGAATAGATGGACGCTTATTGATTAAGGGAATTAATTAATTAAAAATATATTACTATTTCGAATTAAAAATATTAGTGTAATATAAATATTTTACTACAAATAATTTATCAGGATTCCTATCTGTTTTATTTAGTTATTGCAATATTCATAAATAGCGGTCATTTGTTTAGATGAAGTTATGTGCAAACGCAGATGTCGTATAATCATAAATATGATAGGCAAATAATAGAAATATTTACATTTTCACCAAATTATTTAAATGAGGAAATTAGCATAAATTGTTAAGATATTGATGAAGTTAATCATTTATAAATATTTGAAACTAAATGACCAACTAATTAACTGAAAGGAATCTGAATATACATCGCATAGAGCCTCGAAATTACTAAGTTTGTTGCTGATTCTAGTACATGTTATTATTTTCATTTTCTTTCTTTTGTAAATCACGAGCCGCCTATGGCGTCCAGCTCATTCGCTAGGAATATTGTGTGTGTTATTTCCGATTAAATTTCTAATGCTTAATGTGTTCTCTTATGTTAATAATTCCTCCTAGAAAATGTTTTTAAAGAAATAATGGTTTTAAATGAAAATAACTCGACAATCATGAAAGTCGCGTTATTTTAATAGCTTTATATTTGCTCTATTTCATTGGAGTTATGAATCTTTATAATCGGATCAAATCCAAAGACACCACTCTACTATTAAAATCTGAACTCGTAGAATAATCCAATTTTCATGACATTGTAATTTCATTTTCTACACTGTTGTTAACTACACTGTATTAAATAGAAAATACTTATTCAGTTTTAAAAATCGAAGAAAATCAGGCTATTAAAAATTTAAATGAACAACGAAAATTGTTTAAACTTCGATTCAATAATAGAAATTTATTGTTAAAAGTTATGCAAAATTCAAAACTATACAAAATGCAGGAAAAATTTGTACGGCAATTAAATAATATCATTAAAGATATTTTTTTTTCTACTAAATTTTAAATGACATAGTCACAGCTTTGTGTTATAAACTTAGTGTATAGATCGAAAAAAAAAAATCCAAATTATCTGCTTAATTTTTAATTGGTTACTTATTCTCTTATGAACTTCTTTTAATTAAAAAAAAAATTACTCCTTTTGAAATGTACATTTTAATCCTTCAAAGTATACGTTTGCCGAATTTGATAGCTTTGGATCAAAAGATATATACTGCAGAACGCCAACACACACGTTCATCTTTATTAAGAGATACAAAGTTAGGAAATGAAATATAATTGCAAAGAAAAAATATATTAAACGAAGTTGATAAATAGAACATAAGTTATTTACGTGTATGAACAAATCATTCAGTTGTATAATTGTCCAAGTTTACGAATTTTAGGACATAAGATGTTGTATATAGTTCACGAAGCTTGGAATTTACTTCTAAGGATGCGCCATAAAACATTATCTCTAATATAAAAGCTAGATGGGGGGGATATCATTTATAATTTTTTTCAAATCTTTAACATTTAGAAAATGATACAGTATTTAGATAACATATATAAAAGACAGCAAATATACGTCAGTGCTTTTTTTTCAAAAAAGAAAAGAAAGAAAAGAATATTTAATATTAAAAAGTGCTTTTTAAAAATAAATATTTGAAAGCAGTATTTTTTTCTAATATTTTCAGAAATTGCACTACATTTTAAAAACATGTTCCGGTTTCCGATGAAATTTTCCGTTCATTGAAATATTAGCGAGTAGAATCTATTAATAAATTATCTTTGAATGAATGGAGCATTTTTTCTCTTGCTTTAAACCGATATATGAAACACACACACACACATATATAATATCATTTTCGAGTATCGAAAAAATTTATTAAATGTTATGAAAATATAAAAATTGTTGCTATAGTAAAAATGTTAAAAAATATATGTCTGAACGAAACAAAACGTTATAACATTCACTGTTCTGTTTTATTACTGTCTTAATTTCCCGTTTACAAAGAGAAAATATTGTAATTATTAAAAAAAATTCGAGATTTTGATGAGTCTTTACACCTTAGACTTATCTGAGTCCAGTAGACATTTTTAGTATTATGTTCCATGTATCTATGAGCATAATATTTTGAGCTACAAGGGTAAAATTCATGAAGTGTGCCATATTTATTATTATATCTTTTATATTTTGGACGAAATCTGTTAAATATAATGAAATATCCATGTGAACGCGATATCTAAAAAGTTAGATGGGTAAAATTTGGCACATTTTTTTCGTGAGAAATGTAAACGCTTCGTAAATTTCTGAACAAAGATGGCAGAAAGGGAATTATTTGTTGTTAACATTATACTTTTATTTATATAATGGGATGATTGAAAAAAAAACACCTTAATGATTTAGATAAATAAAATATGAATAGATCGCGTGGTCAAAATTTTAGATCTGTTAAATCAGAAATCCGAAATTCATACATAGGTTTCATCATCATATTACGCACGCTCGCAAAATTGAGTCACGATAAACGGAAGTTCGTTGATAAGAAAGAACTCATTCTTTTGGAATTGCTGTGCTCTGTTTCTCATCCCACTCATAATCCCAATAATCTGTCATGTTGCTTTTCTGCAATGTTAGTATTATTTATACAGATAAATATTTATAAATATTCTTAATGGATACCGTGGCCAGTGACCCCGATCTGGACTATTGTAAACGAAGATTTTGGAAAATACGAGAATTAGGGGGATATCTTTGTTAGGAGCTGAGATCTAGAGATGCTTCTACCAGATTCCATATCTTGTTGAGAGACTATAAAAAGTGGAAAGCTCATACGAGAAATATATTTTCTCTTTGATGTACTAATTATCTCTAGAGTGTTGAACGCGATACAAGTTCTTTAATTATTTGCGCTTAACTGTTTTCTATTTAACGACTGCTTGTGTTATTAATGTCAACAATGCGTTGTTATTAACTTTTCATCTGTTCATTGCTTTGTTATTTGTATTTCGGTCTTTGTGTGTATGAAATAAAGCATTGCTTCCCATTTTATAACTTTTCGGGCTTCACTATATATTCAATCCATGATTTTTCAAAAAAAAAATATTCAGATAATGCAGATTTATGAAAAGAGAATCGAAAAAAAGGAAAAAAAAAAAAAAGAATTGAGGGGAAGTTACTCTTACTTGTTTGATTGTCCAATCTAACAATAAATTTCGCTTACAAACTTAGCGAAAGCAGATCGCATTATTACATTTTCTTTACATTTAGATGTGAATGTGTGTAGCATTTCATCATTAAAAAAAAATCATAGTAGGCGAATGCGTATTTGGAAACTGCCTCGGTGAAAATTTTTGTTGTTGAGCTTGGAAATAGAAATCGCATATATAAAATGGAATTAATATTCTTTAGTTTATCTATTAATTTCCTTCAAAGTGCATTTTTTGAGAAGTTCAAGAACGTTCACATAATCTTTTCTCTTGAAAAAAATCGCCCGATAACTTTCATCATTATCTACAACGTAATCTCAAAACGAGAACTTATCTCGCATGTTGTAAAATATAAATATTTTTCCCTATAGAATATCTTGTGCTATCTGAACCCATCTGTCATACTAAATCCCTAGAAAAATGTCATACTAAGAAATGTAAATCCCTTCGGTCGATTTAAATTGCTTTTTAAACGAGTTCTATCAACTAAAATTTCATTGTAAATATTTTCTAAAAATGCTTGATAAGATTCATTTAATTGTAGTTCATTTTAGGGGTTATTTCGTTGTAAAAAATAAGGGAAGTTCGAAGTTGGTAGTTCCAAATATCGTAACTTGATAATATTTCAGAATTGGCTCTTCTACTTTTTAAAAATTATTTTCACATTTGATTATTATTATTATTATTCACAGTTAATGTTTTCCCCTACAGTCATGAAAATGCAAAAATTTTGTTTTAAGATCTTCGAAAATCACGTGTATATAAAACACAGTTGCTAAAACAACGAAAAATATTGCTAATGCTTTAAAACATATTAAAAAATATTTGCAAAAGTTTATTAAAATTAAAGAAAAAAAAAGCTGTATGAAGATAAATTAGTGTCAATATTTTCTATAATTAAAAATGGTGTAAAATGGCTTATGCGATTATTTACTCAGAAGTTCTGGAAAAAACACTTGATTTTAATAAATTTTTGAAGAATTAGGTTTGTTTGTAATTTTGAAAAAACTTCTGATATTAGTGATTTACTGTACAAAAAAATTTATTTACTTTACAAATCTCTTTAAAAATCTCAAATCTTTTTATTACTCTACAAATCTGATAGCTCTAAGTCTAATAATCTGTCTTGTGTATCGTTTTGCGATATTTTTAGCATCGTGATGTACGAATAGTATACTAACTACTATTGCTAAAAGTAATTTTAATTTGTTTAGAAAGAATGTTGTGTGTGTGTGAAAATCAACCCACTGAAATATCGATAATTTTCAAACTATTTATTTCCGAAAACGTTCATTATATTTTATTTAGTCAAAATTCTGGTGATGAAACATTCAATGTATTTAGTTTAATTTGTAATATTTTGCTTGTTTACTACAAACAATAAACAGGTCATATAACATTTAAAGATTTTTTAAATTAAATACTAATCTGTATTGTACAAAAATTTATGAAGTAAATATCAATGAATTTGTACCAAAAGGTACGCAATAGTAGTATTATTCCTACCTTTTTCATAATAAAATTTTAATATTCATTTGTGGAATAAAAAAATTTCAAATATTTGAATTTGCGTAAGTAGAATTAATTAAATTTCTGTATTATGTCATTTCATTTACATTCCTTTTTTTTTTTTACATCAGCTCCTTGAAACGGTGCATTACTACAGTTATACCAATACTAATTATAATAAGGAAAAAAAAAGTTATCAACTGATCGCCACTATTTGTTTCATTAAAAATAGAACAAATGCCATCACTGAATAGGCATGGAGGCTTTCTCTCTAATCTGACCATATGTCGTTTTCTCTCAAGGCCAAAGGGCAGGTGCTTTCATCATCACCGATCTGCCTCTACACCTGGTTAATGGCGATTTCTCAATCGTCGTTAATGCTTTACAAATGCCATTGGGAAATTTCTATGAAGACACTCACATAATTTCTTTATGTTCAACAATTCATCCCCAATGCATGACTAAACGCATAAATATTTCAAGCGATATTTATTCTACGGTTTTAAAAGCTGCTTAAAATGTTTATTGTCTTTTGTTTTAAAAGTATTACCTTTTGTGGATTCGCTTAAAATGTATCTTTTTTTATAACCTAGGCATTGATATTTTAACTATGAAGCTTCTTTGTAATCTTTTATAGTGTATTATACATACGTCGTACCATAAATCAAACTTTAATGATTTCCGTTGCCTCGAAATACAAACGTTAACTTTGTAGACAAAATGACATTTGTTATAATAAGTATTCATGAAATAATAAATATTCGTTTAAGTATTTTCAGTTCTTTTACGTGTGTCCGATTTGATGATAAAATTAACTGACTCAGAACTATGTTTCCTGATTTTCAGTTTCTTAAATTTGTTTTAAATAATGAACAAAATGTTGGTTTCATATGTAAAAATAACGAATTGCTTGGTATTTTTGAGCTCAAAAATTATGAAAATGTATTGAAAACGCTAACTGTGTATATTTTCAATGAGTATTATTTTTTATAATGCTTCACTTTCCATATATTTGTACCCTTCGCTAGTGTGGTATGGAAATTTTGAGTATAGCAATAGCCATTTAGGTTTCATCTGACTATGGTTTCAAATTATGAAGTATTCGTAAATATGACTTTTGTAACAACAAACGAAAAAAACCTCTTACTAACCAAACTGCAATGCTTGGCCATAAATAGCTGCTAAGTAGATGTTTAATCGAACTTATCATAATTAAAAATTGTATATTCTGCCATGACTTCCGTTTAGTGTTGATACATCGTAATAAAAAGTTACTATCATAAATAAAACTGACATCAAATGGAATTTCAATTTGATGGATAGTTTATTCCTTTCCGTTACCGTGACTGCGGTAACCTGATGGTAAGGTCTTGACTTCGGTACCGAAGGGTTTCAGGTTCGAGACCCGATTCTTCCGAAGATCTGTCGTGTAAGCAGGTCTGGGGACGTTAAATGTCTGGGCCAAACGTCCTCCCGCTGGTATGGTATGGTGCGCATATGAGGATGCCAGCTCATAAGTCCTCCTCGTCATCTGACGTTGTTCAAAATTACGAGGTTTCGTCCGAAAATAGCCATAGTGTTGCTTTTAAAAACGGGCCTCAATATAACTAAACTTCTTTCCATAAGTTTATTTTTTTATTAAATAAAATTTTTGCTGTAAATTACTATTTTTCATGTAAATTGATGGATTTCATCGGTAATATGATATCGGTAAGTGCCGAATTTCATAAAAGCAATTGAATTTTTATGGCGTGTTCCATTAAAATTCTGCTACAAAATTCAAATGTACTGGGGTATGACATGAACTCATTTCCAACTTTATGACTCATAACTTTTCCATTTTCTTGTACACAAAAAGAAAAGTACTCTGATTCGATTCCATTAAAAAAAAATTATTCCAAAATTTTAAAGAAAACTACACTTTTCACAGCCAGGAGGAAGGAGGGGAAGCTTTTTCTGGAATTTTGTCTATTTGTTGGTCTATGATTATACCAGTTCATAAATGCAACAAACTAAATGCATCGCATTTTGTATGTGACCCTTGCATTAAAGCTATACAGATTGGAGATGAATTTCGGAAGTACCGCAAGAAGTATGCCCATGACTTAGCTATTTACATTTAGAACGCACCATAACTCAAAAATCCTATTTTGTTAGATGGGAGAAATTGTTTATATATTTGAAATTAAAATTGTAGAACAGTATCACATTTGATGAAGATAGTTGTTAAAGTGATCATTTATATTAGCATTGTATTAAATTGTATCTTGTAGTTAGTCTTCCTATGAAATCAGTTGAACATAAAATTAAAAAATATACTCTTTTATAATAAAAAATGTAACTTTCATCCTAACAATTTATAAAATTACTTACACTTATTACTTATAAAATTAATTACCTCTACTAATAATGAAGATGAATGTGTGCGTAAATATTTGTTGGCACTCTACAAGACACTATTGATCTACAGCTATCAAATTTAGCACATGTATGTTTTGGAGAATAGAAATATACGCTAAAAGCGATTTTTTTAAAAATTTTTATTAAAATTTTAAGTAATTAAAAAGTAATAAGAATTTTGACGTTTTTCAGCTATAACTTCTGAAAATATTATTCCACAAAAATGAATTTTATACTTTTAATTTCTTTATAATAATATTTATTTATTTAATAGTATGAATTTCTTCTACATTTTAGCAATTTTTAAAAAGTATTTTGTCTAATTTCTACCAATATATAACATTGCTGCCCTGAAATTCAAACTGTTTTCATCCTTTCATTAAATGTTTAATCACGCTATTTTTTACCATGGTTGAAAACTAGATAATATTTATGTAGTTTTCTATGGAAATAATAATAAAAAAAAAGAAATGTATCTGACATTTTTGTAATTTTTAAATAGAGCTATTATGTTATGAGACTAGTCTGCTTACTATAAATTTAATGTCAGACAATTTAGCAGAATCGTGGACATGACGTAAAAGACTTATCTGGAATCAAATATAATCTATATTCCCTGTGAACCAACTGGTCGTCTGAGGCAACTAGTTTTGAATAACTACTAGTGGAAAACTTTTGAATAACTTTAAGTATAAAACTTCACTCCTACGGTACACCATAGGTCAACGATTATAAATGTTAGCATTCTTAAGTTATATAAATAACAATCAAACTTGCTTAAGATTGAGAGGTTTATTATGTCATAGAATCCGGACATGGAAATAATCATTTCTAGAGCTCTTCCTTCCTTTTATTTGATTCTGTGCAATATCTGTGGAATTTTGACATATACCTCAACTTTGGGTTTTTTCAATTCCGCTTTCTGTGGCTGATAACTCGAACTTATTTATAATGCTATCTTGCTTTAAATCTAAAAAGAAAAAAAAAAGAACTATTTTTAATAAAAAGAACGTGTGTATATTTAAAACAAAATATTTTATTATACTTTGCTTCATCTGTTAGTTTTTATGTGCTTCAGAAGTAAAAAATAATGATTGAAATGAATCAAAGCTTTGAAATATTAGTTGCTCTGGTTGTATTATTACGATGCATAATTGTTTTTTTTTTAATATTAAGCATCATGTGAATTGATCAGACAAATGTTTATTTCAGTATGAATGTACGAAACAGTTATTTTATTAAATACTAGCCGCCTTTGGTGACCAGCTGGTTCGCCATGTGTAAAGCGTTCTAAAATTTTCAATTAAATCACATATTCATTAGCCTTGAAGTAATTCCGGGCATGGATTAATATTTTCTTTAAGATGATGGACGGAAAGTTCTAAAAGTACACCTTTTCTTAATAATATTATTTAATTTTATAAATCAGTCAGTTTTAACTATCGGTTATGCTTCCAAAATATTTTTAAAAAAATTCGATGATGTTGCCAAAATATTAAATGTGTTTTTTAAAGAAAGTGAGAAAGGGAAAAAAAGTATTAAATTAATGATCCAGATATTGCAAACGATTACATAAATATGCCATTAAATCGGGATTTCAATGCATATCCTGTCTAAATTCAATCAGGTTTACTGTAAATAAAGATGATTTATGGAATAAATGATTTAGATATTGCAAACGATTAAAGAAACCTTTGCTTTCCCTTTATTTTTTTAGAAAATATCACATTTTATGTGTCTTTTATTTTATCCAGTCACGTGCTGAAAGTTGCATTTCTTTATACTTGATTTACGATGATAGTTTTTTTTTTATTTGAACTTCCGGCATTCTTTTATTTTATCCAGTCACGTGATAAAAACATAGTTAAAATATTTCTTTAAAAATTCGTTAAAAATAGAAGCTTACGTTATAAATTTAAAAAAACTGATGCCGTTAGAAAGCTAATTTTTTTATCTTTAAATTGATGTAAAAATCATGATTATGCGATCATATTTTCGGAAGTTATAGCGGAAAAACGTCGAAATTTCGCTTAAATTTTAATTAATTCAAATTCTAATTAAAAATTCGAAAAAAGGGCTCCGAGGTGCACATTCCGGACCTCCAAGGTATACATGTACCAAATTTGGTAGCTGTAGGTCCAACGGTCTGGCCAGTAGAGCGCCAACACACACACACACACACACATTGAGCTTTATTATAAGTATAGATTTATTTATAAATACATTTCCTGGTAAAATCCTTATAAAAATAATTTGGCACGAAATCAATAATTAAATTTTTCTAATGCCTTAAGAAGTCAAATTTTTTATTTTATTTATTTGATAACTTATTTTCGGGTTTGGGGAAAAATAGCAAATCGCCAAATGATTAAATTATTTATTTACTGAAATCAAAAGAATATGCGATACAGTAATTATTACTCTCTCGTATCTCTATGTTCAACAATTTTCGAAAAAAAATTGGAATTCCAAATTTTTCCGAATTTTAAAGCCCCTTCCCCTTATGAGTTCGGAAAATACGTTTTTAAAAAATGTATTTCTGTCTGAAAAAAAAAAAAATAGAGTGTAAAATACGCTTTGAACTAGACGAATGAAATTTGACATAAGACTTAAAGCCAACATTTGTAGATTTCTAGCATATTGTGAGCAAAATCCGTTCAACGGAAGTACAGTTCTTCGAATATAAGCTAGTACGATAGCTACTAAACGAAAAGAACTAGATACGAGTAGAAATAAGAAATTCGGTTTATAGATTTGCGTCTTTAGTATGTACCTACTACGTCGCCTTCTAAATTTTGAGCGAAATCCAACTCAAGATGTCGATCGTTTTTCAGTCTGTGTTTTCAGAAACATGTAAACGCAATAGTTCGGAAGCACAATTGACTCAAATATATCAAATTTGATAGGTGATTTTATTACTATAAGTGTAGTTTTATTTCAAAATTTTGTTTCAGTTGGTTGGGAAGAATGCGTCTGAAACCCAAATTAAAAATTGGACACTTTTTACTGCATGCTAGGGATTAATCATCAAATAACACCAAAATCTTTTGTCTCAAAGATTCAGTGGATTAAAAAATGTTACTGATTTCGTTTTGAAATTTGCTATAATAAAACATGATGAAAACCACTATTTTTAATATATATATGTATTGATTCAATATATTTTTTAAAAATTCGAAAACATATTCAACAATTGAAATTTGAGAAAATCTATTTGCCCTTTTCATTTATATATTCGAGGCCTTTGGTGGTTCCTCAGGATTATTGGTTGTACTCCTAATTTTAATTAAGTCACTTTTGCTAAAGTTTATTTTATTAATTTCGTTTGCAATTTTTTTTTAAACTTTAAAGAGTATTAAAGCATCTGTTTTTAAGTATATTTTTAATAGCTTTCCTTGGACTTGTTCTGTTTATTACTGAAACTCTATTACGAACCACCCTAACAGAATTTTAAATTATATTGCATCATATTTCTATTGTAGTATAACTTCTGGATCTTTTTATTTTCATAATACTATAACATCGCATTATTGTGTTTTTTGTAAATTATACAAATATTGAACAAAAGATTTCTTCCATAGATTTTGGTAATAAAAGAAATGAAACTATTTGATGAAACAATAAAAACAATTTGAATTGCATTACAATAGTGTAAACGATTATAGAAAAAAATTGTTTTGATGTCGAATATTCGAAAAAGAATTTGTTCTGCAACTAAATGCTCTTCATTAGAAGGTAAATATTAAAAAAATCATTTGTAATATAATTTTTGGGATTTATCTCAGAAATACGCAAACTCTTATTTTTTATAAATTGAAATTTTAAAAAAATCTTTCGAATGCACATAAGTTATATCAGTGCCAAATATCTAGGTCAAACAGTCTGCTTCAACGAGCTCCAACATATTAGACAGATTATTAGACAGACATAGTACATATTCTTCTTAATATTACTATCCGTTTTCGGCGGCCAGTTGGCTCGCCCAAATTATTGGTTGCTAAAAATTTCTGTTAAATATTTTATGTAACTTCATCTTAATGGTTTTCTGAGCAAAATATTTTTAAATTAGTAAGCAGTATACTTATTCAATATCGATATTTCTGAAATAAAACATATTCATTAAAAATATAAAGACAGAAAGTAGAATCATTCAACATTAAAGTTTTGTAAGTACTTTCAGAATGCATTTTATCATTTACGTAATGTTTCAGAAGACAATTAAAAAAATATTCTAATTTGAACAAAAAAAAAAAAAAAAAAAAAAAGAAACTTTTTAATTTAAAAGAGCAATAATACATTTTTTATAATTTTTTTTAATCCTTAACATCAGGTATGGCGGAATAAATCTAAATGAACTTTTGGAACAACAATGAAACTGATTTGAATTTAGTTAAGCAATAAAAAATATTATTGATAAATATGCTTAAGACATTTTTTTTCCTTCAAATTGATGTATACATAGCATAAAATGAAGCCTGAAATCATCTATATGCTGGAAAGAGAAAACCTCAACTGATATTGGAGATATTTATACCATTTTGTAAGACATTTATTGGGAATGTTTTAGTATATTGAAGTCACATCACAAAAAAAAAAAAGTTTTATAATTGCGATTTCAATTATTTTCTTTTCTTTCTTTTTTTTTTTTTTTACTACCATTGCAATTCTTGATAATATTGACTCAAAAGCACTTTTTTTAAAAAATAGAACAAATTATAAATGCAACAAATTATAATATTTTCGGAGATGCACATTTCCTTCGTCCAAGGTATATCCATTTTAAATTTGATCATTCTAAGTCAGACCATCTGTCTTGTAGAGTGTCTACTTAAACGTTTATATTATTATTGTGGGTTATTATCTATTTTCATAAATGTCGTTATTTTGATTTGCGAAATTCTGAAGTTATCAGAAATAATTTGAATGTAAACATACATTTTAATTATAATTATAGCTCTTTTAAACTTTTATAATAAAGAGTGTAATTAGAGAAACGTGATTTACAGTCAGGTATTGTATGCAGTTTGATCACTTGGGTATATTCCTATAGGAAGATTACCTATTGCAATATAACTTTAATTTTTCACCGATCATAACCCCTAGAATCCATATATATATATATATATACATACTTAAGAGTAATTAATTTGGTTTGAATTTAAATTGTCTGGGACTATAAGAAATGTAAGGAATCTCGTAAATGGCCCATTTTGCTCAAATGGGCTGAAAATGGTTGGAGTTTTTGAAATTTTCATTTCGCTATAAATTTCTTACTATTGAAGATAGAAAAATAAATCCATTTAGCCAGATTAGAGCCTTTGTAAGACGAAAAACTTTAGCATTTGAAGTTTTTCGATAACTGTAATATCTTAGTAGTTAGGGTCTGAAAAGTGATTTTCACACCCTTATTTTGGCTGTTTTTAACATCAATAATTTATGCTGCCAAATATGCCGTAGATGTAAAGGAATGTAACTTTATCTTCCAGTTTACCGAGAGGAATTATTTAAAAAATGTTAATAAAGAATAAATAAATCCAATATTGTTCAATAAAATATTATTTTAATATATTTTATTCTTATGTTAGCATAAGACAATAATTTAATTTTGATGTTGATCTTGTCTTCTGCTTTCGTTTAAAAATTCTGATCTGTTGTGACTTATGACACTTTATTAGCCCGCTGATGGATTTTAAATCGCTGACAGCGATTTAAGCCGAGTGAGCATTTCTTGTTTTTCCCGCAACGCCAGCTCGAGAAAAAGCTACTTCATCCATACTACTTAGCTACTTTATTCGTCGCATTCGCTTGCATAATCCCTTTTTACTGGGAGGAACATTCACACACCTCACAGATAGAACACAGAAGAACAACTATGCCCGAATCGGGACGCCCAGATCACTAGGAAAATGCGCTACCCCTGTGCCAGGAATCCGGCTCCAGATTTGTATCTGATCAATATTCTTACTTAATATTTAATGCTGATTTAATTAACTTGCTCTGAATCAATTTTCTTTAGATTTATGAAATTCTCTTTCCTTTATTGTAATTTTCTAAACATTCACATTCCTTTAAATCAAAATTCTTCTTTAGGCCTATAATTATTTCCCTTTATCTTTGCTGCTTTACGTTTTGGAAATAAAATGATCAAAATTTGGAAATTTCTTTTTTGCTCCACATTTTCTGTTTAAATTTTGTTTGACACTTAAATTGCTTCAAGGATTTCGAGTAAGCTTTGTTCGTTCAGCTGTTAGGTCAGGGATTTGCTCCGTTTGTCGTATTTAACTTAGTTTTTTTT
>JAPMOQ010007295.1:857303-900371 GCA_026543055.1 Argiope trifasciata | reverse complement strand
AACGGGTATTTAGAATGCTGTAACGTAATAATTACTTAGATATTTATTTGTATAAATAAAAAGATATTATTTTACTTGTTTTTTAGGGGGGGGGGGTCAGTGATTTTTCGTTAAAAATTTCATTGATTGCTTTTATTATTTATATTTTAATTAGGGATTTATTTTGTTAATTCATTCAGTTACTTTCGTTACATATTTAGTTATAAAATTCTGCAAAGTTCTGTTTGTAGAGCAAATAAATTATATTTGCTCTACAAACAATTGTTATGACAATAATTATGAATATATTTATGTTAAGAAGGTTGATACTACGATACTTTTTATCTCCCCCCCACCATCATTTTTTTTTTTTGAAGGAGACAGTGCATTTTTATTAAAAATTTTATTTTCCTGGATTTTTTTTATACTTGAATTAGTGACTCATTAATTTTTTTCAATTAATTAGTTTCATTACAAGTGTAGTTATAAAATTTATGTATACATTGACAATAAAAGCATTGTAAGCATAAAAATTCAGGCTATTCTTTTTGGAACTTACATATTCTAGTTAATTGTATGATATAAATGTAGAAAATTAATTAGTTTGGATATTTTATCGATTTCTTGAATTACGAACTATCTGAAATGAAGACTTTAAGTGAATAAAATTTCGTAGACTTTTAGCTTCTTTTTTTTTGTAATATTGATATTTAATTTTGTGGATTAATTAAATTTTCTGATATATTATTCATTTTAATCCTTCAACCATTGATAGATCTTTCTGCTGTTTTGAAACCATGGTCAGGAGTTTGGATAGTTGATTTACTTCTTGAATTATAAATAATTTATCTGAAATTATGAACTAAATAAATAACATTTCTTAAAATTTAGATTTTATTTTTTTGTAAAATTGATTGTATGGATTAATTAAAATTTTTGATACATTATTTATTTTAATTCTCCAACCGTTTGATAATTTTTTTTATTGTTTTGAAATTTTGTTCTCTATTTATATGCTGCGAAGCAGATACAGTACAGTACAGTACAGTATAATGACGTCGTTTGCCAAATTATTTTTATTAATTGAGATTTGATTTATATGTTACATAAAATTGCCTTCAGTTATTTTCATTGATAATGAAGTATAAGATGCATTTAATTTAATGTTCAAAAGATGTTCATTTAGATTTGGTGGTAGTATCATTAATTTGATTATTTTTCGATTGCATAATAATTTTAATTATAAATCTTGCATTTTAATTATAAAGCCTTGTAATCTTAAAAGTGACTTCATGGGTTAAAACTATTTGATTTTTTTTTTACAGGTAAACATGTCTTTCTCTGAAAATAAACTATCACAGCTATCAGCTGAAAATCACCCAGACAGTTCTCCCAAGCACGAATCCAGCAAGAAATCACAATCATTCCTGTCATCCGTTTTCAGCAGTCACAAACCATTTAGTAAGAAGCACCTATTTAGCTCTGGAAGTGAGGATAAGCAGTGGCCGAATGAAAAAGGGCAGGGATTTTTCAGCTCTGTCATACAATCCAATCAGGGTCTGTTGACGGATTTATCTTCCAGATTAGAAGCAGCTTTGAGCTTAAGTTTAGATGCTTTGGACTCAGACTCGTCGTCCAAAAGTGATGAGACCTCATGCAAAAACTCCACCATCAACGAGCTGTCCAACAGCAGTTCTCAAGTTGACATCCGTCGAATAAGCTTGCCTGTGACAAAGACTGAGCAGATTGCTCGACATCGCTATTCAAAAAGACGAGGTACTAGGCATAAAGATCGATCTGTCTATGGCCAGCCAGAAATCGACCCTTTCGAAGTCAAGCCGAAGTCCTGGAAAGATCATTCCCATTCCCAGGAGTCGCTTGATACAGTTGATAGTGGTCAAAGCTTAGGCAATTGTAGTAGCTTGTCTGCTAGTGGTACCGACTACAGGTCATCGAAAAATGATCCCTTCTATGTCTTCCGTCATACTGAGTCTCTTGGCATTGGCAGTGAATCCGATCCATGTGGTCAAAGTACCTCCTTGGACTCTTCTGATGCTGAATCTATACCAGAAGGACGAGGGTTTGGTTTCGGAAGATCGGCTTCAGGGAGTTCACTACATTCTTGGGCATCTAGTCCTAGCAATGATAGTCAGCCAGATGATATTACGATGGAGGCAATGGAATTTATGAAACGTTTTGTGAAAAAGATATTTTTTGATAGGTAATTACTTTTCTGATACTGCTTGTTGGTTGTAGATTCTCATTAGCGTACCGTTAGTCCTGTGGTTTTTCTTTTTTTCATACATATATGGTTGCTCTGCACTTGTTAAATACTCCATTATATATTGTTAACATTAACAAATAATATAGCTTAATAACAGAATAATATAAATATATAAACACAAACTAAAACAGATTTTTTTTTTTTTCAAAACGGCCTAATAAGATAGCAAAAGAGAAGAATTTTCTCTCAGTTATTGAAAAAGAAGTAATAAGAAAGAAGAAGTAAAGAAGTAAAACCGAAACAGAATAATTTTTTTTCTTTCAAAACGGCTTCAGAAGATAGCAAAAAGAATTTTCTCTCAGTTATTGAAAAAAGAAGTAATCGTTTATCTGTTAGATAAGCCCAACTTAAATAATTTCTAGCAAGATTTGAGGTTTGCTAAATATGTTAATTTTTTTCTATAAATTAAGGATAGTATAAACCTGATTTTGTAATATGTATTTAATTAAACTTGCTAACAAATGAGTATTATTGCTATTGAAATACTGGTGAATTATTCTACTAAATCAGGGGTTAGATACGTAAGCTTATAAACGTTGTGACCCACTTTTTAGATATCTGCGATCCGTTTCATAATCGGTGAAATCCTTTTCAATCCATCCCCCCCCCCCTCTTTTTTTGAGACAAACTATACGTGTTCTGTTCGTAAAAAGTTTCATGGGCCAAAAAAGAATTTTCGTTTAAAACAAAATCCTGTGACTAAATATTCTAAATGTTTACAGAAACATTACAAACCACTTCGATATGTATGCGTATACAAAATGAATTGTTCTTACCGTAAAGAAGGAGAGGAAAAGAATTAGGTGAACTGGATTTAGTTGACGCGAATCGCCTGTTTGCGTATTGCGCTTTTTGTTTCTTGTTGTTTCCATGTAACTTAATAAATATTTTAACCCACATTTAATTTTTGCATATTATAGAAGAGATACATATCGATTCAAGTTCCTGTCGTGAATCTCTGTTTGGAAATTCCTATTCTGCATTTTGTTCTACTTGCTGACAATTTCTTTTGTAAAGTTAAATATAAATTTTGATAAATATCGGAATTTTTTTAATTGAAATTTATCTAAATTCTTGGTTTAAATGAATTTGTTTTGTTTTTGCATTCTAAAAAAACTGTCCTCATGTAATACTATTCAAAATTTTAACGCATATATTGCAAAATTGTTAATATTTTGTACTGTTTCAGTGCCTCTATTACATTTGAAGAAAAAGCGAAATTTGGAGAGCTGTGCCGGTATGAAATTGGACGGTTGTGGTTTGCACGTTGTGTCAATGGGCAGGTTGGTTTTCTTTTTAGAGTTAGTTTTTTAAATAAAATTTAATTCTTTTGCCAATTTTACTTGTGAATTTACTATCAATTATTGGGAATTTTAATGCGTGCTTTTCCCCTCTAGAGAGTCCATAACAAATTAGTGAAAGAATCGACCTTTTATAGCCTAGTTCAGTACTTTGCTATTGTATTGTTCGAGTGTGCTGAAGCGGACGATTTTTCACCAGCTAAATCTATTATGAATATGTGTTTTACATTTTATCATGAAAGTAAGTTGATTTTTGTGTGATGTGATCTTTACAGCATTACAACAAACTATTAAACAAATTATTGAACAAAAATATATTTCATAAAAAAAATATCTGTTAATATTGACTTTATAAATAAAAAATATATATAACTTATAACTTGAAAGAAATTTTTATTAAATGATTTTTCCTCCCAGGAATAAGTCGAGATGGACGTCCTTCTTGTAGAGAATATTTATTTAGTTACTTGAAGGACCAGCCTATATGGAGATCTATTCGATTTTGGAATGCTGCATTTTTTGATGCAGTCCAGTGTGAAAGAGCTAACAGGGAGATTCCAACCAGGTTATTATTTTTCCCAATTTTTATTTCGGAGCTTTTCCTACTTTTGCATGACAAAATATTACAGCATTTTGATTGGTAATGAATCAGTCAATGTGCATTCAACTCATGTAATAAAATTTTGAATCTAAAATACTGTTATAACAAAACCAATTTTTAATCTAAAAAATTGGATTATTTCTTTTTGGTTTTGTAATGTACACTGGCGGGAAAAAAATCCCAACACCAAGAAAGACAATAAACAAAATTTGATATGCTTGCTTGTACATCTAGAAGATGACATAGATTCAAATATCAAGCTTCGTACATAAATGTGGCGCTAGTGGTGCCACTCAGAACTTGCAAATCAGGTTTGCTTTAAATGTGTGCTGTAATGTACTTGAACGAATTTTATCTTTGAACAGTTTTTTCATCAGGATAACACTGGCCCTCATACCTCTGTTGTAACACAACATGCTTTGCAGAGTGTTGACATGTTATCTTGGCCTGCCAGATCACCAGATCTGTCCAATTGAGCACATATTGATTATCATTGGACGGCAACTCCACAACCATCAGACAGTCCTAGTATTGACAGTATAAGTAAAACAAGCATGGAACTCCATACAACAAAGTGACATTCGGCACCTTTTTAACACAATACATGCATGTTTGCAGGCTTGCATTCAAAATTCTGGAGGTTACACGAACTTTCAATATAACAACTTTCACATTTGAAATGCATTTTCGAGCTTAATTAACCTGTAATAATGAAAATTTTACCAATTAAACATGTTATTAATATAGTAGTAAAATATTTACTACCATATATTATACCAAATATTTGTCTAGTAACATGGTCCAATTTCCCTACAATAATTTTTTCTTGGTGTTGGTATTTTTTTCCCGCCAGTGTATATTTTATTAGTAGCTGATGAGTTAAATAAGGATTTGTGATGTTAATTTTGATGCATATTAAACCAAAATAATCTAATATAAATACAAATCTACACAAAAAGAAAATACTAATATTCTTTTGTTTCCCTTTCAGGCATTGCATTAAAAAATTATTAAAAATTGGCTGAAAATTTTACTACCATATTAATTAAAAAGACATTTGCATTTATACTGTAAAAATAAGTTTTTTTTGTATAATAAGCACACATACTTTATTCAATCTTAAATACCTTCCCCCCACCCCCTTTTTTTTCTTCCTTCTGCACCCATTGCATTTTTTTATCATTTAAAATCTTAAAGTTAAAAGTACATTTTGTGATACAATAGCTTTTTTTATGATTATGATGTTAGAATGATGCTTTTCCCTAAATTTTGAGTAATTTTTTTAAATATATAATTTTATTAATAAATTATTTTTTCCTGATTTAAACTCATTCTTATTATTATATAGAGCATTTGAAGAATTTTTCTGGTGTTTGTCAAAATTTAAAACTAAATAATCTTAAGAATTGCTGTATTTTTTAATTTCTATCTCAAATTTGTTAATTTCTTTTTCTTCATAAAATATTCTTGCAGTTGTAAATGATAGATGCCTTCTAGTCATATTTACAATCAGTAGACAGTAAAAAATAAATGTAAATGTGCATATGTGCTTAAAAAAACATTTTTTATTTATTGAAGTGAACATATTTCTAACCTAAAATTATATTTTTATGTTTTAAATGTAAATTATTAAGAAACAGATGATTTAACCTATATGCAATCTTTAACCAAAGCAAATATTCAATAAAGAATGCCTTCAAAATATACCTGCATTTTTATTTATTTATTTATTTGCAGAGATAAACTTGGACAGTATAGTGCAGAGGATCTTAGGGATGAAAAGAAATTCCAAGAAAATATTTTCTTTGGTCAATTAGGGTAGGCATTTTTGTTCGTTAATGCAATGCTTTCATTTTGTATCTTTAAATTGCTTTAAATTCAGTTTTTATTTTGTCATTGTTTAGTTGTTAGAATGGGTATTTTTACTTTGTCTTTTTAACTCTTTATACTTCATTTTGAGATAGATTAAATAATTTTAATTGACAAGTTTCAAGAATAATTATTTTCTAAGTTTCGCATTTCACTAAACAAAAATAAACTTGAAAACAAAAATACATGACACTCGATAGAATACAATCTATTAGTAATTCCCAAGAATGATCATAGGAAATACACTCTGATATTAATAATTTAATGTTATCTGTTGCATCAAAAGAGAAGATAATAGAGTTATGTAACTGATACAATATAGAAATTGAAGGGTGTTAATTTTTTTTTTACAGAACTCTATTATATGTCCTATTTTAGACACAATACATATTTTTTTGTCACAAGTTTCTGAGTTGCATTTACCTAGTGATCATTTTTTAATATTACAAATAGTTATATAATATAATTTAATTCAAATAAGGTAAAATTGGATTTTCAAGCAAATTTTCATATTTAATTGTAAAATTAGGCACTTAAAAAAAGATTTACATTTATTTGGTGTTTAATTTTTTGTTATTATGAAGCCACACTTTCTTGAGTGATATTTTGGTGAAAAACATTAGAAAAAAGTAACATTTAAATTTTGATCTCACCTAAATTTTGTCTTGCAAATGAAATTGCACTATCTTAATTTGTTTATTACAGTTGGAAATATTATACTACATATTTATATGCATATTTTCTAATGCTGTTTTATAAGGGCATTTGATATTTTTCCAGAACTTTTACATATAATATGTATGCATTTGGACTTAGCAAAGAATTTGCGATGGAATTTCTCCGTAAACAATGTATTATCGCCAGTTTATCCAAAGGTAAATTTTTTGCAGATTATATATGGCATACAAACTTCCAAATTTTCTGTTTAACTTCATATATATCTTTTGATTTTATTTTCAGAGCATGTATTATTACTGAGAGAAAATATTGATAGAATGTACAGTGGTTCTATAGGAAATGAATGTTCCTGAAATGTGTTATAGAAAATGTATGCTGGATATATTCAGTGTCTGTGTCATTCCAATTTTGTCTTTCACATTAATTCAAATTATTCAGCTGGTCTGAAATGATTTGAACTCATATTTTTTAGATATTTTTTCATGCATTTTGTGTTATAACTAGATACACAGAGAGAATGCTATTCAGTTATATAGAATAATGAAACATATTTACTATTGCTTAAATTTGTGGGACTATTTAATGCACTTTTGTGTGTTAAGTATATTGCATATTGAGATTTCATGTAATGCTATAGTGAATAGTCATAAATGAATTTATCTCTACACATTTTAGTGTAAATGCATTATCACACAATATCGTTTAAACTTTTTTTTTCATTAAAGATGTTAACTTGGATGTAATTATTTAAAAAATACAACAGAAAAGTCAGAGCTTTCGAATATATTTTTTATTGAAAGCATATAAGCATTGGAACATTTTAAAAGTGATTCTAGTAGCATGGTAATCAGATGTTAAAAGTGAAATTATAAAAATAATTACAGTTTTCATGCATTAATTAATTAACTTTTTTGAATAATTAAAAAGGTTTCAAATTCTATGAAATTTTGTAAAACAAATTATTTTTTAAATGTGTTAGTAAACTTTTCTTGTAACCAAGTACATTTTTGACAGCTATGCAATATGAAGTGCTGAGCTTAATGAGTAATCTGGACAGAGTGAAGAATAATCGAATTTTGTTATTGAAGATTTCTGATACATTTATGTTAATATTGAATTTTTGATCTGTAATTTTTTTAATCAAATAAATAATTCCAACAACTGAAAATTATTAATGTGGCAATAATTATTTTTTCATTAAAAATAAGAAATAATATTTTAAAATTGTAATGTTAATATAAAATCAACTCATAGATTGTTATTGAGCGTGGAGTAGTTGTTTTATAATAGATGTGAAAGAAATATGTTTGCAATTGAAGTTTTAGAGAAAACTTTAATCCATATAATATTTGGCCTTATTTTTCAGAGTGTTACAAAACTGTGTGTTTAACTTGTGATTTTTATACAGTCAATAGCACAAATAGTCCTAGTGATCACATAAAGATATAGATGTTTAAAGAATCTGCACAGTTGTTGCTTATTTTAGACATTTTTGTTTGACATTTGAACAATAATTATATTAGATAACTATCCTAATCGTTTTTATAGTATGTAAAAGTATTATTACACTCTTGAATAAATGCACATCTCAATTAATAGTTGTTGAAGTTGAATGTTGGACAAAGAAAAGCATGTATTTTTTTTTTAAATATTTGTTTATCAGAATATTTGCAGTAAGATTATCAACAAAACTAGCTTTTTTGAAAATTTAAATATTACTATTTTTGTATTATTTAAGTATTTTTTATGATATATAATAATGACTAGTAATTTTTTGAATATATTTAATCGTGTAATGTAACGTACTACAAGAATGCATTCCGTTTAAAATTGGCATGCAAGAAATTTTAATTATGAATCTTTTTAAAATAATTTTTTATTGGTAAGCATGATTCAGGTGATGTGGATTTACTAAATATACTTTGAATATGAAATAATTTGTAATGCTACTATCAGTTTGTCAGTATTAGTAATAATAATATTGGGTATTTGTGTATTAACAGCATGTCATTAGCAAGCATTTGTTTAACTAGCATGTTGTTAATGCACAACTACCTAACAATGTTAATGTATTAACTATCATTCTGGACCATAAATAGATATTTTAAAATCTACCTGGTTTGATTTTATTTAAAGTGATTTAAATTGATCATTTGCTCAAGCAATAGTATAAGATATACACATTTTTTTAAATATATAACTGTCATTCACTTCATTTGAAAAAAAAAATCGACTTAATACAAAAGATTTATGAATAGAACTGGTTATTAAATCAACAGGAAAAAATACTTTCATCTTAAATAAATATAGAGGATTGGAAACTGGCAAATAATAATAATAATAAAATTTCCAAGCTTTCAATTTAAAAAAAAATCTTTTTTATTGGATGCATGCAATTTATCTTCACAGAAAATTAGATTTATAGTAAATGTAGTAAGGGAGAATCTGCTCAAGAGTCATTCTCCATAAATGGAATGTATATGCTTTTTTAGATAAACTTAAAACATTTGAAAAGAAATAACTCTTGCCCTTTAAAAATTATTGTTTCACTGGCAACTCACTGTGGTTTATTGTTATTGACAATCATATTTTTTCTTATTATTTGTTATACATTTTCTTTCTTGTTTGATATAATAAATGAAATAAAGTTTAAATAGTACAATTTTTTACATTATGATCTACAGGAATTTTTGTGTATTCGTGTCTACCCACTCATCTGACAAATTTAGAAGTTTTTGACCACTTCAGTTAACAGTGTTGTATGCTTAATTAATCTTATCAAAATTAATAGATTAAATGCTCTGTATTAATTTCTGCAAGAAGGTTCACCTTCTTTAATTAGTTTACGAGTCAGAATGAACCTAATTCTTAATTAGACACTCGGAAAAAAACAAACTGCATTATCAATTGTTTTTCAATTTCACTGTTTTGTCTTTTGCATTCTTGTCTACTATGTAAATATTTCATCTCATTTGAATGTTGCATTGTTTTATTTACTGTGTAAATTGAAAAAAAAATAACTTTTAGAAAACAGTGCCTCGGATGAGAATTTTCGTTATGTCTTTATATTTGAAATAAGTAATCTGATCGCATAAAAGTGTTGCAGTATTGTTATTAGAAAATTATACAAAATCTATTCTGTAAATATACTATTATAATTGCTATAATAATTCTTTGTTAATATGACTGAGTTTTCATGTAACAAATGATTGAACATTCTTGATATTTATATCTTTCTAGTCAAGATATGAATTTATGTTATGTAAAATGAATATCATTACTTTCATCTGTTTTACTAACTTTCATGTATATGAATATTTGGAAAATGATATTCCCTATTAATTTTATTACATTTATTTACACAGCCTGATTAGATTATTATTGTAATGAGGTCTGAGGTCTATAACCTAGTCACTTATTATTTATTTTTTAATAATTTTACATTTTACTATACAAACTGTTTTTTCCAATCAGATTGGAATTTTGTCAAGTGTACTTACTTATTTAAGAAAGCGTGGAATATTACATATTTGAATGAATTAATATTTATTATGAAAAGTTGAAAAGGTGCTTTAATTGTTCTGTTATTAAGATTTCAATATTTTATCTATGGGTAGGAAGAATGTCCACTTTTTAAGTTTATAAAAATGTTTTGTTGTTTAATAGAATAAAAGTATTTTATGAACAGTAATTTTCTGCTTTTTTTCTTTCTTTTTTTTTTTTCATATTAAGCATGAAAATGCATATAATTATGATATTTTTCATATGCATCATGGTACTTAATTTCATTAAAATATTTGCTCCAAAGCAAACTATTTTTTTAACTGTACCATCGTTTATAAATAACATTTTAAATTCATTGCAAATTTGTACTTTTAACTTATATATTTCCCCAGAAGATTATAATTGCAAAAATATGATTTTCCATTAAGGGATCTGGTTTGGAATTTAGAAACAAAAATAAATACTGTATATTTTTTATAAAGTCTTCATATAAAGCATTCCTTTAAAATTCAAAACAATGTAGATGCTCAAATGTTGAAAATTAATAGTAAAAAATAATTTGAGATTTCCATTAACTGGTTTTGAAATGAGAAAATATTGAGTTCCTGTAAAAGTGGCACTATTTGACAGATTTTTCTTTAGAAATAAATAATAAATCTAAAAGATTAATTTTATTTATATATTATACTTATTTCAAGAAAGTTGAAAATTTTCTTTATTACATGTAAATAAAGTTTAAAAAAATAATATACTGCAGATATATTTGAATTTGTTTTTACTTTCGCTTATTTAGAGCTAAAATAGTATTGTGAAAATATAAATAGATAAACGAACCAAATATCAAATACAATTATAATAAAGTTGTTTATTACAGCATAACAAAAAATATTTTAACCGTAAATCTGGATAAAAATGCATGAAACAAAATTTTTTTTACAGATAGCAAAACAATTCATGTATAATCATCTTTCACATGTTTATATCATTAATATCTAAAGAGCAATTAGAAATCACATTGTAGTACAATGTGTAAGTAAACACCACATGAAATTTTAGTAATGTAATAAAACCAAGCTTACATTTTGGCACAAAAATATACCTGCTATCATGCAATAGTATAAAAATTTTTTATTCCTTTGTACAGATCCCTAACAATCGATTTAAATAAATTAAAATTTGTTTTCCATCAGAAATTGATAGCAATGAATTCAAGTTATTTTATAAATTAACTGATGTAAATAAAATATTATCATCTATGTTTCAAATTATCCCTTCATGCGAAGGTTGTTACAGTGAGCAGGGAAATCAAAAGTCTTCATAACAATTGACATAAAAATATACTGGGTGATTATAAAATTCTCAATGAGAATGAAGAACTCTGGTCCTCAAAATATAAATCCAAAAATTATATTTGTATGAAAAGCAGTGATGTAGCACTTCCATTCCATAAAATAAATTGTCCTAAAAACTTGAAAATATTATTTTAGCCAGGCACACTTTCAGATGGAGCACAGTTCAGCAACAACTGCATCAGATGAGTGAATTTTTCTAAAGAAAGAGGAAATCATCATTAATCTTAAGATAAAATATAATAAATTTTTGAATTTAATGATATTTTTAGTATTTCATGAGAAAGTAGCTTTCAATTCATTATTTTGCTTTTCAAATAACATATTTTGCATTTCTCTATAAATATGATATGGTTCATGGTATTTAACATAATTGGGCAAATGATGTAAAGCAAAATAATAATAATAAATCTACAGCTCTTTTACTAATAATAAAACAGAATGTGTGCAAGAGAAATTGGACAAAGATATACTTTGGAAAGTAAAAACGTGCACCTTGGCACATAAGCAAAATTTTGGCGTTTTTCTTTGATACTATTGAAAGTATTGTTACACAAGATTAATTTTTAAACCATCTTAAGATTTTAGAAAGCATTCTTTTTAACATCTATTTAATGTTCATTCAAGTTTTCACCTGAATTCTTGCAATTTATTATTATTTTATTTTTCAAAATAGATTTATGAGTTGTTGCCGTGTAATATTAACTATAATAACTTTCAATATTCTGTTGCCATTCTTGAAAACTACGAAAGCAGAATTCTGTTTAATACATGTAGTTTACTATGTTTGATATATGTAGTCGAATGAAAAAAGCGAAGTTACAATACTGAAGAGTTAAAAGAAAGGATAATATTTTATTTTTTAAACAGTGCTATGATATCATGAAACTTTATAGTATTAGCTCATATATATCTAATAATCAGAACAAGTGTAAGGCTAGTAAAATAATACACTTTGATGATTAAAAATATTTTATTAGGAATTTTCAGCATCAAATCAAGTGTAAGATTTATTTAAAACTAAGCACAAGTGATATTTCTGATGAATTAGCAGGTTAAAGAAAGCAACTAATAATGAAATAAATGCATTTTTTTTAAAATATAAGAAATGCTGATATAATGGAAAGTGTCTATAAATTAAAACAAATTTATGATACATGACATTTTAAATAAAAATGCAAATTTGAATTGAATTTAGAATGAAACAAACAAAAGCACTTATTCAAAATAGCTTTAAAGTCTTCAATTTTGAAATGCTATTCATCATAATGGAATTTTTACTTTATACTTACTCATAATTCGTAGCCTGATATCAAAATGAACAAAAGGAATGTAGAAAAGCAATCCCGACAGTAAGAAAAGAAGAGCGTAGAAATATTCAAGTTGAGGATTTTCTATGATTGGAGCCAATACCAAATATGCAGAAATAACAGACATAACAATAGGTATAATAAGAGGCACCTAGAGGAAAAAAAGTATATTTTTAATATAACCTCAATAAATACTGTAAAATATACATAATTTTTTTCCCCTGATGATAAATTTTCCAAGCGTAATGCAATAAAACTGCCTTGGAAAATATTATGTATATTATGGTTTTAGAGTCTCATGAGATTTCTGATTTCAAAATCGATGTTACTTTTGTTAAAATGTAAATTTTGTCAAGACAGTTAAAAAAAAAACTGCTATGTGAAATTTTTTGAAATAATGGGAATTTTTAACTGGTGTCTGTAAAATCTGTGTAAAGTGTTTCTGGCTGCTAGAACCAGCTGAAGTGGTCTCTCCAAAAATTTCTCGCATACTCTCTAATAAACTTGTCATGCCAAAGAACACCTTATATGGCATTGGCATATAATAGTTAAGAAATATTCACTTCTGGCTTAAATTTAGCATTTTGACTAATTGCATTGTGCAATCCTTGATGAGTGATTTAGTAATTAATTCCTGGCATGTGTTAACAGTATCCAAAATTCAGTTTTTCTGACCCGTTTTCATCAAAAACAAAACTTTGACACAGAACTATGGTTGCAGTCATAAAATCACATGCCAAATTTTATATATTTAAGCATACGATATCTGATGTATTTTGAATTATCACGTTTGCATATTTAAAATATATGACTCACAGACAGTCAGCACTATAGATGTTAAATCTATGTACCGAATTATATTTATCTAGCTCTCTTCGTTTTGTAATTATTGTGTTAGATTATATTCGAACAGTCGGTTTATGGACTTGCCTGAGCAAATTTTATGCAAAATTTGATAGAAATATGCAATCTCGGTATAAATATCGTATATCAAATTTCAACCATTTAAGTTGAAATCGTTTTGTCACAGACAGGCATGACGATATTTTTTTTAAATGTGTTTTTCGAACTCAGGGAAGTTTAACATGGAAGATTCGTCAAAAACTCGAGTTCGAATATTATTTTAACGATTACTATACTTTCTCTATACACTGCATAAGGGAAAGAAACAAAAGCACATAGGATTAAATGATTTTTGTATTTAAATGTTTTAATACTTTCATTAAATTTCAGATTAAAAATTCAGTAATTTGATATCCGAGTTTGGGTCGATCCTATTTTAGCCCACCTCTGACGCCAATTTAAAAACTCGCCAAATTATCAGCGATAATGATTTTAAAATGGCAACCCTGACAACATCTGCAGAGAAATGCGGCAACCCTACGGAACCTCATTGGTTTATTTAAACTCCGTTAGAAAACTATTTAATCTTATTGGTACTTTCGATTACTTTCAAATACTTTCGATTTGGCGTGATTTTGAAAAATTGGCGATATTTTGAAAAAGTCGCCAGAGGTGGGCTAAAATAGGATTTTACCCCGAGTTTGACTCGTCATTCTATTTGAAGGAGTTAATATTGTTTTAAATTTAATTTTCCTACACATTTGACACAGATTTCATGCGACTTACGTATTGTTTTATCGTCTGATTCTTATATTGATTAATTGATACAGGAAATAAGCTGATTTATTAAGATGATTTAATTTTATTATTGATAAAAATTTGAGACAGTTCTAATACAATATCAATGGTTGCCTCCCTATTAATGTTAACATTCAAATTTGTATTGTGGTGACATCTTAATAAGCAAGTAACTACCACTAAACTTTGGTGGCCATTTTTGTATAGTGGATAAGTTACTGGACATCAAACCCGAACATCGCAGGTTCAATCCTTGGCGGAATTCAACCTACGTATTGGCACAATTCCGCCAACACATTCGCCAAAATGTTGGCACAGGGAAAATTGTTGTAATATCATTGATGAACAATGTTAATATCGTTATATTCATATCCTTCGTTTCATTTTTTCCTTCAATTTTTGAAATATTAATTTTTGACATCAAAAATATTTATAATAATAGATGTGCATATAAATTATGATTATACGCAAGTGTACTGAAAATAGAATTATCTGTTTTTAAATGTGAAAGACTTATTCCAAATACTAATTAAGAAAACATAATTTCTATATTTTTCACTTAACTGCGAAATTTTAAGCATAAATATAACGGAGCCTTAGACGTTCATTTTATTCAACATATTTCCCAAATGATTTTTATTTTTCTTACATATTAATTGGAATTTGAAACTTAATTTGGAAGAGCATCCAAATATCTGAATCTTTTCCTTTGTGGACAATCATTTTATTAGATAAATGGAAGTCGAGTTTTTATTCTAGTCAAAATTTTCTCCCGAATATTTTTTCTCAATAAATTATGAAGGATTCGGAATAATGCTTAGTTTGAATATAGCAGCAAGTTTTTTTTGATTATCTTAAAGTTTTAATAAGTGAAATATATATGAAATTAAATATTTTTTGCGAATGCAATTATATTAATGCTTTGAAGTGTATACTAATAATTAATAGTTACTATTGATTCTTACTTTGTAAGGCCTTGGAAGATCCTTTTCGGTAAATCTCATGACGATCACAGTTACCATAGTTCCACCATAAAACATCCAGGCAACAAAACTGAAAAAGTCGATCAATCCACCAATATTTCCAGCGCATATCATCATAAAAACAATAAATCCCTGAAAAAATAAAAATATAATAAATTAGCAAAATACATCATTACACTGCAAGCACGCATAAGCAAATATTGGCCTCAATTTGCTAGTCCCTCCCCTCTTCTTTATTTTTCGTTTGGATATTCGTGTTTTCTTAAATGCACGACATTATCTTTAAAATACATTTTTTGATTCATGATTTGTATTTGAACATTTTTTAAATTAGTTCAAAACTTACTTCGCTGTGCATTTTACGCTTTCCAGACAAAACGTTTTCATAAAAGGGACAATTACATAACCCAGACAAATTTTGAGAGAAAAAGATTGCATATTCTTTCTCGTTAAGAATATATTGCAGCCATTTTAAATTCCCACTTTTTTATATCAAATCCATAAATAGCCTTTTAAAAAATATATTTTTTGTTACTGTAAAAAAATATTAATTTTTTTAAAAAAATATCTTTTGTTGAAATTTGGATGATTTCTTAGTACATTTTAAAGGAAATCAGTGGGAGCGGTCTCCACAAACTTTCTCAGATACCCGCTAATGGAGGTTTTGACCCAGAAAACGCTTTGCATGGCATTGGCGTATGTTTAGTAATTTTACAGAATTTCTCGCATTATCCTTAGCGATTGTTTTGGCTATTAATCGCTGGTTTGTAGTATCAGAAAACTGAATTTGTTTTAGACACTTTTTCCCCAAGCGATTGACACAAAAATTTAACACAGAACTGCACTTACAGTCACAAAATGAAATGTCATATACATTGTAGTGGGTCTGGTTTTGTGACTGTTTATATAATTAAGTCATTGCGTTCTCGAGTTCCACGTTTACATGTTTCTTAACAGCCTAATTCGATATGGCTCAAATTCGGACAGATATCAACACTACTGAAATTAAACATGCGTACTACATTTTATCTATCAAGTTCTCCTCATATTTTTGTTATATACCAATAATATGTTAATAATATAATAATATTTTGTTAATACTTTTGGCATCATAATCCATACTTAAGATGTTGTCAATAAAATAACTACAAATCTAATTATTCTTTTATAATATATAACTGTTTCATATGTAAATCTAAATTCCGATAATAAAATCTAATCTATTATTATTAAAAGATAAGATGCATTTGCGATAAGATGTATTATTATTATTCACCCAGGATAATTTCCCAAATATTTCATATTTCGTTTCACACAGCCCCCCTCCCCCACCGCCCCCCCAAAAAAATCGGATTCCAGATAATTAAGAAATATTATCATCAAAAGTCATTCAGCGTTTATTATCTTCCTTTGCTGAATCTGAGAAAGCTCCGATTTTTTTTTATTGTACACATGTTTTGAGTTCGCAATGTTGAGTTCAGCTCATTCAACCTCGAATAACCCTAAACTGTCCAATATACTTTGCATACAAATTTCAAGACAAATAGCGTCTTATGGTATTATTGTTTGAAAAAATTGCTCTAAATTCTCCCAATTGATATTAAACATAATAATAATACGTTATCTCAAATCATATTAAACACGAATGACATTTTTACTACATCTTCATAATAAAACTTATGCTAGAAAAGCAGTTCCTTACTTTTTGAGTCACCAAAACATCAATTATTTAGTCTAAGATTTTTTTTTACTAATTTGTGGAGAAAAAAATATTTTCGTGGTTTTTTTAAAAATTCTTTGGTATTTAAATTTTTTTTTCAAAACTCTTAACATAGCTTTACCATTTCATTTTAAATAAACAACTTAGTAGACTAAATAACTGATGTAGGTTTCTTACTCAAAATAAGGAATTTTTTTTCCTCTTATAAATCTAAGGAAACGATGATAATGATAAAAATAAACAATTTCAGCCATTTTTATCATGAGAAAATCACGAAGTAAATCAACACATGGTATTTCAATCAACAGATTACAAAATAACAATTATCTCTAAAAACAGAAAAATGTAGAAAAAAATACTTTTTTTTTATTTATTATGATGATAAATTTCAAGCGTTCCAAAGAAAAATAAATAAATAAAATTTTATATGTAAGGAACCTCAAATGAGTATTTCCAAGCAACCTTACTTCAATAGAAGATCAAGACTATCCAAGCACTGTTTTTTTAAATTTTTGTTTCATTTAAATAAATATCTTTTTACCAAGTTTTTTTATTTGTTTTTAAAAAGTGATTTAACAATGAATAAACGAATGCATAAATCAATCGCTCGAACGGAGACAAGTGGTATAAAGCACCTGCTAACAAATGAAACGGATCCTGACGACAGTTGAGAAGACAATCCGGAAATCAAAATTAGAAGATACCATCCATTTATAATCCAAATAATATCTGGACATGGGAGATTTCCGGCATATTTCCAAAGATTTCGAAGAACGCAGGAAAATAAATGCATTTGTGGAGAAATGGGTACAGTTTACCACTATTTAATGGAATGTATGGAGATCTCAGAGTTAAGGAAGGACCTGAAGGTTGTCAATAATGATTTAAGTACAGTACTGATGGTACCAGGTCATCTCAAAACCCGGAAGGATATGATGTTAAAGATAGATAGTTTCATTCCAACTATTTGAGAGAGTGCGGATGGGGAGGAAGACAGTCATATACTACCCCGAAAGGAACGCTAGTTTGACTGATCGGTCAATGTAAGGCTGGACAATACTTATTCAGCAGTCGATCACAACAAATCCTGTCGATACTGTTACGTTCAGTAATGGCGGGGTGGGCGGTTATATGTAAGAAGAAGTAGAGAAGACAATTTGACAATACGAAATTAATCAATTTTTTCCTTTTGTGCACAGAAATTTTTATATTAATTATTCCAGAAATATGCCATCATAACATCATAAATTTTAACATTCCAACGATATTAGCTTTATTTTTCTTTAAGTTTTCTGTCATCTGTTATTAATTGTTTAAAAACTTTAACTTTTGAAGCAATGAAATTTGCAGGAACTCCTTTAATTGGACAATGTTAAGAATTTAAAGTAAAGTAAATATCAAAATTTAGTATAATGACCGTATACCAAATTTCATCTGTCTAGCTCAAAGTGTTTTCGAGTTTCTCTGTCACAGATTGACAGACATTTTTCAAAAATATGTTTTTCGAATTAGGGGAGGTCTAAAACGTGGAACTCTTCAAAAGCTCGAGTTTTTAATTTTTTTTTTTACGCTTCTTTCTCTATTCTACATATAACAAAAAGTAAAAGTGCTCATAATAAACATAAAAAATATTTCACTTCATTGAATTTATATTAATGCGGCTAGTACAAATGTTAAATATAATTCTAAAATATTTCATGAGTATATTTTCAAATTTAAAATTGGCATCCATTTTCTGAATTGAACATGCCATTAACATATATCTAATACTATAATACGAGGAATGGTTGTCAAGTCGAAAATCGCCCCAGAATTAATAAACTCCGGTAAACTTGGGGGACTGGGGTTTTTGGCCACGAGGAATCGATTGGCGCCGGTTTTGAAGCGCTAAGGTCCAGCAGTTCGGAGTTACAGATAGGATATTTTCAAACTTTATTAGTTCGTCATAATGGCTACTTAAATTTTCAAGCGGTAACGTGCTGCCATCTATAGCCAATATGGCGAACTAATAAAGTTTTATGTTTATGCTGTTATAGGTTTATAATATGTTTCTTATGTATGTATATATGTTTGGTTTTTCTAAATAAATTTGTCAAAAATATTGAACTTCAACACACTTCAATCTTTACCTTTACTTTACCTTTGTATAGAATAGTTCCCTTTCCAAACTCTAACTTTGTTTAGAATAGTTTACAATGGTGCACTTTAACCTGTTATCTTTTCACCAATGGTTTCACAAATTTTCTTATGGCATGTATTGTTTTGATAAATCACAATTGAAAATTTAAATCTTCGAGTTAGCTTCGATACCTGTTTTCTCCGAGCGGAGCTCGGTCACCCGCTGGTACAGGAAATTTAAAAGAATTAATATGCAATAGCAATCTTTTTTCATGCTTTAATTATTTCATTTCATTCATTCATTTAATATGCATTAGCAATCTTTTTTCATACGTACGTTGAAAAGCAAAGCTGGAGCTGGCGTCAGACGATTTACTTGGACGTAAGACATTAGTTCAGCTGAATGACCTTGACGAGCGGCGACGAATGGAAGTCTGTCACAAAATTAAAAAAAAAAATTATTTTTAAATATAAAATGTTCAGCTCATTTTATTTATGATGAAGTCACATTTTGAAGCAATTTTAGGACGGACCTCGTAATTCTGTATCACGGTCAGATGACGAGGAGGGCACATGAGCTAGCACCTCCTCTTCACATTTCCATACCACATTAGCGGAAGGACGTTTGACCTCGAATGCGCGCACCAGATTGTGTGCAATTTTGAGTGCAGCAGACCTGCTTACATGACTGTTCTTAAGTGAAATTGGATCTCGAGTCTGAAACCCTGCGGTTCCGAAGCCGAGACCTTACCATCAGGCCACCACGGTATTGAGAATTTTAATAATTAACGAGCAACGAGATTCAATAAAAAAAAAAAGAGAGAGAAATAATTATCCCTCTCCCAATTAATTTGGAATTAATAATTTCATACACTTATTTTCAAAAATTTCATTCTCATTTATTTGTTTTAAGCAATGCACTTTACCTTTGAATATATATTTTGGATTCAGTTTAATGTAAACATAATTTGCATCATACTGAGAGTGAAATAATACTTTTAATAAATGATGGATTAATTTTTAATCATGTTGGTTAAATCTGTACACGTTATAAAAAGTTAAACAAAATGTATGTGAAATAAGACCTCATCACATTAAAATGCAATTCAAACTAAAAAAAAAAAAAAATTACTATCAATAAAAATGTTTAAATAATCAAAGAGAAACATAAAAGAAGGGAGAGGGGAAATACTAGAGCTCAGATGCAGGCCTTCAAAAATGGTATAAAGAGGGAGGCGGCAGATACTAGTATTTTGTCACTAAAGTTGGCTCAGTTCCTTGTGTTCAAATTTTCATTATAATAACAATTACCTTTTGAAAATTAAGAAACAACATCAAGTTTATGTTGATTGTTTCTTTCTATGTCAGATTTCCCGGATACGATGTCAGAAATCTGTGCAATGGAAAAATGTCGGAATATGGAAATCTGTTGGAATGGTGCAATAAGATTGAATAACTTAGATAGCAAAGGGGCGAATCCCATTCTACCGAAGCAATCAGAATGAATGATCAGGCCGCCGCGACAAGAAGCGAGCTTCTAGCATTCACCAATAAATATGAATGCAAAATGGTTTCCTTTACGGTGCAGCTCATACGTTCACAACTCAGGGGATTAGGGTCGACACACTTCAAATTCCACACCACTGTTATATTATCAATATAACAATGTAAGTATTAGGTTGGTGCGTATGAAATGTCGGATTCTCTTTACATGCGGACGTTTGTCTCCCTGTTTTCGTTATACTTTTGTCTTTGGCATAACCTCATTCATAGTCATATTGTCCATTGCCAGAGACTCATTTCAGCAAAATAGGTTTTCTCGAAGGTCTTCCCTTTTGTTATTTCTTTTGAGTTTATTGCCGATATGAATTCTGCCGACATTCGCGTCATTTTCTTATATGAGTACAAACTTGGTAATAGTGCTGCAAAAGCTGCACGCAACATAAACCAAGCGTTTGGGGAGAATACGGTTAACGATCGGAAAGTGCAGCGTTGGTTCGAAAAATTTCGGCGATTTTTCACTGCAAAATGAGCCGCGCGGAAGACCCAAAACGTCTGTGAAGAATGATGACCTGAAGGCTCTAGTGGAAGCAGCCGTATCCACGAGGGAACTTGCTATCAGGATGAAAGTTGACCATACAACGATATTGAGACACCTTTCTGAGATTGGCAAGGTTAAGAAGATGGACAAGTGGGTACCGCACGCACTTACAGAGCGAAATAAGCTGGAACGAACTGGAATATGAAGTTTTGCAGCATCCACCCTATTCACCGGATCTCTCGCCGACCGATTTTCATTTTTTCAAGCATTTAGAGCTGTTTTTAAGGGGCAAACACTATGAAAATGAAGACAGTCTAAAAAACTCGATATCAGAGTTTATTAATTCTAAAGACCAAAATTTTTTTAAGACAGGCATCTACGCATTAAAATCTCGTTGGGAGAAGTGTATTGAAGCGAATGGAGCATACTTTGATTGAATAAACAGCTTTTGAAGAAAGATATGCAGTTTTATACAATCACTTAAGAATCCGACATTTCATACGCACGAACCTAATATTTAGATATGCTGTTTTATTATCTCAAAATAATGTAACATCAAATAATAAAAAAAATTAAATTGTGCATCACTAATCAACAGTGACTGGTAAGAAAAACAGTGTCGTGAATCAGTAGTATTTACTTTCTGTAGTATTATTATCATCGCTGAAAATATAGATTGACAGATACTCATGATCGATGCCAGGTAGATCTCCTCAACGCTGTCAACAAAAATTCAGCTTCTGTGAAAATATAAGAATTATGGCACTATCTATTAGTAGCCGAAATCCTGAGGTTTTTCTAGAATATTCCATATCCTGTCTATATAATAAGCTTCTCTATTTTATTAAACAAAGAGTCACGTTTCATTCTCCACTGCATCAGATTTCTTTCATCATACATCTATAGGGCGATTTTCATAACAATGCAGTCATACATCAGAAAGTGGCATGATTCGAGTTAAAAATATAGTGCCTAATATGTTTCTAACATTGTGTTGGTACGTTAAATAATAACATTCTACATTTTTTAAGGAAATTTAAACATATTTGCACAATTTGCCTTTAATTACAGAAAAAAGCCGTTTTAAAATTTTAAATGAAAGCATTTTAAATCTTACTAATTAATATTTTTACAAGTAAGCTTTAAAATATGTTCCCAAATAAAACTAATTAATCAATAATTTTAGGTAATGATTTAAATAGAGAAAATTTTTTTTTGTCCGGCTCTTTTGTTCAAAAATAGGTCCCCCCTCCTCCCCATAGGACAGTTGAAAAAATTACCAATCAAAGCAATATAAAATGCAAAAAATTGTAAAACTTGGGGAATTATTATTATAAAAAGGGAAAATAATTTGGAAGATATTTACTGTGGAATGACACCTTATTGTGTTACAGTTCACAGTCAGACTATTGGTTTCCTATGAAATTTGTAATGTCAATATGTTTTTACAGATCACATTGAGAAAAATTATAAAGCTTTTTAAATATATAATTTGAAAAAAATACCTTGATGCAATCAAGCATGTTCCATTAGACGCTCCGTAGGCCGAGGCAGCTACTAAGATAGGTATAATGAAGGCAGCAGGTCCAAGAACATAGTTTGCAAATCCCTGTAATATAAAACTACATCAATTGATTGAAGAATATGAAAGTAATCATTACTGATTTCCGATTATTATTAAACTATTCGTTATAACGAACTATAAAAACTCTTTTAGAATGTATATTTTCTACTCTTAAATTCAATCAATTAAAATTAATCCGTGAATTCAAAATCTTTTTTTTTTCATCTTTTTTCTCCGATTTGAGGGATGTATCAAGGAGTTCTTCAACCCAAGATTCTTAAACTCCAGAATCAACAAGTGATATGGGTATTAGTATATTATTGAGATTACCTAATAAATGTTTGTGTTGAGTTAAGCGAAGGTATTTCATAAAATAGTAAACTGATAATTTATAGTCAAGGGGAAAATTTTTAAAGAAATTTTGCATAGGTGTTTTATTAGCAAAATTGTCTAGAATCAATGTTGTAAATTTATTATGGAGAATCCAGCATGACGGGGAGATGATTCGATCGATAGCTTGGGTTCTTAGGAAGCGCTGAATCATCAGTTTCTATTTCTCCTAGGGCGATGTTATCACTTTTTTTTTTTTTTTTTGAAGAATGTTGTTGAGAATTTCTTGTGAATTTCTTGAAATGTTGCAAGGCTAAGGTTTTTACGATGCCAGTGTTCTGAACAAACCACTTTTAACATTTATCCAAGCAAGAGACGGAGCTTGAAATGTAAAAAAAAAACCCTTTGCTTCAATTGCTTCAAATGAGTAATATTAGGTTTTTTTAAAAAAAATTTTAATGAGATAATCAATGAAATATTTTACAAAAACAAAGGCTAATTTCCATTCAAGCAGCTGCCCAGCGCTGCTGAACTGGGGAAAGGAAGAAATCGGCAACTCGACAAAAAAACGGGGAGGAGGGGGAGGAAAAGTTTAGTTGAAATAACTTTATAAAAAAATACGAATACCATGGATTGTAAAATAGGAAATTGATATGAAAATAATTTTTATTAAAACCTGAATAAAGTTGGTCCATATATTTCACGTTTCGACTTAGAAGTGACCAGCAATGTCAAATTGCATTCCTCCGTTGAACAATGGAAGGATTCAATTTGTCATTGTGGTTGGTTTTAAGCACTAATTACATTTCAGTGTTGCCGACCACAAATAACTAAAATATGCACTAATAATTTAATCAATTATTTATGACAATGCACGGAAGTGATATATCGGTTTTGAAAAAGTATAATTTTTAATGTAAAAGATGTAATATTTATCAAATTATACAAAAAAATAGCAACCAGGGCCCGACTTAGCCTAATTGGGGCCCCCTCTGCTTCACTACTTCAGAAATAAAGAACCGTGCATAGAACTTGCCTATGGTATTTTTCGATTTGGGGACCCTCGGATGTAGAGGCTGTGGACAACGACCCCCTATGCTCTGCCTTAGTCGTTTCCTGACAACAACACTTTGTATGTATTATTGGTTGAACATACTGTCAAGTATAATTGCTCTAATTTCTATTTGCTTCGATTCATTTTAGTTATTACATAATTTATTAGCACTGCCTAAATAATTTATAAAAAGGTGGGTGCCGTTCATTTATATAAAATAAAATAATAGATTTTCCATAAAGTTACTAATATACAAATGTAACTTATAATGAATCATTAGGGTGCTGTTAAATTAAATATGCTCAAAAATGTGAAACTATATTGATCTATAAAAGCAATGATTTAGACAAATTTGGTATACGCAAATTACAAAATGAAGTATTTGATCGCAGTGCCAAAATTTTTCCTATTGGCGTTTTTTGGTTGTTCAATACTCGCAACAGTATACTTTAATGTTCATGTCTGCCAAATTTTGTTATATTACGTTCAGTACATAATACGCTAGAGGGCCTGGAATACCTTTTATTTCTCGATCATCCAGTATTTAATTGATATACAATCTTACAATAAAAGTGTTATTGTAGTAGATAGTAACATTCTCCCATCAAACGAATCGTGAATAAAAATAATCAATATCAAAATACTTTATTAGAATTATTCAAGGAGAGCAAAAGTTATTGATAAGTGAGTGAAGTGATATGAAATGAAAGTGAGATTATTTTTATGGATAGTCAAGTATTAATTTAAGTGCTCCCAGAATTAATTTTTTGTATTAAATAGTAATAAAATTACATAGATGATGTATTTTTATTACTTCATTTAGTAACACTATTTGCGAATGCCCAATATTTTTTAGGTTTATACATTACATCCTCGAAAGCAAACTTCTTGCATGTATCTTTTGGTGGCATTCAAAGCCCGTTTTTTTTCTAAAACTTTAAGAAGGTTAATACTTTATAGCATTTTTGTTGTACTCTAATGCACAAAAACTGATCATCGCTGGCAATAGTGGATCTTCGATATCCTTGCCCAAACTTTGTTTCAGAACTAGGCATATCCTAAAAGACTTCAACAAACCCTTGATAATTGTGCACATGTATTATCAGGTAACCATCGAATAACAGCTCTTTAAATACTATGAACGGACGATAAATCGTTCTAAGAACTGCAATTCTGCACAAAAATTGCCCCTAGCCCACAAACATCTTAAATATTTTATTGATACTTAACTGAATTAATAACATAGTATATCCTGGAAATGAAAGGTATGAGATAATAAAAAATTAGATAATACAAAATATTAAAAAAATGGCTGGGTTAAGTTGGACACTAACTTGGCATTTAATTTTACAAACGCTTAATCTGTGACAAAATTATCAAAAAAGAAATCAAAATATGTCATCAGTCGTCGCCAAAATCTTCTCAAAAATCGATAGTATTGTCGATATTGTTAAGGAATAATCCTGTTAGTTTCTGAGAATTCGACATAATATGCAAATCTCTAAATTTTGAAAAACAAATCTTTGAAATTATATTCATATCAACTGCATATAATTTTACGAATATTCTAATCATTTTACTTTACTATATAGGAAGCATAGAAAAACTTTTAAATCTTCAAAAATTTGAACTCGAGATTTAGGAGAATCTTCACGTTTCAGATTTTTCTGAATTCAAAAAACACATTTCAAGAAATGCCTGCCTGTCTGTCTGTATCAAAGAAGACTAAGAAAAATCTTTAAGCTAGACGAATGAAATTTGGTACGTGATCATTACATTAAATTTGTGGAATTGCTATCAAGCTTTGAACAAAATATGTGAGGAGAAAATATGTCTGTCCAACTAACACGATAACTACGAAACGAAGATAACTAGATTGATAAAATCTGGAATACAGATTGAACATCTATAATATAGATACGTATTAAATTTTGAGACAAATACATAAAGGACTGACTGTCTGGCGATCTGTACTTTCAGAAGCACGTAAATACGTTAACTCGAAAAACAATGGTTTTATATATCAAATTTTGTAAGTGATTTTGGCAATACAATCGAAGAGTTTGCTGCAAAAAGGATGTAGCTCCATCTTGAAATTCAGAGTTACATGCATTAATTTAGAATTACGTGTGGTAAAAAAAAAATCGTTATTCATTTGGGGCCAAAATGATGCAGCTCCAATCTTAGTTCTCGCGTTACTCAAGAGATGGAAATATCTGTCTCATTGGAATTTAGAATTTTCAAACGTTATTTACAGCTTTCTGCAAATTTGAAGAATTGGAGCTATCTCCTTTGTGAAGCAAACCCTTCAATTATAGCTATGGGAAATTTTGGTTTAAATTGGTTCGAAAAATGCGTATAAATCCTAAATTTGATTTTCGGATACTATTAACTCGAAAGGATTAATCTTTGAATAATTCGCCAAGGATTACAAATATAACTCTGCTATAAACACGCCAAAGATTCAATATTACTGCTATAATCAAGACAAAATTTTATATATTGTAACTACTGTATGCCAATACCATGCACGCCAATGCACCAGAGGCCCATAATTTTTTGTGGAGGATAATGCTTTTAAAAGAGAGTATGCGAAAAGGTTTTGAGAACACCATTCTCGCCTTTTTATTCAGTACCTTTCTTTTAACTGAAAAATGACAGTAGCACATACTATTATGTCCAAACTTCCAACTAATGCAGTTTTTTCCTTTAGTTTCTTTTTCCGTCTAATGAGAGACAACACTTCGGCATCTACAAGGAAACCTTTTGCGCTTTTTAATAATCGATTTTTCCTTTTTCATACACACAGAGCAAGATATAATTTGACCAATGCTATAAGCATTGGGCTTGTCCAGTCTTCAAAATACAGTATCACACATGAGAAACAAGTTATCGGCTGCCTACTAGAAACGATACTGAAATAACCACTATCATTTTCTTTCAAGTAATTGCTGGATATGTGTCAGTAATCGCCATAACCGACAGTAGATTCGTGGAACCAGGAGTGTTAAATTTAGAACAAGCCCCCAACAAGTTATTAAAGGAAAACCGGAAATATAGCTCTTCTGAGAGTTTTTGAAACGTTTGAGCGGCGAGCTGGAAAATAAGAGTTCCACTGACTTAATTGAGTTGAGCTATCATTCTAGATCTTGCTAAGCTAGTGGAAATAAATTTTTTTTCAGAAAAATGTTACTGTTGCCATTTCGATTGATACAGACTGAAGCTGAAGATGACTCCGTGATTTTCTGAAGACATTTATTTTTTCGTTACATTAAAAAAAATTAAAAAATCGGATATAATGAATTTTGCTTCAGACATTTTTAGCATGGAAATTTTTGTAAATTTCTTTAAGGACAAACTTTAAAAAAAAAATGAGAATAAAAATTAATAAATTACGATTTGAAAAAAGATTTTGCAGAATTGGAGACAACTTTTCTTTTTATTCTTAATAGAAGTCTAATTGCATGATATCTAAGTCATATGATGAATCTAATAGTGTCTGCTATTTTCCAGCACACTATCACGCTGTACTTTAGCTATACGTACAATGTGTAATATATTCCAAAACTAAATTGAAGGAGCGTAGGTTATTTATATAATACAAATATACCTTGTCTCCATTAGTTACTTCATACAATTGTTTTTATGAGAACTAATTATTCATTAGATGGTGCTTTTTGAAGTGATATCACGAGGTGATAATACAGAGTAAGTGGAATTGAGTTTTTTAGAAGGGAAAATGATCTTCGAAAAACAAATTTTGTCTCGAATTTTTGAACTGAAGAATGTAACAAACTAGTCTTTGTAATGTTGTAAATGACTTAAATATGCAGTTCTTCAACAACTTTTACTTTATTAATAAATAATATAATGTAAAATAGCGATTTTTTTTTCAAATTTGTAAAATAAATGAATAAACAATTTTAATAAAATGAAGCAGTTATTTTAATCTGTCACACTGACATTAAGTAGCAGAAGCACTTGAAAGCAAGAAAATAGGAGTTTCGAAAATGATGCGATGGATTCTTATTTCCCACATTTTTTCTATTTTGTGAAAGTCAATCCACTGTTTATAGAGCAAAATTTAGCATACTATACAACAAATTAATGACTTCTGTTATAATCAAGCTTAAATATATAATGACAGTGCATTAGAACTATAATAATAGTAACATTAATACATATAATGATAGTGCATTGCAATCGAGCTGCTAGGCGTCTCCCCAAAGCATCCCGCACATTTCCTATGAGATTTAAATCAGAAAGAATGTTAGCCAATCCATTCGAATGGTATCTTTCCTTTCTAGTAGCTGCTGAACATCAGTTGTAGTCAGGTGTGGCCGTGTATTGTCATCCATAAAAACGATTACTGGTTCAACAGCACCTCGAAACAGACGTACAAGGGGAAGAATCTTCTCCTTACCATAGTAACTTGCGGTTACAGAATCTTTGCCGTAAACGTGGACCTCAGTCCGAAATCTCAATAAAGCTTCTCTGACGACAACTCTAGGACCACCGTAGCCGTCTCTTTCCATGGTATTACGGGGATGAAAATTTGTCCGGACTCTCTCTAAATCAACTGGAGTTGAGAATCACTTGTGGTTCTGAAATGGCTCTTATCCGTAAAAGAGAACACGAGGAAGAGACTCCATAGATGAGATGTCCAGTTTTTGTGCTCCTTACACCACTCAAAACATTGCCATCGATGGCCATCTTTCAAAGGGGTGCAGGGTTCAGGACTATGGGTGAATAGACCACCTTTGTCAAGGCGTCTGACCACTGTAAACTTCGACACTTGTCGTCCTGATGCTGTACATAGTTGCTGAAAAGAGGCGTTTGCTTACTGGTTTTGGGCTTTTTTCTCCTGCAGGACGATATATCGGTTATCCATTGCAGTTGTTTCCCTAGGGTGGAGCCAGCAACTTTTCTAATCACTGTATCTATGGTTTGGAAAGCTTTCCAAGTTCGCGAAAGTTGTTGATTCGGAACTCCAGCTATACTGATTAAAATTCGAACCTCCTTCAACTTTCAGATCATGCATCTACGTTTGAAGTCGTCCATGTGATTTCTTCTAGCGAAAGAACACATTCACGAAAGAACACATTTGGTCTAGCAGTGAATACCTTTAGTTGCACCTCCTTTCTTCCTTTCCTTGTAGCCTTGAGCAGCGTGTGCCTCCTGTAAACTTACTCACAATGCCTATGGTGTTTTATTCCTGACATTTGTGTACACATTATCTTTCTACTGAATTGCACAATAGCTCCTTTTCAACAATTTGATGGCTACTTGCTTAAAATTTACATTGTTGCTCAAGTTTCACACACTAGTGTAAAAAAGTAACGTTTCGAATTTAACGGTGATATTAAAATATTTCCAATAAAATAAATTGTTCTGAAGTTATTGCAGAAAAGGCATAATTTTTATTAATTTCAAAGCTATTTAATTAATCCTTTAACTTTGTAAAGTTTCAATAAAGAAAAACCAAAAGATAGGAAACAGAAATTCCAAGGAAAAAAATAATGGTAGAAAAAATATCAGTTTCTTACCGTCACTTTATTCAGAATCGTCTGTATTAAATTTTAAAAGAGATAATAAAGATTGAAGAGAAATTGTCCAAAAAGAAATCTAATACTACTGAAAAGATAAAATTTTGAGTTGAAAGATAATTTAAAAATATATTTAGCAAAATACTTTGTTCTGAAGTTAGAGCAGAGAAACGACATCATTTCAGTAAATTTCTAATCAATTGAATATTTAACTCTGGAACTTTGAAAACTTGTTCTCATCCTTATGAATAGAAGAATAAAGTTTAATTAAAATCCAGTTATTTAGAAAGAAATGTGCAGCATGCATACATATACACATAAAGTCACAAGGGCTTTTAAAAAGAAAAAAAATAACATTCTGTTAGGAGCGATTATTTTAATGTTTATTTTATACATGACTTTTTAATGATATTTTTAATAAATAAAGACTGATATACAAGGCTTTCAAATTATTTACATTAAATTTTATAGCTCAAGTGAGGCTATCAAAAATGATAAAATACCAGGTCGCTATAAGCAGGTACAAAACTATTTTAGTTTATACACTAGTTCTAGTAGGAAAAAAATACAAAGAAAGTATTATTTTAATAATGTGACATCAATATGGATCTTTAAAAACAAAACTCTTATACAGCGTAAGAAAAACCGTTGTTCAAAAACTATTACTTCACGAAGTACTCTTTTAAATAGTTTTTTGAAAGGATTTTAAATTGCATAATTTGTTAAACAAAAATTCTGTATAATAAGCTTGTTTATATCCAGGAAGTTCGATGTCCACTTAACAACAACAAAAAAATACACTTCAGATTTTTTGCAGATAATATTATAATTTGAGACTTTTCCTATGCTTTCTTTGATGCAATGATCCATTTTGGGTGTTGCATTTTTTGTCTTTTTTATTTAGAACGTATGAGGAATGAGGTATAAAACTCGTAGCAAAATAGAATTGAAATATAAAAATAAAAACCATTTTATACATAAAAATTTGCATTTATTCATTTGGTCGTAAAAAAAGTGCACAAAAAGTTCAATAAATTTAAAAAAATCACTACTTAGCTTATAAGGCGTAATAATATCGTAATTTGCTTTAAAAATCATCATTCTTCATTTAAAGCATATTACTTATTTTTCATGTAAGACTTTTATAGTGCAATATTTCATTTGCAATGAAATGTAGAATGCAATATACTCTTTCAATACATGACTATGTTCCCAGTGAATTATTCCAATAAGTATTTTTGAATACTTGCATAAAAAAGATTGAAAAATCATCTTTGAAATCTAATTGCATCAGTTAAGAGGCAGAAGTTTTTCAAAAATTGCAAAAAAAAAAAAAAAAAAACCCACCCCATCCCCCTTTTTTAACAAAAAATCTTCTGCAGAAATCTTCTAGTTTGGAGGTTTATCAAATGATTTTCTTAGAACTTTGGTTATAGCTTAAGAAATATATTATATAGTCCCAGAACTAAAAAATGGCTGTATTTCTTAAATATATAGGCTGTATTCTTTAAATATTGATGTTTGAACACGAAATGTTCACTTTTCTTTCCCATTGTGAAACACTAATGTAACTATAGAATATTTCTAAATGAATCGATTTCTTATTATGATCTTCAAAAAATGTAGAACATATTAAAAAATTATTGTATTAAATTTTAACAAAATACACGTATTAGATTTTAGATGTAAGAAAATTCTATCAAAGATTAGAATTTGAGAAAATAGCATCCAAAGATGTGTAATAGAATTAAAATACATGTAAATGCAACTGTAAAAATCAGAGTAATCCCACCAAAACAGACTTATAAAACAAAATTATAAAGTGTTATAGAAAAACTTGTACAAAATTAAATAAAATTATTCGTAAATTCACAAAAAATATACTTTTCAATGTAGTCACTACAATCAAATTCGAAATTGAAATTCTTAAACTGTGTATTTTATTTTCTAAATAGATCGATCAAAGAATGTATCCACTTTTCATTAATGCACTTTCCTTGCTTTTAATTGAAAATAATAAGCATTATTTTAATATAATTTTGCAATAAACAGAGGATGAGTGTTGTTCAGTTCATACCTAAGAATGAACTTTCTAAATCGAAGTTTAAGTTTTTTTTTCTTGAATGGAATCGCGCTGAACAATTTTAGAATAAGAAACAATCGTGGTAACAGATACTTCTACCAAATTCCTTAAATAAAAGCAAAAATAACAAATTATATAATTTAATTTAAAGTATTTTATAAAAATCTACAAAAAAGTAAGTAAATTTATGCTATTCAATAGTTTTTTCCTTTGAATTTTCGCATTTTTAGCAACTCACACTCTTAAACTGCGAAAAAAATTTCAAACAGACGTTTAGAAGAAATAAAAATCTCGCAAAAAAAAAAAAATTGTCTGTTAGCCACATCCTTGTTTTTCTCCTGATTTAGGTTTGTAAGGTCATGGCAAATTCCTGACACAACATGGGGGAAAAAAAATGTGATGGATAAGAAACTGTGTGAATATCTTTCTCTCACAACTTAAGACAAAACACAGAAGATATTTCACAGGAAGAAAGATAAACAGATGGCTCCAAGTGCTTTTTTTTTTTTTTTACTTTTTCTCTTTAACTGAATAGTTTTCCAAGGTGAGACGTGAGTTCAGTCTTCATATTTCCTCACTTAGAGCAGATTAGAATTGTAGAGAGAACAGAAGAAAGAAGGTTTAAAAGTTATTTTTGAAAAAAAAATAATGAAAAAAAAAAAAGGTTTTTGTTTCACCATCTTATTATATATGAGACAATTCAAAACAAAATATTCTTGAATGAAAATTGTGAATCGCCGGCTTTAAAAACTTTTCTTTTAAGTTCTTTTCGAATTTTTTTGTGTGCTCTGACAACTTCGTTTCAATCTGAATTCCTGTTAGTGATGCTATTATTATATGTTATTATGCCGCCGAGTTTACACATTCGTCCAGTTATAAGTCAGCAAGTAGGCAACGTATGCGTATAATGGGACTGATTTATGTTTGCTACAATTTCATAAGTCGTTCATGCGTTACATGCTTGGCTATAAATTGTCGTTATGTGTCGCATTAAATTGATGAATAGTTACACTAAAACAAGATAAAATTTAAAAAATAAGTCAACATAAATTTGGAAAACTGTAGAACAAAAGTGTAAATAAAATAAAATAAAGAATACAACCTCTCATCAGAAAGAATAAAGAGCAAACAATGTTGAAATTAAATTGTAATAATGAATCAATTTCTTTTTGCCTCCCCCCCCCTCTCCAAAAAAAAGAAGCGCTAAATTCTACACACACATGCGCAGTAAGAAAAAATACTACCCAGGGACTTGTAATTGTCCCGTCAGGACAAGTACTTACCATCGACAGAACAGTATCTTTTAAGCTTTTATACGCATGCGCTGCCTACTTACCGGCTTATGCCTGGTCGAATGTAAACCTGGCATTAGAGTATATGTATTCATTAAATGTATTACTAAAGTATTGTATAGTCAAAGTGAGATTTTATTAATAAACCCGGTTTTAATATGATGGGACTAAAAATTACATTTAGGACTTAACTGAAAAAGTGCGTTGATAAAAACAATTTGCTAGCCAACATGAATTTTGAATTGAAATTCAGAAATTTAAAGTTTATGTTATTAAATGCTCTTAATTTCAAGGAAAAAACAAAGGAACATACCAGAATAAATATGTATAATAGAATTTTGCTGTAATCAGATTTTAAAATAAAATCGAAAATTGCATCGAGCATTTTGAAACATGCAACCACCTATCAAATACAGAAATGAATTCATAATGGCTATAGAACGATGAAGGGTGCACAATGAATTCATGTAAATTCCTTATTAATCTAACGGGATAATAATTGAAAGATGTCCGTCTGAAATAAGTTTGTAAGTACGTGAAGCAAAATGAACGGACAAAGCTCTCTATTTCCTAAAAACAGGTGTATTCGCCCTATGGGCCCTAGAAAGAACTAGATTGATAATATTTAGAAACAAAGTAGGTTTTCTTGATTATATTTATCGCTCCATTTCCAAACGAATATAAAATCAAGATTTTTGGTTGCTTGTTGAAATCAAAATCATTACTAGTTGCTATTATTTATCCTATCATATAAGTTGCTATTATTTATCCCCCCCCCCAGTTTTAGAAATAAGTGTTGGCTAAATCAATTTCTGTCTAATTCGCACCGCCTTCCGTCTTTCTTCAGAAATTTAATCAGAAATCGTTAAAGCATTAACATTGTATGGAGAACATATTCTGTAACACCTAATCTACAAGATAAAGTATTTAAATTTATATTTTGAAAAATCATAAGGAATTGGCGAAAACAAAATATTTCAAAGATTCAAGTGCGAAAGTTTCCTTATAATATACAATTTCTATAAGTTCATGAAGAATCTGGAGCGGTTTGTGATTTGGTACCAAATTAAGTAAGTATATACCTTGAACGCCATCCAAGAAAAAAAGCAAGAAGACGATTGATTCCAAATTTGCCAAATATTTTTACTTTTGGCGACACAAAATTTCATAGCCCAACGAGCAGTTCCCCCTGGTGCAGATCTGATTTGAGATTCAATACATATCTACAATTCTGATCCCAAAATCTGCATACTAAATTTCATCCATATAGCTTTTTGTGTTTTTGTGTAATAGTGTTCAAATGTATGCGGAAAGACGCTCCTTCCATAGATTTCGTACAAATGTCGATAGACATCTGTATATTAGGCGTTAAGCCTACAAGCCAAATCCCATTGCTATGGTTCAATACTTTGTTGGAGTTATATTCGTAGCTAAACAGACGACATAATATGAAAAATGTGTTTTTCAGTGAAGTGAATGAAATGTGAAGATTCATCAAAATATCGACGTGGATTATTATTATTATTATTCTGCTATCACATTATAATTTATATCCTTCGTATACCGGGTAATAAAATTAAGACAATTTGCAGTTTAGTTCTTCACAAAATTGCCATTAAATTTTCACAAAATTGGTAGTTTCATACTTACGACAGCAACGGCATCTGAAGCCAGCAGTTCGGCAGGGGACAGCACGGTCAAATAAGAAATGTTGGTCAGTACGTAGCAAAGTGTGACTAATGGGATGCCAATCATAATAGATCTAGGCAGGTTTCTATAGAAACATAAATTTACAATGTTATCCTTAAAAAACAGACAACAAAAATTAATCATTTTTAACGTTTACAAAAAGAATAAGTTTGACATTTACATGAATCCATCAGCCGAAAATTAAAGTAATCTTTATGAAAATAATTTACAAAGCAAATATTTCCCTAGTCAAAACTAGTAATACATTCCGTTTAATGCGAGATAATGCTGCTACTTCTAATAAACTAATGAACTTAAATTTAATATGTATTTCTAATTCGGTTAAGTGAAAAAATGAATTAATTGCAATAAAAAAGAAATTATGAATCCGACCTGAAGACTTTATCAACGGGTACCTACAGGCAGGGATTTTTTTTTTCTGTGAGAAGTTTGCTTTTCGTCCAAGTATTGGCCTTTCCTGATCCGAAAATCTCAAGAAATTGAGATTTTTGGAGATAAAAATAAATATCAATAAAGGAAAGACATTAAATTACACAATAATATTTTGATCAAAGACGACGTGGATAATAACTGACGCTGTCATCAGACAAGATTCATTATTTCTTTCTTTATTATTACATTTAATTCCTTTTTAATTTAACTTAATATTTATTTCGAATTTGGTTTGATAATAGCATATAATTTTTTAAAAATCAATTTCCTTTTATCTTTGTCTTGGGGGAATTCTTTCCTTTAATACAAATTATCCACTCATACAATTAAAGCATAATAATTAAGCAAAATCTTAGTTCGTGCATGCGAATTCATTCCATAGAATTGGCCATGAGTAGTATATTTTACTTTAACCATCGGGTCATATTAAGATATGAAAGTTTCTGAACCACGGTCAGATAACCAGGACGACACTGAGCTAGCTATCCCTTCTCTTCTAGCTTCCACATAATACCAGTGGGAGGAATTTTTGACTGCGATGGATTTAACGTGCACCGTGATGGTTCTTCGGTGGAATCGGGTCTCGAACCTGAAACCTGAAGATGAGATATACCACCCGGCCATCGTGGCCCATATGAGGGAAAAGGGGAAAAATTAAATCTCTTCTTCGCGAGTTGATTAACTCACCCATTGGATAGTTGAAATGTGAAATGAGATGTACAAATATGTTCAGAGTTAATTGGGTTTTTTTTTCTCATTAAAGATTTAAAAACACTTATTTGTTATGATTGTCATCGTTTTTCACTGGTGATTGATTCTTTTAATCTAAAATAAAAAATACTCGATTAATTATTTAAATTAATGAAAAGAGCAATCCAACATCAATCAATCAAAATATTGTCAAAGTTAAGTTGCTGCATTCTGAATGGTAAAATCAAGCGTTTAAGGTTTCTTAAACCCGATTATTAAAAATGAACAGAAAATTATACTCAGAATACATTAACAGCACTAATAATTAATTAAGTCCGAATTCTTTAAAGAGAGGTCAAGCTGTCAATCAATAAATTAAAAATGATACAATGTGCAATCACCTTCAAATATGACCTTATTTGAAATTAATTACGATAAGTGATAAAATATATTCAGCAACATAAAATAATCATCTAGTTTCATTAATAATTTATTAGAAGGTACTCTTTTTTTTAATAGAAATAAATATTTGTGCTAGAAGCTGAAGCATATAATTTGAGGTCAATAATTTCCATGAAGAAACAGTTTCTGCTGAATCAAGAAAAGTAGCTTCTAAATAAAAAAAAAATGCAACTTGAATCATTATAATGTTTAATTCAGAAAGTTTACTTACGCTTTTCCACACTAAGTTACATACTAAATTTTAAGTGCAATACGTTTAATTTTATAGTATATATTTATTCTTTATCGACATTTTCAGTTTTATGAAATTTTATTAGCATATGGTTAGCCGAATGGTTATGGCCACTGGTCTGGTTGTCAAGATACCGTGAGTTCGAATCCCACTAGATTCAAAATTTGTGTACACATTTTCTTTAATTTATTTCTCCATTTCGTGTTCCAGAATATTCTGGACCTTTCTTTAATTTACCAGATAAGTGCTTTGGACTTTTCTTACTGTTTCCAGAAAAGTATTCTGGAACTTTCCCTGCTGATCTAAAAGCCGATCTCTCAGTGTCACAGTGTTCTCAGTTCAGAGTTGAGTTAGTAAATTGGTTTAACTATACTTCCTGTGTCTTCTTGAGTTTTATCAACGTGACAATATTATATAAACGACTCAAATGCAATGCTGCGATATAATCCTTTTCAGTTTTATGAAAAATAAATTGTGAATCGTCGCAATTTTTATTTTGTCTCTGAAACACTTGTTAAATTTGATTGTATTATTTTAATTTACATTTTTAAATGTAGCATTATTCAAAAAAATTAGTTTAGTTCAATAAGATTATGCATAAAACTAAACTCAATGGCACGGCAGTCCCTGTGAGCCAAAGCCTATAGTGTCTGTATCTGCTTCCTTGACCAAGGGCCATGAGATGCAAGGCATATGTCCCGGTTAGGTGGCGTGCCTAATGCGGAATCCCTAGTGTTTAGTTCCCAATCATGCTTTGGCCTCAGTTTATTCACCCATTAAAGGGATGAAAGGTTGAGTTAACTTTTTCCAGCCTGAATATCGAATTTTGGACCTATAAGGTTATGCATAGTGACACAAAATATTGAAAATTTTGCGAATCTCACATAGATGATAGAATAATAAAAATGCAATCATTTTAGATTAACAACAAAAATTTCATTGCAGATTTTTTCTCCCGAATGAGAGAGAGATTGAAGAATTTAAACTACCTTTAAAATAAAGCGAAATTCAAAATAATGGGAATTTATGTAATAATTTCCCTAAATCGTGCAAATGAAATTAGTTGATGAAAGAATGCTTACCTGAAAAACAATTCCCCCCTCCCCTAAATTATCTTTATTTTTTTTAATCTAGAATATTAAATAATTTTCTAATATAGATAAATTCTTATACATGCGTCCAAATCAATTAAGTAAATCTGTAATAACACAGACATTTTAGACTACACATTTACAGTAAGTACAAAATTTTGTCCCAATTGCAAACTATTATTATGAAATAAACATTGAAGAAAATAATATAAAATTTTGTCATTGCATAAAAGACTAAAAATATTTTTTTATATATGAACAAGCATAACAGTTGGTCCATATTCATAAGTGTGAGAAAATTTATAACCAAATGGGATTGATAGAGGGGAGACGCAATGCCTTTTTTTTTATTAAAGGGAATATTAGATGTTGCTAAGAGTGCAAACCAAGCCAATTCATTATAATCAAACATTGAAGACTAGGATATAAGATGCTGTATACAATAAGGTAAAATAAATGTTGGGCAATCCATAGCGAGAATTAGAATAACATTGAAATTATTCGAATTACGGGGGTAAGATGGAACATATTAAAATTTACAGCGTTGATTGATTATCGCAATTGATAGCTGGTACCCGGCGGGTTGTTGCAGCAGCAGAAGTAATTTTGGAAACATCGTTTGGAATTCGAAATAGTTATCTTATTTAATTAAGAATGATAGGAAGAATTATATTTTCCTGTCAGCAGTGAATACATTCACTGAAATTGAAGGATATATAAAGGAAAAGCAAAAATAGAATTTATTCTATTTTTATTATGCTATTCTACAAATAAATATTCTTTTTTATGTATTAGATATGTGTAATCTTATAGAATCGTAAAGATTAGTGTTCTTTCAGAATGGTAATTAAAGAAACTAGTGATGTATCGCATGACTCATTCAATATTCGTTCAGAATTCTCAAGTTTTACGTTAGAAAATATGATTAAAAAATTTTCTTTTAAAACTGATAAAACATAGAAAATATATTTATGCTATAAAAGCTTTAATACGAGTGAAAAGATAATTTTTTGAAAACTAGGATGGTGTAAAATTATTTGTATTATAATATATTCGGAATTTACTGCTAAAAACACTAAAACTTTAGTTAAAATTTCAAATCTACAGGAATGGTTACCCTAAAAATTTCTCGCACACTCTCTAATGAAAGAATTACTTCATAGAAAGACTTGCATTGCATTTATATACAATTGCTACGACTTCTAGCTTGAATTTAGCATGTCTACTGAATCCGTTGTCTCCTTATTTGGTGGTTAGACTATGGTAAATAGATGCTGTAAATAGATCTAAAAATATTTTTTATCCTTGAAACGATTGTATTATGCCTCTAACCTTAGCGTAAGTACAAGCAATAGGTTGTTGAAGTTTTATCGGAATCGGATGAACAGCATGGCAGCGCATAAGAGACATAGAGACAAACATTCATTTTTATTTATATAGATTTAAATAAAGAACTTTAACTTATTTAAGAATGCATATCTAAGGATAATTTTTTTCGAAATCAGTATAAGGCTTTCCATTTTGTTCTATATTTTGATTCAATTATACTCTAAATATTAACTTTGAGTGATATCAATAAAAACAATTTTACTGAATTTACTTCTACATTCATAGTTTTAAGAATAAAGAAAGAAGGATTTTAAACATTAGTCGGGCAAATTCACAGTTGAACTAATCAACGGAATTCTTCAATTTTTGTCTCATTATGCAATCATTTCTAAGAAAAATTAATAAAAAAGCAAATGAAAACAATTAAGGAAGAAAGTTTTCAAACATTAATTTAGCCAATTCGCTATTAAACCAATCATCTGAATTCTTCAATTTTTGCCTCATTATGCAATCTTTAGAAAAATTTACAAAAAACCTATTTTACTCCACAAAAATCATAACAGTACATCGAAAATTAAAACAGATCAGAAACTTACACGTGTGGATTGATAAGTTCTTCAGTCACAAAATTCAAGTTATTCCTAAAAAAGGAAAATCATTTTGGAATATCAAAAACATTCGCTAACTGTTGTAATGAGGACATTTATGTGAGAAATACACACGTACCAACCATCATATGCCCAAAGGCCAAAATAAAACGCGTTAGCCAGTTCGGAGAAGGACGTCGTTGTACCTTCGAAACCTGTGGTCAGGTGGTGATAATGTCCTAAAGAAATAAAAATACAATATTAAATCATATATTTTCATATTAAATGTATATTTTTTGTAAAATGCTGTGATTAGACGAGTTCTAAAAGAAGAAAAACTTACCCTGAGCGAGCATGTATACTCCGACTGAAACCACGATACCTATGGCAAGTAATTTGGCAACAGTGAAGATGTTATTCATCATAGTAGCCATTTTAACGCTGTAACAATTGACGAAAGTAATGAAACCTGCAAATCAATGAAAGAAATTTGTAAATAGAAAGTATTTGAAAATGCATTTATTAGTGAACAAAATAGCACAATTGTTAATTTCAATATTTCTTTACATTCTATTTTTTATATTTTTTTTCATTCGATTTTATTTTTATACAAATTCATTATCAGATGACGCCACCAGAATGAATTCAAAATTTAATTAAGAATTAATTGATAACTGACATTTGGAAATATTAAAATGATGTCTGAATACTTAAGTGGATACATTCTGATTACGTAATAATTGAGAATACATAAGAGTTGAAGTTTTCTCAAGAGATCTAAACTTTGATACAAATACCCCTAAAATGATGAGTAGTAATGTCAAAAATGGTAGTACAAAATATAAGGAATGTTAATACAAAATATAAGGAATTAAAATGGAAAGATATTACAGCATTTTTTCACCTTATGCAAGTCGAATAGTATAATGGAGTGCAATGACAAAAGAACATCGAAACCTCAATACCAAATTTATAAAATTTGTTACGAAAGAAGGTTGTTGATGTGGGTAAAATGATGTAGTCCAATAAACTCTATAACAGATAATGATGCTTTATTTCCGCAAGAAAACACAAAATGAAGGTAGTGAAACACAGTCGATGATTACCAAGACACTTCAGGAAATCAACAACGCACGCTCAAACATATCATTAATAAACATAATAGCATTCAGATTGTAGTCAGAGAGCTTGCTCTGTTATTAACACCCTAAATGGAGAATTGTTTGTGCGTGCGCCTTCATTATATGAAAAAAATGGTATTTTCTTGAATGATTCGGGACCCTAATAGAAATATAACTATAATACTTTAATTTCTAAAATCTTCATTCGAGCCGCCAAATTGAAAATAATAGGAAAGTGTGTCACCAAAGTCATGATTTGCCATCCATTCAGCATTCACTAAAAATCTCTCATCTTAACTATAGAACTAGCTTTAAAGGGGAAAATATTTGATACCTTTCACGACGTAGATTTTATGGAAATAACATCTTTGTCTTATGAATACATCAAGATCAAATATCGCAATAGGCTAGAGGCAAGCCCCAAATTATGATTTATAAAAACTCTCAAGTGTCTCAGTGAAATTGTCTCCCATTTCAACCGATGATTGATTATCACTATCGTTAGTTTTCACCATAAAGTAACTCCAAATTTTTTAGTGTAACTTTTATATTATTACGAATTTGTAATATTGCTCTTTCTATAAGTTTCCTTGGAAGAAAAATAATTTCACAAACATAATAATGGCTGCTGAATAGATAACGAGTCAATGATCCCTAGACTAGGCGACAAAAATATTCGAAAATCTTGGCAATAGCTCTATTTGGAGTCGGATTACCACGTTTCTTTCAAGATCATTTGATGCCCTGTCCTGGTGATTATATGTGTAAATTCGTATATCATTAAAATGGATTAAACCTTTGAAATATCAAAAATATGCATCGAAATTTTAAATAATAACTTGAATTGGAGCATACATTTACATTACACTAAAATTCAAAAACTTAAGAATAATACAACATACACACAAATTTAAATAATTCATGGGTAAAGTTCAATCCTCCAAAAGTTAGAGTATAGAACCTTCTTTTTTATAAAAGAGCAAGGTCGGATTGCTAATTAAACTCACTAAATAGCTGTTTAGAGCAGTTTGAATAAATTTGATTGAAGAAGCTGAAAGGGACTCTAAGCAGATAGATTAAAACTTTTATTTAAATAAATTATAATCAAAAGTGTAGTTTAGAGTCATGTTTTTTTTCAGTCGGTTGGAAAAAACGCATCTAAAAACCAAATCCTATTTTCGAATCTATTAATCACATGCCAGAGATTAATCGCTGAAAAAGACATCGCTAGGCCAAAGATGGCGCGATCAATACAATAAAAATGCTAAATTCATCCCAAAGATTAATATTTCGCAATTATTGTAAGCCAATGCTATGCAAAATAATCTCTGGGATAGCATTTTTATTAGATTGTATCCGAGAAAGTTTTGAGGAGACAATTCCCTTTGGTTTGTTTCTCTCATTTAACAGACTTGCATATTTAGATCTAGTTTAGTATATTAACGTCCCCATTTAAAGCAACACTAAGGCTATTTCGGGACGGACCTCATAATTTTGAACCACTGTCAGATAATGAAGATGACACCCTAGCTGACATATTCCTCTCCAAACTTCAAAACAACATCAGCGGGAGGACATTTGGCCCCGACGGATTTAACGTGCACCAGACCTGTTTATACTACCGTCCTACGGTAGAATCAAGTCACGAACCAGAAACTTTCCGGTTCCGAAGTTGAGATATTACCACCAGGCCACTGTGGCCCATGTTTGGCTCTAAATAAAAAAAGAAAATAAAGCGCGGCTTAGAGACGAGAGATTTTCATTTGTTCCTTGAATTGAAAAACTGATTAGGAATCCAAAATAATAAATCCAAACTTCTTCAAAGTTCCAAAAAAGTTCAAGGCTCATTTCATATAGTTGGTGGCAGCGCTTTTCGAAAAAAAGATAAAAAATTAACTTGGCCCATTATTATTGAATAGCTTCATCACGGCCGTTATGTCGAAAAGTAAACAAGTTTTTACGTAACATTCGATCATAAATTCATTTTTTTTTCTCTTAAATAATCTATCAGACCTTGAAAAAAAATAGGCCTCACAGAAGCGAAATTTTTTGAAAAATACTTAATATATATAAGATACAAACTTATTACATAAGACAGTTAGTTGCCTGCATATATTCAAGGAATAAATTAGAAGTAAAAAGTATCTATTTTTCAAGGGCAGACATT
>JAPMOQ010007295.1:826301-856903 GCA_026543055.1 Argiope trifasciata | reverse complement strand
AAAAGTTATTTAATTTTCAAAATGTAAAGTGACTTCTGGGCCACCCTATACTAAATAAACGGCAAAATAATGCTAATAAAATATACTACTACTGCTAATAAATAATAATATTTACATGAAACTACTAATTTAAATTACTACTTCTACTTATGTACTACTACTACTACTAATAATAATAATAAGTATACTACTACTATTACTACTAATAAGAAATAATAATACTTATACACTACTACAACTACTTCTATTACTACTACTACTAATAAAATAAGTAATACTTAATGCATACTAATATTACTACTAATAAATAATACTACTTGTATATTAATACCTCTACAAAAAAAGTAAAGCTAATTATATAATAATAATAAATAAAGTTACTTGTATATTATACTATTACATATACTACTATATACCAATTATACACTTATATACTAATATTACCAAATAAAACTTGCATACTAATAAAATGTTTTCCCCAATAAATACTGACAAATTTTTCCACAAAATAGAAATTCAAATGTTTCAGTTCTTTATTTTACACTAAATGATGTATCTTGATTTTTTTATTTAATCATTAATCAACCAAATTAGTTAAATTAATTTAATAAGTTAAATTAAACAATTTGCTTAAACCAATTTCAATCCCAAAAATATTTTAATATAAGATTAGAAAAAAAAATGGTACTTCAAAAGGTTAAGAGTTTATTTTTAATAAATTCTAACTCATGGAAATTGTTTATAAAATCCTTTCTCATTTTTCTCAACTTTTTAAGTATAAATGGGGGAATCTTATGATTTTAATTTTAATTTATTTTATCATTTTAATTATCTTTAAGATTTTAGTGTACTTATACCAACTATTAAATCAGAAATAAATTCTGAAAACGCTGTAAAATTTGATAATACATTTTTCCCTTCTTAATAAATATTTATTGTATTGTCCTTTGCATGTTCAGAGCAGCATTTGAGATAACATCTTAAGAAACATGTCGTTGACAATAAGGAATAAAATGTCTATTTCAAACCATATTGGAGTTTTACAATAAGTAAGTATAAAAGTAAGTAGTTCGTTTAAAATAAGTATACTTATCATCAGAATAATGAAAAAGAAAATTACAACATTAGCACACACATTTAGGGATGCTTTGACTTTTTAGTTTAAAAAAAATTGAAATTATCTAATGGATTTTACATGATCAAACAGAAATAATTTTTTTAATAAAAGCGTTTTCATGTATTTCGACTTTGAAATTTATTTATTTTTGTATTCTCATTTACGCGTCCACTGCTAATGTTTGAGATATATCTTTTAATAAAATTGTATAAAACTTGTACTTGTATAAAGAATAAAATGGCAATTTTAATCATATTAGAATTTTATAATAATTTTTAACTAAAATAAATATACCCATCATCAGAATAACAACAAAAATGTTCAATACTAGCACTTAATTTTTTTCAATAAAATTTACAAAAAAAAATTTCAATAATTTTTTTAATAAATGAAAAAAAAAAAATTCATAATAATTTTCTCATAACTTTCGAACACCAAAAAAAAAAAAATGTTTATGAAAACGATTTTATTTCGACATGGAAAATTTTATTTCAAGAAAAACCGAACATATTTATGAAACATCAAAGATCTTTCAATTCTTTGATTTTCATCGATTAACAGAAGTAGAAAGGCGAATCGCACTGAAATCTGTTTTTAAGTGAACCATAATCCTTTCAAGATCCAAATATTATTGAGTTTGAAGAGGAAATTGTTTATAAAAACAGTGTCTCATGGTGAGAACAGTAGCTTCTGTTAGCGATGCCTTAAGCACCAATTAATCCTCTTGACACAACTGGAAAAAAAGTGTGACGAAAGGCCGCTCGGAGAGGCAAAAAAACAAACATTCCATTCTGTTTTTTTTCCTTTCAAGTATGCCGACCATTTCCAAGAGGATCAGATATGGCGAAAAAGTAATCAACACTTGTCACTTTTGTTGCTAAAGAAGCTCTGACAGGATGGTGCAGAAGACTTTTTTTCTCCTTCCAAAGAGTGAAAACAACATTCTGTTTAAAAATTACCTTAAAAACTCATTTTATATAAAATATTTCGAAAAATTTTAGGTGTATTATAAAATTATATAAAAGAATAATTAGAATAATACGTCCCTTGTATGCTACTAGGCCTTACAATACCGGTATACTGAATACTGGTATTTTGACCATTTTGTAATACCTCTATTCACAAGTTTAAATAACTTTTTTTCGATATTGACTAGAATTTTTAAAAAATTCTCTCCACTATATGTTCAGGGATCGCCAACATAGCAAAATACCATTCACTTTTGTTTTTATGTCTCCCTTTTTGTTTTTATTCATTAAGTAGGAGAACATTCTAATTTATTAAAAGCTAATGCAACTATAAATTTCATGTTACAGTCATTGAAAGAACAGCACACACCACTAACTGCAGAATTATATATTACATTGAAAAATCGCATAGAACATATATACAGAAATAGAAAATATAGGAAATGATTTATGGTATTTACATAATTATAGCCGGTTTAAATTTGATCAAGCATATAGTAAATTTTCTTAAAATATTTTGCTCACAAACCTATCCACATTCAGCAGAATTCGATACAGTTATCGAAAATTATGATGATATTGGTGTCCATAATGAAAAGATATTGTCTCTTGAACTAAAATTAGAATTAGCATGAAATAAAAATGCTAACAAACCAAAATACAATCAGCTAGATCCAAAACGAGAAATCGATTTATTTTGAAGATGAGTGATTTAGAGGTAAAAATTTAGAAAAAGTATATGGCGCATTGCTAACAGTACCACCAACTAACGTAAATGCTGAAAGAGCGTTTTCGACAGCTGGTAATTTTTACACAAAATTACGTTACAGGCTTAATGATATTACAACTGATGCATTAAGATCACATTTCAAAAATTTGTAATAGTACAACAGACTGAATAGTGATATTCCTTCTTTTTTGTGATCTAAATAGATAAGATGCTCCTTTATATTTTTGCGATTCTTTATATGCTTTTATAATTTAGGTTACAAATTACTTTTTTGTGATATTTACACTCTGAAAAAATTGGCAAATAAACCAAAGAAGCAAATGTAATATTTTTTTTCTTTTTCTAAAATTTCTACTACCAGTATTAAAACAGGCATCAAGGCATTAAGATATAAAAAATACCGAAAACCGGTATTGAACTTTTGGTCCGATATTGCAAACCTAAATACTACACTTTACAAACGTAGTTCATGCAGATATTCATTTCATAGATAATTTATTTTAGAGCATTCCGATAGATGGCCCTATGAATAGCTTGATGATGATTTAAAGAGAAAAATTCACTTAGAAGTCGCAACCGATTTCTACATCTCCTTATATATATATATATATTCCCATGTAAAGTTAAGGGAAGATAGTGGGTATTAGATGTCAGACAATAATTTGCAGAATTTTAGGCAGCTTACTGCAGCTTCTATTCAATTTATAATTCCTTAAAGCATAGCAAATGCATAGTATGAAACTGAGTATCATTCTGGTATAATAAGCGCAAATAAAAAAAAAAAGCCACACACTGAGATTTATAGAAATTATTAGTTCCATTATAAGTAACTTAAGATATCTTGTTTCCATTATATATATTATACAGGGTGTTTCAAAACTAATAAACAGAAATTTAAGGGGTGATAAGAAACATTTAAACAAGCAATTTTCACCAAACAATGCATGGGCGGAGAGCAAGCGGCGAACTGCTAGGAGGTATCCATTATAGTCACATGAAAAAATGTAATACTAAAGGGATAGAAAAGGTACTGAATAATTTTATTGCCAATTTGTGTACCAAGATTACAGAAACCGAGTGCTGTAATGTTGGCGTTACACCTGCGACGTATTTTGGGGCTCCCTTTTCCAAACACATCCGGCATTTCTCGGATGGCGCCGGCAACAACCTTTTTTTTTTTTCCAGTGAAATGTTAGAAAATTCTTTTATATTCTAAGAATAAAGGTATCTATGATTTATTGTGGTCAAAAATGGAACGTTATTTTGCAAATTAAGAAAGCACATCATCCACAAATTAATATTCTGAAATAGAACACAGTATTAAGATCTGGAGACATTTTTGTAAACTTATAGTTGATTTTGAGAACTTGAAAATATTGATATTGGATTTATAGGATTAAAAAATTAACCAATCAAAAATTTAATTTGACTTGAAGTGTTTCACTAAAAATCCTAAATGAATGTAATAATTTTCTATTTGTCCTTACATAATAATCTAGTTTTTTAAAAATTAGTTTTGTAAATTGAAATTATTTAGGCTTCTTGCCGAGATTTTTGGGGCAAAATTGGACAGGAATTTCATTTTAACTTAGAAAATTCAGATTTTTTTCAGAGAACAGTATATAATTTTTTTGTCGCAGTCGTCAATTGAGTTGCTGTCCCACGCAACTCCACGAGTCTCTCTCACACAACACCTGCATCATGGACAAGACGAAAGATACAAATCTTCCACGATTCTTGTCGGAGATGATCATGGCAAGGCATTGAACACTTAGCACTTTGCAGTTCTCTATTACCAAGGTTAAACTCTTGCAGGGGTTAGATCAATAAACCAACTCATTTTTGCTGATGGAGAAGTTGCTATTGTACTACCACTGAGTGAGATTGGCGAGCATCACCGTTTCTGACAATGACGAAACTACTGAATTTGAATGAGAATCTGAGCCAATTGGCCGTTACCGCTGGTCTTGAGTCGGTTTCTTGCTTTATGAGTCGGCTCATACAATGCAGTTTCAGTCTACTGAATTGTCTTTGATTAAATGTAGCATTTACAACTGTAAGCATTTGAAAATGAATAACCTGTGAATAAATTTCTGTTTATATCGCCTTAGTTATAATTCATTCAATCAAAAACCTGTCCAAAGAGTAAAAATGTCTCTAAAATTTTCCAAATGATTGCTTTCTATTCATTCTTAGTTAGAAATTGTTTTCTACTTTCATACATACTTAAGATTAGGGGAAATAATGAAGTTATTTTGAGTTCGAAGTATAGGGTTGTATAATATTTTTGAAACTTTAACTAGGGTAAAAACTGATAACTGTATAAGAAGCTTTATTCATAAATGACTAGGAAATTTCAATTGTACATCGTCATGAAATATAATGAATAACTATTTTTCAATTAATACCTACTGACGCGCATGATAAGCAACAGAATAAAACAATAATCAAACGAATTATCAACATGCCAAATATCTCCGCTTGATTTCATTACATTTATAAAAAAAAGCTTAATTAAGCTGTTTCAAGATGAAATCTATAGTTATTTTCCTTCCATAATACATTCCAGTACGTATAAAGGATAATACGTAAATAGAAAGGCAAAGTGAAATGTTTTAACCCTAAAATGAATGACTTTATTTTTCTACAAAAATGTGTTTTTGAATAGCTGTATATGATTCAGGAAATTTTTTAGTGAAATTTTAAAAAAATTAAAAGTACACCAAATGGTTGCAATATGAATTAAACAATACTCCAATGATAGAAATCACATTATTACGATTCTGCAATCAAAATGAAAGGCCCTTTTTACCGGTATATTTTTACATTATAAAATATGTTTTGATAATATTTTTCATGGTAGAACTGCTCATACAACAGCCATCTTGGTATTTTTCTGTGTTTCTAGTTTAAATCTAATTCAGGTATCGTAATTTCCAAGCGTTCTCCGCTCCTTTCAAATGTTTAAGAAAAAGCATTTGAAAAGGGACTCGCAAACAACCTTTTTGCCCTTGGAAACAATCATATGAAGCTCATAAATAGAATTAAAAATGTACATCCAAATGGCTACAAGAAGTGTTGCAGAGTTAACAAATAAATGCAAAATATAACATAAAAAATCGCCATTACTTTCAACAATAAGGAAATATGTTCAGAAGTAAAGTTTCAAAAATTCTCACAGTCACTAGAGAAAAGCATGCAAAAGACGAAAAAAATTAAAAATTAAGGCACATTAAAGACATGGCACTACACGGTCAAAATGATTCGATTTTTTACATTGTACATTATATTACCAAGTTTTTATCATTTTATCCTGCTTTTAAACAGGTAAGATTAATATTTTTCGAAAATTACAATATGTTAAATTCTTTAAAACATTATTCGTTTCAAAAGTTAAATTCACCAAAAGATCATTATTATAAAATTCATATTGACACGTTAAACCATATGATTTATCATAGTTTCAAACTGACATTTTTTTTGTTTAGTTTGTAATAGATTATACTCATTTAATTTTATATAAGAATCTCAGAAATAAAAGTTTAGATATAGATATATATGAAAAAATGCGCATTAATCCTATATGGATATATGTATACGTTTATTAAGATATGTAGATACCTTTAGGAAAACTACGTATTGCAGTGGTTCTTATGGCAAGACTTGGGGAAAATTTCTTCAGTTCTTTACCGATCGTGGCCCCTAGAACTGAAAACCACCCTTTGTTCAAAAGTTTATATATGCGTATAACGTTTTGCCAATGTTATCTTTTGAACAGAAGTAAATTTGTCATAGAACAGAAGTAATTTGAATAGAGTAAATTTTTTTGGATTTTGATTGGCTTGGAATATGCTGTTAGAAATATTAAAGTTTCGGATGAATCCACAAATGGCCTATCTAATTCAACGGGGATGGAAATGGTAGATGGGATGGGAGTTGAAATATTCATTTTGCTGTAACTTTCTCGATAATGAAGAGAGAAAAATAAATCCAGTTTGTCAAAGTAAAACAAAAAACTTTTGTTAAAAAAAATTCGATAACTGTAATACCTTAAAAGTAAAAGACTGAAAAACCCTAACTTTGACTCTTTCTAACATTAACAATTTATGTTACTAGATAGTCACTTAGATGTAAAGAAATCTACCTTTGCTTCCCAGCTTGTCGAGAGGAATAATTTATAATTATGAACGAAAGCATTGGAGAAATAAATATAAGTGGTTTTGAAATCTGTAATGTAATAAACAATTAATGTCAGTAATTTAAACATCGTTACAATCAGATAATTGTTTGAATTTAGTATAAATGAACCATCCTTCAGCATAATGAAGCATTTCGAAATAAGTTACTCCCCTATCAGGATATCGGATAAGATATGTGCTATCACCATCCATTCCTTCAAAACGTGACCACACACGCTATAAATATCTGATTTAGTTTACTATATAAAACACTTCTTCTCAACGTAAATTGCGTAATCTCAATAATACTTCCCACTTATCTTATCCAAGATCAAATTTTTTAAATAAATTTTACCAGAAATTGTTTATGATAACGACTATAACATTACGCGTCTTTCAACTGACAGATAATTGGTGAATTCATGTGTATTTCCTCATCCGGAGCTTATTCACCGTGATGAGGACTTATCATCATGACGTCCCTCCAGTAAATCTCAACTCCCATCTCAGACCGATAAATAGAGACGTAAAACGTTTTGATAAATAAATAAATCAGTCATTTCAAAAGTATTTTGGTTTCCGATATAATCATATCGTTTAATCTCGATAAAACGTTATCGGCTCACATGAAAAGTTCTTTTTTTCGATGTCTGTCGTGAATCAAACTGTGCCTTTCAGTTGTGAATCAAGTTATCGTAAATCAGCTTGTTCTTAAAGACTGCATTTAAGAAAAATTTAAAAGATATGTCAAAACTAATTCCACCGACAAAAGGCGTGTCTTAATTTTACAGCTATCAAAAAGAATTGTTATATCATAATCATAAAACAGGATCAGTGGTAGTGATCTCTCCGAAAAGCTTTCGCATATTACCTAATTAAGATGTTATCCTTTTTTATCATCATAAAACTGAGAACTCGATACACGTTTGCACTCAAATTTTTAAGCAATATTCAATAATGCTAAAAGATTTTGTTTTTTACAGAGATATTCTTAATTATTTTAAAGATTTAACAAAAATATTCTCTCACTACTGATAAGGTATAATAATGTTTTCCTATAGAATTGTAATACTCTTAATAAAAATAAATAAATCAGAATGAAAATTATTCATACTATTCGCTTTTTAATGACACATAATAATAATAATAATAATAATAATACAAACTCAATCCAGGAATTTGGCTCGTTCAGTCTAAAAACGGAGACAAATTTAGAGCGATGTGCATTTTGATGCGTCTTTTGTAATAAATTAACTTACTTAATTTCACATTTCAACACTTTTTAAATAAAAATTGACGCATTAATAATTTATAATCATGTGAGAAAATGTTATTTAGTTTGGGGCTTTCGAAACCACAAAAGTGCACTATCAAATCGTTTTTGATACATCAATTTTTAACTGTTATAGCTATTACAAAATTATAAAGAAGGTTGTCACTTTCGGCGATTTATTGCCAACTAAAGTTACAGCAAGGCGTGAATGTTCACAATGTACCCAATTCTTCTGTTTGGTCAATGAAGGACAGGGTCGTAAAAAGTTATCAACCGAATAAGCAGAGGGAAGAAAATAGGAATGAATGCGAAACACAGAGGGAGGCATCAAAAGTTATATAATTTTTTTATGTTTGTTTTTATTTTAATGACTTTGTGGAAAGGAATTCACTATCATATAATATATGCTCATGAGTTTGATGTCTACACTTGTACACAATGTTATTCAAATGCGTTATTTAAAGTGCACTGTTCAAAAATATTGTAATAACAAAGTGGAAATAATGAAACAGATAGGAATCTGATCGTTTTTCTTGACTTAATATTAATAATGTTTCAAAACTCACATAAATATAATTTTTATAAACACGTCAATAATATTTTTTATAATCGATCGAGTTACGTGAACCCCTTTCCAAGAAAACTACCCAGTTTGAAATCCATCAACGAATCTGCATATTTTAATATTTCTTTCAATCTTCCACAATCATTTGTGTAAAATTGATATCCAAGGTCTCAGAAAGTTCATTGTACTTACAAATGCCGATGAGAGCGACCAGCTTCTTGATTGCACCAGGAGCTGCGCAAGCCGGGAACATGGGTTCGACGATATATTCAGCAAATGTCAACAACATGATGGCCACGGCTGATGTTTTGATGATGAGTGAACACATCCATAGGTATAAAAAGGCTGGAATGGGCCCAAATCGTCCTTTTGGACCATAAATACGAAGAAAATAGGAATATTCAGCACCAGATACGGGAATTGCTGTACCAAGCTCTGCGTAACATAAGGCACCTGAAGAGCAATAAAACAAATATTATAATTGTAAATTGCAAAAAAGATACTGACTAATAATAAAAGCTTGTAATGCGGGAGTTGGTTATTTAATACCAAATAGATATTAGTTTGAACTATAAAGCATATGGTTCTTGCGATATAGTAAAATGGGTGATAGCCCAGCATCGTGCACACTAAGGTCGGCTTTGCTATAATAGAGTTTCGATTGTATCCGATATACAGGTAACCAGTCCTTTTTACATCAGAATGATTCTCACCGGGGGTACTTGGGGATACCTTTGGTATAAAAATAAAAAGCTTCCGACATAGTGGTTGTTGTCACACCCGAATGGGTACAGAAATAGTGGGGGCCGGCCAATTCCCTACCAATTGTGAGACATGTTTCCAAAAGGAAGGGTTTAACCATGACCAGTGATGGTTCTTAGAACTCAATCTCAGCTCCCACAATGAATGTGGCGGCTATCTGGTCATTCAAATGTAATCCGAATGCCTTTAATTAAGCGAAGCGGAATAGCTTTGTGTGGTTACAGCAGAATGAAATCCTGCATTTTGGGGATATTGGTTCTCGCATTTGAGCAGATATTGATATTAAATATTGATACGAATACAGCTATGAATATTGCTTTTTCAGAAAAGACACAAATGTTTTCAGTTTTGATAGTTAAGGTGAATGTGAAGAAGAGAAAAGGAAAGGCTTTCGCGATAGCATCGAAGAAGATGGGCATTCTTCAGTGGCATATGGATCCTTACATGGGGTAAATAGCAGCAATGGTTAGTGTTGAAATATATTTTTAACTAAAAACATCACACATGCTCATAGCATTGCCAAAGTAAGATGCGAAACTAATCGCTATTGAGTTAATATTTTTTATTAGATGGGGTATTATTAGGTTTTGTATTAGATAATGTATTTATACATTTTATATTAGATATTTTTCAAGTAACAACGAATAAAAAGAAAATTAATAATTAACATGATGTCCCCCCCAAAAAAAACTCCTTAATCCGTATCCACCACTAGATGACATCACAGTTAATATAACAAATCAAGAATATTAAATAGACATGAAGCTTATGATAAAATAACTCTCCAGGACATCGTTATGGTAGTCCTCAGAGCTAAATCGATGAACCTTAGAATCCATCACTCCTTTCTTTATTTTGTGTCCCACAGCGGTGAATTGAAATTATCGATAGTATTAAATACACTATGAATTCTATTTATTTAATTATTAATATTAGCTTCCCTTCTCAATTTTTTATAATATACTATATTATCGAAGTATTAATGATCCTTTTATATACTTTTTATAATATCCAAGTCTTACGTTGCAAAGTCACTTTTTTTCAAAACACTTTAAGCGATCAGGGACTCATGATTCTTTAAATTCGTATACCGTATCGAAACAATGGAGCATTGATAGTCAATATAAATAGTGATAGGAGAAAAAATGTTATCAATGTTTTACTAGTGCGTAATTTTATTGAAAAAGACTTAAACGGTTCAATCGTTAAAAAAATTAACCTTAAAATCATTGTTATAAATGTTCACCAAAAACAAATTAAGTGGTCAGATAAATTACACTGTTTAAAGGGAAAATTTAAAGCCTAGCATGAATTTATTCTACTTTAAAATCTGTGAAATAATAAGCTCAGCCACATATATATACATTTCACATTTCTTAAGTCATTCGTGACATTAGGTAAACATGATCTATATTTAAAAAAAAAGCAGTTTTGCCAACATGAAAATTGATGTATCACTTACCCATTAAGGCAACAACGCCGCATAACGTCCATACTACTAAACTAGCTGCCACTGAACCGGAAAACCGAAGAACCCCTTTGGGTGATATAAAAATACCAGAACCTAAAATGGAAACGGAAGCAAAGATTTCAACAAATGATTTTAACGAAGCTAACAACACCAATTCATATATAACAGAGCTTTAGCAGTACATTTTTAACTTAGTCAAAATGTTGATTTATTTAAATAATTTTATGAAATGCTTTTATCTATTTTTTCACAAATATATTCGGGAAAGTTCAATTGAAGTAATACAGAATGGCTGAAATTAAACTTCTTTTATAAACAGCATCCTACAACGCAAACGGTGAACGAATTGCAACAAAATTTGGTATATAGTCTATACACGAGATACGTTCAACAAATATCGAAAAAAAGTTTCAAACTGCCCACCAGAGGGCGTATTTTCTGAAAAAACATTAATTTTAACACAATAAACAACGAAATGGAAAACAGAAACAATATTAACTTTCATTGACTAATAATTTCTGATCATCTTGGCATTGAATTACGTTAAGTAAAGGAAAAGAAAAAACAGTACGCTGGCTTGAGAAGGGAGTCAAACCAGATACAGTTTGCAGAAACAAGAACAGATCCAGACAGTGGTGCGCAGAAAGAGGACCGCGAGCCCCGGTAAGGGCATGGCAGGTTTTTTGGAGGTCGCTAAATTCAAAGAAATTCAAATTTATGGAAAATCTACAATTATTCACGTCAAAAAACTGAAATAATACAAGCGAAGAAACTTATTATTTTAAGAACCTGATATTCGTGATTGCTATCACGGGGCTTCGAAACCCCCATTATCATGTATAGTGATCCGTGGTATCGGCTGCTCACTTCTATCTATAATAAATGCCAGCATTCTTGGTTACTTCTAAGCAAAGGAAAAAGTTGGCAGAAAAAACACATATTCCCTATTCAAATATCAAAAACTATTACGGCCGCTGAGCAACACCAGAGACCGTTGGCATCCAGAAGACAAAAGATTTTTTTTTTTTTTTTTGTAAAAGATTAGGAAAGAGAGCAATTGGAAAGAAAATATTTAAAATTATTAATAAATATTTTGAGTGAAATGTCCTTGCCTGGATCTTCTGTGACGTGGTTGGCACCGATGGTGCAGCAGCCTTAACAGGTAGTAACATAATAATGAAATAATAAAAAATGGGGTTAATAATGAAATTGCATCTCGTATAGTAATCAACCATTGCATGATACACAGCTATAGTTGCAAAAGACAGCGATGAAGAATCGCCCAAAATATTAAATGATGTTGTTATTGTTGTATTTAAAAGCAACAGACTAAACAGTCATCACTTTTCAATATTCTGTAATGAGATGGGTTCTATGCATAAGACGTTATTACTACAAATCGAAGTCAGATGGCTCTCACGCGGCAAATTATTGCGACGTATTTTCGATTTGAGAAACGAAGTTCATATATTTTTGGTGGAAAAGAAACATATAATCGCATGTTCATTCATTAGTGACGATTGGCTCTTAAAACTCAGTTACATGATTGATATCTTCAAAAAAATGAGCGATCAGAATACGAGTCGACAGGGAGAGGATACAAGCATTTTAACGTTAAGTAGGAAAATTGAAGCTTTTAAGAATAAGCTGTTGCGTTGTAAGCGGAATTGAATATAAACAAAACAGACATGTTCCCGCGCTTTTCAGAATTTACTAAAGAAAATAATATAGATTTCTTGCTATGTAAAAACTTCGTTTCCCAGCAATTGCTAAAACTGATTAAAACTTTACGAAAAGATACGAAAAATTTCCAGAAAATGAATCAAGCTAGCTTCGTGATCCATTTTCGTTTGATATAATTAATTCCAATATCTTTTTAAAAGAAAATATCTTAAAAGAAGATCATTTTAACTTCATTGATATTAAACAAATATTCTGCAGTTTATCCAAGGATCGTGATAAGATTTTGCTCAAAATAGGGGGAAGCAAGTAAAATTAGTTAGTGCACCACTGGATTAAGACGAAATTGCTAAAGAGGAACATTGGTTAATCATATCCAGGATAATGTAGGGAAAGGTGTTCCATGTGACCACCCTCATTCACTTGCAAAATTTTAAGTTGATGTACAGTATATTCAACAGCAGATAAAACTGATCAGTAATAATGCTTCACACATGAAGCATTATGGAGTTCTTTAAGTCATTCAACGTCATAACAAGATACCATCATTATTTCAGACGGAAACATTGACATAAAACATGACAATGGCTGCCAACATTTCTTATCCTAACCTGTTTTGCATAAAGCTTCCTCTTTGCAAGCATGCAAATCTATACCCCTCCTCCCCTAGAATTAGCAGTTTTTCCCGGTTTTCCATTTTATTCCTCATAATTCTTGTTCTGAATTTTTTATATTATTTCTGTATTCCGTTTTGGTCATTTATTGTATTAAATTTAGCGTTTTACTGAAGAATACCAAATTCCGTGAGCGCATCTCGTGTATAACCTATATACCAAATTTCGTTACAATCCGTTCGCGTTGTATGATGCTGTTTATAGGGAAAGTTTAATTATAATCACGTTGTATAATTTAAAAAAAATTAACTATCGTTATTAGCTAATAATTATCTTGTGTAAAAGATAAGCTTTTAATTATTATAAAAGATTATAAGGAAATAATGTTATATGCAGTTTGAAACTTATAAAAAGTGTCAATTTGCAAAACATATTTAGTTAAATAAAATGCAATTATTTAATGAATGATTAATATTCGCTATATAATAAAAAGTTATTACTTATACTTAAATGAATGATTCTAATAATTTCATACCAGCGCAAAATGCAATCATAATAATTTATAATCCAAAAAATAAGCATTTATTAAAAATTTATTTATTTGATAATTACTAACAATTTTTAATTGACATGCTTGTATTCCTCCCTTCAATCCAGCGACCCTCTACAATTGCTTAATTTTCAATTTAGAAATCTGCCATTGGTATTAGTGGGGGAAAATTTTCACATTAAAGAATTTTGTTAAAATGATTTGAGGATACTTTCCCATGTGTGATACAGAGTAATATTATTAAAACCACCAGAATTCTTTTAGTATTGAAACATTATCTTTAGAAATATTGCTTGCCACCAAAAATTGTTTGTTAAAATAGTTTTTTGTGTGTGTGCAGAATAATTGAATATTTAATAGTGCATGCAATTCAAAATAAATATTTTATAAAAGTCATTCATAATGTTGAAACAATATGATAAAATAGAATGTTTTTAAAAATAAGTCCTATATGTTACTTTAAAATGAATTTACCCCGGCAGATCGTAATTTTTAAAACATTTTTTATCTTCTTTGTAGAAGCGACAACTTTTTTTTTCAATTCTTTGACTTTAAAGGAAGTTTTTAAAAGAGTACCTATCATGCATCCAACAATGAGCAGGACGGCACTGAAAAGGCCGACTTCCCTCTTGAGCTTGTTGCCATCTTCCTGTTCGGCCAGAACTTTCTGAATTTTGCCTCCATCTTCCACCGGACTCTTCAGGTTTACCTCTTCTTCGTCGTTAACCGCTGAACCGGATCGAAAACGACCCAAAACGCCTGAAAAGAAAAAAGATTCAAATTTTACGGCTGGCAGATCTACGTAAAAATTATCGTTTGATTTACAAACGACTTTTGTTTTTAACCTATTCAGAAAGAAAAAGAAAAATGTTTTGATATTTTTTTTTAGTGTGACTCGTTTTACATCGGAACAATTTGTTGAATCAGAAATTTTTGAATTTGTCTTTCTAAACTTTTGTTTAATAAATCCTGGTTGTTTTCATTCGAATAACTTTAATCAAATTAATTCAAAAAATTAAATAAAATTATTATAATTTTAATTACATTATAAATGTGGAAAGAGGAACAAAAACTAACAACTTCGCTTATTTATAAAGTTTTGAAATAGAACTTATCATTCCACATTTACATACTCAACATTTACATTCACATAACATTTACATACTTAAATCAGAAATATACATTTAGGATGATAAAAATCAATTTGAAATTTGGAGTCTAAACAAAATCATAACTAGCAGTTGCTCTAAGAATCATAGTGGGAATTTAAAAATATTTTATTATATGTGGCAAATATCGCATTAAATATGCATTTTACACAAAAAATACTAAATATATCCAAGTGAGCGATAAAATTTCATAATGCATGCAACCAAATATAATACTACTAACATTTACATACCTAAATCAGATACATGCATTTAGGATAATAAAATTCAACTTGAAATTTAGAAACGAGACATTCGAGTTTCGATAGATTTCGCGTTCGATTCTATTATTCTAAAACAGAATCGTAATAGGAGTTAAAAGAAGTTATTTTGTATGCAGCAAATTATGATACAGTTATCGCATTAAATATGCATCTTACACTAAAAATATTAAACTCATCTAATGTGGAAAAGAAATTTTTTAAATTAATATTCATTAAATGCAGATAGCAAATTAGCTGTGGTAACTCTTAACTGATGAGAAAATCTTCAAACAAATTTAGCTAAATTAAAGCTATAAAAATAGAATCTGGATCTTAAAAAATTAGCACAGAACAAGATAATACATGCGATTGAAAACAATAATGATAAACTTGGTTATTAATGATAAGAATCACAACAATGCTTAAATATTTAACAACACGTTCAATAATCAGGTAAGCCTCTAATCAGCACATTTAGATTAGCAGCCATATCAAAAGAAATGAGTTTTCATTGTACTTATCAAAATCCTGCACAAGAAATAATCAACATCTTTAACAGTTATAGTTAACAATGAATTTTGCAGGGCATGTACATTCACACTTACACACACACACACACACAAAAAAAAAAAAATTCTATCTTGAATGCCTTTTACACTTCAATTTTTATGGTCTTTTTGTAACTGCCTTTATTCATTGATGATAAAAAGATATCAGATTAATTGCTCTTAAAAATTTTTAATTATGGAACTCCATTACTGTTAAGCTTTCTTCCATTAATGCTAAAAATATGTAAAGCTTTTTTAAAATTTGACTATGAAAAAAATGACAAGCATGGCAAATAAAAAATCAGTGCAATAACGTCTCTTTTTCATGTAATTTTTACAAAATTGGCAACACACGCATCATTACAAGAAATAAATAATTTGTAAACAGCATTTCCGTGGCTAAAGAAATAGTGATTACTGCAATTCAGAGAAATTTTATCCAATTTGTAGCTTTTCTTCATGTTTTCTTCGTCTTGGATTGTTCCCTGAACAAGAAATGCATCATTTATCATGAAATGCATCTGTTTCTGACTGTCAAAATGACTTCCAAATTATTCAACACGGACGATGATTCATTGTAGTTTATGAATGACCCGGATGGACTACGTGACCTTATTTGGACGAAACAGCTGCCGGGCCCATGTAACAGTCAAACATAATATTTTTTTACCAGTCTAGTTGGTGCTGTGGTAAAGAGATACTTAAGCCGACCACCTGTTGTTATATAATCATCCTCATCTTCAATTTCAATTCACCTTTTTTATTCGCAAACTGATACCCAGAAAGGTGAGGTTAAGAACCTATCTAAATATGTCAAAACGATATATTTACAATTAATCTTATTTTTAATAACTTTTTCATCAACATAAAATCTTTTCTAACCTTCAAATGTTTTAATAATCGACAACTTTAATAAATTATTGAATGAGAAATTTCAAAATAATAAAAAGTAAAGATAATATACAATCCTTATCAGTTTTTTAGCTGACCACATATTCAGTAATTATAAAGCAGAAGAATAATCTTTCATATGATTGATATTAATAGCAGAAATAAATAGCATTTTTATTTCTTATAAAAATTTGGAGCTAATATGTTTTAAAGAAATCTTTCTAGAAATAAAAAGAAATTCTATAGTTTGAATGCCGAACTATCCAAACTATTAAATAAATTTTGGTAAAAAAAAAGTTTTTTGATGACAATTGCCTTTAAAAAAGAGGATGGTTTAAGTAAAAATTCAGTAGTAATTAAAAATATTAAAAAAATTTATTATTAAAAAACTACATTCCCACACACAAAAATTATTAATCCATCTTTAGTATTGCTATTCACATTGAAAAAATCTGTAATTTTTTCAATTGTTTTATGTGCGTCCGAGTTGCAATTCGTAAATAAAATATAATAATTCTTAATATAACTCTTTAAAATCGTAGTTAAATTAGAGAATAAACAAGTTTTGCAAATTTTTGAATATTATAACAATTTAATTTTTGAGCAGTCACTAGATTTGTAGACGAAAACTAGATTTTCTATTACAATATTTTATACAAAAGTATTTTACTGCTTTAAAAATATTAGATACGTTTCTAATATTTTTAATTCTGAAAAGATGATTATTAATGCATCATTGATTATGATGCTTTTATTTACGTGAAAGATTACATTCTGCTGAGTGCTCATAATAATATTTTTATTTTTCCGCATATGGCATTTACACTATACAATCGTTAAGAATTGTTATGATAAATGAGAGATTCAATCATTGTTATATTTTAAGTACAGAAAAATTCTTGATTTTCAGCGGTTCTAAATTCTAAACTACAGTTAAAAAGAACTTCAATCGCTTATTTAAAGAAACAATCGAGTGTATTTTAACATACACGCTCACTGATTATTATTATTATAAGCACGAATCAACAAACTTGTTGATCGATTTTTTTCCCCATATATGCGAATCAACAAATTTGTTGATCGAATTTTTCTCCATATGCAAATCAACAAATTAGTTGATGTATAATATTGTCCCTCATATATGCAAATCAACAAATTTGTTGATTTTTTCCTAATATATGCAAGTCAACAAACCTGCATATACGGATATTAAAAGCTTATTAACTATAAATATACAGGTCAGTTTAAACATACCGTACGCAATACTATCCGTTTTTAAATGCAGGATAGTAAATAGAAGAGGCCTTGGAAACTGCTTCAGACTATATTACTCAGAATTTCCACAAACATTTTTTTTTTCAAAATCAAAGCAACGTAAAACAAATACTGAATGTTCCTATTACTCAATCAATACGATATTTACATAGCTGGCTTAGCTCTATTACACCAGCAGACATAAGTAAAGAAATAAGATACAGTTGCATCTAAATTTCTTATACTATACCAAGCATTACGTTCTCAAATTGTTAACTTAAATATTGCATCTTATTTCAAAAACAAGTAATTATGTTTTTAAATCCATGCTTTTATATATAATGAAATGAATTGAAAAATTTCTACTAAAAAAACTTTTCAGATTTCATTTCTGTAAAAGTATGAATTTGAAACATATTATTTGTTTTTGAAATAAGATGCAAGATTAAAGTTAACAATTTTAGAACGTAGCACTTAATTTAGTCTAAGAAGTTTATATTTATGTCAAAAATAAGTATGCCAGTTTTTTCTGCTTTTAAATTTGTGTTATTTGCCATGTGCCAGAATAAGTTTAGTTTTTATAAAAATTTAATGTTATAGAATAATAGAATTAAATTCCTTAAAGGTTTTAATGAAACCTTAATTACCAGATACGCAAGCTATGTACTTAATTTTTTTCATTCGCATTTCCAGAGTTTCTTATATTTTTATATTATAAAATGACGAATACTGATTGATTTCTCAGATTTTTATTGAAGTAATTTTTAAATTAAAGACAATTTTTTTTAAAGACGAGTTACATATAAAAGGCATAAAAATTTTCTGAACGAAGCTGTGATATGATTCAGAAATTCTTAATTAGATTCTAAAGACCCAATACAAATATTTTCCCTTTAGAAGTTCATATTATTATATATTTGAAGCTTTTTTGAATACGATAAAATTAATCATAGTTTACAGTTAAAATATTATAACAGCTTAGTTAAACATAAAAGATTATACTTGAATTTTTGGATCATGATTTAAATCGTAAAATTTTTATCCCTTTTTATGACAGGATAAAATCCTAGGGAAAGGATATATTATAAGGATACACCAGAAGTATACTTCTGATCCCAAGTATACTTTATATCCTTTATAAATTACATATCACTAGTGTGCTAAAGTAAATAATGAATGAAAATTAAACAGATGAAAGGGAAAAATATTAAATTTTCAAATGCGATAGGGTTTGCTCTTTTTAAGTATATATTAGGAAAAAAAATGTGCAACAGTGTCATAACGCTTATCGCACACAGATTGTCCCCAATTGCAAACAAATCATTACTGCCTAAGTTCAACAAATTTAAACAAATGTTCACATTCATTTCGGGTTCATTATATACATTCATTCTGAAAAATTTCTATGAAAATCATTAATTGTTCGCTTTCTAAGGTTGCGAATTGAAAATTTCATAACTCGCAACTTTGCGAATAATCACCAAAAAACGCTCCGTTTGGCTAAAGTACCACTTTCTTACATCTAACCCTTTTTATTAAAAGAAAAAGAAAAAGGTGATCATTATTTTTTTTTTGATGATGGATTTCTTAGATAATTGGCTTCCCTGCTTTCCTATCCTTCCTCAAATAGACAGCTTACCACATATTTAAAAAAAAGGGGGGGGGGAGGAATTATTTCTTCATTCTCAAACACTATGTGTTGCAAAATATTTCTCTGAAAATTCAAACTCCAAAGAAGAACTCATGATATCTAAGAAATATGAGTTATCTATACTTATAATAAAGCTCAATGTGTGTGTGCGTGCGTGCGTGCGTGCGTGTGTGTGCGTGCGTGCGTGCGTGCGTGCGTGTGTGTGTTGGAGCTCTACAGGCCAGACCGTTGGAAGTACAGCTACCAAATTTGGTACATGTATACCTTGGAGGTCAGGAATGTGCACCTCGGAGCCCTTTTTTCGAATTTTTAATTAGAATTTGAATTAATTAAAATTTAAGCGAAATTTCGACGTTTTTCCGCTATAACTTCCGAAAATATGATCGCATAAACATAATTTTTACATCAATTTAAAGATTAAAAAATTAGCCTTCTAATGGTAGCAGTGTTGTAATGTATAACTTAAGCTTCTATTTTTAACGAATTTTTAAAGAAATATTTTAACCATGTTTTTTTAGCACGTGACTAGATAAAATAAAAGAATGCCGAAAGTTCAAATAAAAAAAATTATCATCGCAAAATAAATCTACAGAAATGCAACTTTCAGCACGTGACTGGATAAAATAAAAAAAATATAAAATGTGATATTTTCTTTAAAAAATAAATGCAAAGCAAAGGTTTCTACAGCCGTTTGCAATATCTATATCATTAACTCAAAAAATCTTCTTTATTTACGGTAAACCTGAATGAATTTAGACTGGATATGCATTGAAATCCCGATTTAATAGCATATTTATGTAATCGTTTGCAATATCTGTATCATTAATTCAATACTTTTTTTCCCTTTCTCGCTTTCTTTAAAAAAACTTATTTAATATTTTGGCAACATCATCGAATTTTTTTTTAATATTTTGGAAGCATAACCGATGGTTAAAACTGACTGATTTATAAAATTAAAGAATATTATTTGGCAAAGGTGTACTTTTAGAACTTTCCGTCCATCATCTTAAAGAAAATATTAGTTTCAGGTCAATCAATGCCCGGCATTACTTCAAGGCTAATGAATATGAGATTTAATTGAACATTTTAGAACGCTTAACTCATGGCGAACCAGCTGGTCGCCAAAGGCGGTTAGTGTTAAATAAGTAAAAAATATCTCGACAGTTCGGTTTAATTTCCACAATTCTTACATAAATGCAACGTAATAACGTATTTAAAAAAGGACGAGGTTTCTTCTGACACGTGATATGTGTTGATATGCAAAGAAATAATAACATTTTAAAGCCTTATTCGTATTCCACATATCTAACTAATTTGATTTACTTTAAAGGATATGGACTATGTAACATACTAATTCGATTAATATGTTTCATCTCTTGATGGAAAGTTTACATTAGATATGATTACAACAAAAATCGTCTGTATTTTTAATAATTAATATTAAATTTTTTTAATATTTTCAACCAATGAAGATACAGGATTTCAGTCAGTTATTATTTAAACTTTTATATTGCCTTTAAGACTGCTTTCATTCTAACTTTTTATTTACCGAATTATTTTCCCATCAATTTTTCAAATTTATTTTTGAATCATTAATAGAGTTTTGGCTCAAAATAAACCCAAGAAGAAAGAAAAAGAATTTTTAATTAATTAAAATAATTTGATCAATTAAATTATTTATAACATTTTTGATGTTATCTTTGGTTGACATCTGCTGCTTTCTATTAGAAATACGTTCTTCGTGCTCTTTAAAATACTGTTAGAAGAAATAGTCATAATTTTTCAATTCATCAAAACCAAAAGTGTAGATTTGATTAAAAATATGCATCTGTATATACATAAACAGAATTTTTTTATCAGGATCTGAGAGAAAGAAGAGATTTGAATTTTTAAACTTCGCTTTTATTCCATCTCGGGAAGCATAATTTATGTATTATACAAGCAGAAGTGATTATACACATCAACACAGAAAGACACAAGAACAAAAAGATCTACGAAATATTTATCCTCCTCATAATGTACTGTGAGATTCTAATAGGAGTTTATCTACACGTGTCAATTTAGGTAAGGGGATTATAGGGATCTTTTAAAAGAATGTGCCTGGCTTGACAATTTTTTACCCCTATAATCTGATTTTGGGAACTTGTCGATCTCAGCAATTTTACAGAACTAAATAAAAGGTGCATTAATTAAATAAAAAGATGGAATTGGATCAAAAAATAAGAAAACATTCAAGAATGAAGTTAATATGGGCTAAATTATGCTAAAATTAGGAAATTGTTTAAATTTATATAAATTAGTCAATGATATTAACCAGTTATTAAATATAATCAGAATTAGTATTACTAATAAAGAATTAATCATATTTATTGTAAAATATCTAGATTTGTATTTTATCTGTTTATCTTTAAATTATGCATTATCATTTCGTTACAATATCAAATACATACATAAATCCGCATGTAAACAGAATTCATGAGGGAATATTAAGACGCTCTTTAAGAAGGTCACTTTGTTTATAATCAGGGCCACACAAACACACCTACCGAAGGCAGTTCAAAAACCTGGCTCTGGTTTCAAGTAAATACATGTGTGGGTTTGACAATTCTCTCTGGGTCATAGTTTATAGCATCCTTGAATAGAAATGAACTTGATAGCAGGAGGCATTCATTAATCACTGTTTTTAGTGTTAAGGTCTCTTGTTTCATAATAGGAAGAGCACATGTTCAGGGCGTGTCATGCGCCCTTCAGTATATAATACATACAGAAGTTGAAGGCAAGCAAAAAAAAGTGACAGTTTGTCATCAGAAAACGTAAAAAATATTTATTAAGAAAATAAAAACAACAATAAAAAATGTTTGATGCTGAACTTCAAATCATTGAACGGCTACCACCCACTTTTTATTTTAAAAAAGTCTGTCGGCTGGCATGAGCTGCAGGTTTCGCAGGATATAAAAGTTCTTTAACTGGCAAAAATACGAGCAGGCCATTGTTCAATGAAAGAAGATACCAAGTGATCTCGATGCTCACGTAACTAAAGAGTGAAGTCATGATTTATTCAATAGACATTGAATAATCACATTCCTTTCGAATTTAATTCCTATTTTTTGTTAAAAAATGAGTATTCATTATCTGTAAATATCAATCTGTAGCAATGATATTGTTAGATGCACATATATGATGGTAACAATGGACAATCAATAAATATCTATATTGCAATTTGAAACAAATTTGACGAAATACATAATTTAAATGCATAAGTATTGCAAATTATTGTGTGAATGGGATTGTTTAAATGTTAAGGTACCTGACTAGGTTTGAATGGGATTAAAAAAAGAACGTTTTAATGTTTATTTGATGTTTTTTTAATTAATATAAGGATAAGATGTTGAATAAAACTGAAATTATTTAAATATATATGCAGCTTCTGAAGAAAAGGTATATTTTGATGTAAATTTTAGCATTTATTTACAAAAACTAGGCTTGTTGTGAAGAAAAAAAAAAACGATAAAACTTTTTTGTAACATTACATACGTAACATATCTTAAAATGTAATTATTATCTAAGACTTAAATTCAAAAATAAAATGTTTGTGTGTAATGCATGAAATTACCTATGAAATTTTGGAATGTTTTTCCACAATATTTATACTAAATGTTACATTTACTTCTAGAGCTTTCAACATCAAATCTGTAGTTCATTAAATGTGTGCCGCAGTTCATTAAATTCTCGTTGTGCTCATTAGTACAACACAACGAACACTAATAATAAATTTTCTTAAAATATCTTGATTATTTTTTTGCGATACGATGACACTTGTACAATAAAATTATTAAACAAATCTTTCCTCAGAAAATGTACTAAAAGAGTTTTAAATGCTTTTAAATGCTAAATTAAGAGTTTTAATGCTTTTAAACAAACATAACTTACTTATCAATAGTTTATTATAAAGTCGTTTCTAATTGATGAACGAAATAAAGACGTAACTGGAAACAGAAATGTACTTAAAGTTTTATGCAAAAAAAGTGATTTTTTTTTTTCCAAATTCATGTTTTTAATCAAGTCGGATACCTTAATCCTAGTTTTCATTTTTTTTTTTTTTTTTTTTTTTTGTGAAATAAATAAGGGTGATATAATTCTTGCTCTAGATTTAAGGGAAAATGTTTTAAAAATCTACTATAAATGCACAATATAAAAATTTTAAAAAACAGTTTGATGAAAAGATCTATCATTATGCAAATTTATATGTTAAGCTCAGTGCAAAATCTTCAATGTCACTCTTTTCTAAATTTATCCACTCATTATCGCTTTCATTAGCAAAAAACAATACCAGATTAATTATAAAAAATATTCAAAAAATCGGATTTTTCTTCTAAAAACAACAAACAGCGGAATGATAAGTTCAAACCCGCTATAATAAATGTGACATTTGATTTTTTTTTACAGCTATGTTCATAATTAGACAATAATCGTGAAAAAAGTTACTAGCACCAACCAATTTATACTACAGCTGTTTTGAGTACAATTTTTGTTTACTAAATGTTATGATGGAAATTACTATCATCATGCAAAAGAATGGCTAATCACATTGATTTTAATTACTTTACAAAAAATCTTGAAGATTACTTTAAATGCAGTAAGTTCTTTATTCAGATCTTTCCTCTTAATTTTTGCACTTGCATAATTTATTATCAAGAGAGATTATCATAAGAATGAATTGAGATATCATATTGGTAGAAATATGACAATAGTCATTTGATATTTTGTTACTTTTTTTCATGAAAGGAATTAAATCTATTCCCTAAAAAGTCCTTAAAAATGTTGAGACACTTAACGCGAAAGAGGCGGCAATTATAAAGTCATTGAACTATAAATGAGCACAAAACGATTTAATAGAAATTTTTTATTCAGTTTTTTGGGGCTGGCAATCATGGTAAATTCAGTTTTGGTCCAATGCCAAGATTCTCTGTCAAACACGTGCCAAAAGTCGGCCTGCTTAAATCAATCGATGAGTAAGATGGAATGACACGACGGAGATCCCTATTTTCACTCTACGAGGTGTGAAATTTGTGACATTTTCAGCGGACAGCAGTTGCTAAGATCTTGCTATGAACTTTTAATAATGACTAAGTACAGTTTAACGAAATTTTGGCGATGCAAGCGTCAAGTAATAAAAACAATTTTTTGGTAGAAAACATCAATCCAATTCAATTATCAGCACTTCAATATTAATTCTTCAATGTATATATAGAGAAAAATTATGGTAACATAGTACATCTACAGAGCATAATTGATGCTTAATTTTTTTTACGATACCAGCTAAAAGGGACTTTTCTGAAAAAGAGAGTTTTTTTTAAAGAAATCTGAAATGTCGAAATACTTTTATCTGTGAATACTCGAAATAGCATAAAAAATTGCATTATAGTGTATAATCAACTTTGCAATGTGAGAAGCTGAAAATGTGCTAATTTTCTCTTCAATGCTAGTATTTTTTACGTTCTCATACATGAAATTATAGAGAAATTTTTTTTTGTAAACGTTAAACAGATTAGATCCAGAGACTTTCATTAGTCTTCATGTTTTAGACTTACCTCAATCTGTATATTTTCTTCTGTATGAGAACTCTAACTCAAAAATGTTTGAAAAGAAAGGAAGGAGGAAATTTAGTATATAGCCCTAATAACAAATTTGGAAATTTTGGATAAACCTTATTTCGAAAAAAGATCTCTCTCACGTGACTTTAGTATTTTTACTTCTCCGAATCACATCTTTTTTGCAAGTTTCCCCTCCCCCCTTTTTTTCTGACAAAGAATGCAAATTCATAAAACCTTCAATATAGCGAAGCTATCAATGAATTGATTAAGTTGCTCATTTTGCTCCATACACTTGCCAGAGATACACTTCCATAGATCAAGGATCAACAAGTATTTGCTCAAACTCATTGTAACTGAGTTCGACAACGCTATCCGATCCAAACTTCTTCCATGCAGATATACGAGTTATCTTAAAACAAGGGCTGAACAGAAACTAATACAAAGTCAATTCAACATGTGACTCCACTGCGTCTTCTTGTTAAGCGAGTCGCATTTTTGTATTTTGCTTTGCTCGTTACATAATTTGCTTTTTATGTGAGGGGCTTCTAAAGGTATGATGTAATTTTATAAAAGGTAAAAATGTACACACGATCATATGATAATTATATCTTTAACGGCAGATTCTTAAAAATCTTATCGCAAACAATATTTTATTGCGAAATAATTTTGTATTCAGATCTGCTGGCATTTGTTGTTACCAGATCATGCCTTAAATACATTTCTATACGTCAAGACAAAAAGCAAATAAATGCGAAAGTAAAAACTGAAGTCAACTGAGAGGGGGAAGTTCAGTTAAGTATGTTAGATAATGGTTGGAAAGAATCCAGAGTTTGCTGTCAGGTCTATTATAGCATCTATCAAAAAGATCTAAAGTTATTCAACACATTACGTAAGTTCAAAACATTGTTCCTACGTTTACAACATCACAATATTTCCAACACCCACTATAAAAAATATAATGCCATCTAAAAAGATATAAAACATAAAAATATGTGAGTAAGCCTGCGCAATGTATAACTTTCTAAGTTTTGAGAAAGTTACTATCAAAACACAATTTTTTTACTTTGTTATTTTTAGAATGGAATCGCATTCTGAACGACGTATTTTGAAATAAAAGTAATCATCAATCCATATTCTTGAATTTCACAATGTGGAATACTTTGAGTTTAACTTTATACTATAAAGAAAAATTGAATATTCACTTTAAAGTAACACTTTCATTTACTGATTTCATACAGATTGCAATCTTAGTGTAAAAACTATGCGCCAAATTTCGTTTGTATAGGTAGTTGTGGTTGAGATATAGTCTATATTTTGACATATATTATAAAATTTGTTATAGAAAACATAAATGTAAAATAAATAGCCTTCAATTTTTACTTCAACATAAATGTAAAATTTATTAATTAGTTTGTCCTATTCCTACGTTATAATATTCACATATAATAAACAGATAGAACGATGAAATTATATAAATGTTGAGGAAGTCGTCAATGTGAAAATAGATTTAATATGAATCTAGAAATCAATTATTTTGATGATTACAATGCTGTTTTCTTTACATACTTCTTGTGAGAGAAACTCAAAAAAATGAGTTGTAATCATCAATTACGCAAGCTTTTACTGCAGGAATAAAAATTTATTGTAATACAAGAAAATCCATAACTCAGTTCTTTGTTTTACCCAAACTACAAGTTCTTGAGTTTCTATTACACGTTGTTGAGTAATTGAGAAAAAAAAAAAAAACGAAGGAAAAATTTTGTGGATGTATGAACTTTTAGCAGCCAATCCGTTCTACCGCTCAAGATGAAGTTTCAAATGTAGTTATACAAAGGTATGAACTCGGAATTCTGGGAGTGACAACAAAGTGACGCAAATGGTTACGTTTAAAGGTACAGAAACCAATAGTAACTTTTTTCTATCACAAATTGCTCAATATACATGGAAACCTTGAAGACCTTTAGAATGGCACATATATATCACAAAAAACGTGTATGTTATGTAAAAAAAAAAAAAAAAAATAGCTCAACGTAAGTTCTGTTCTCCCCCCTCCCCCCCAAAATGGCGTGAAGTAATTTTGAAGATAGTTACATAATGAAATGCTTTCATAGAGTATGTTGCTAAACAAGTTGGTCTCGCATTCTGAAAGAAGTAGGAGCTGTGAAGAATTCTTTAATGCCTCATCATAAAGTAAATACCATACCACTTTATAGTGCACCAATATTCCCAATCCGCTTTTTATCAGTGTTCTATGCTGAATATCTGACAAACGGCGTTAAGTGATTGGTATGTTAGCTCTGTAATACGAAAATTTTCTGGTGATTTTTAAAGGCAAGGAGCGTTTACAGTTCAGTTCAGCCATATTAATATCCTATTTCAAAGGAGCACTAGAGCTATTTTGGGACAGATCTCTTAATTTTGAGCCGCAGTAAGATAATTAAGACGACATCTAAGCTGGCAGTTCTACCTTTCTTAATTTCAGCACGATACCAGTTGAAGGAATTTGGGATACGATGGATTTAACTTGCATCAGACCCGCTTACAAGATGGTTCCTCAATCTAATCGGGTCTTGAACCTCAAATCCTCCGGTTTAGAAGCCGAGATCTTACCACCAAGCTACTGTATCACCTAGAGACACCCATGAAGCTGTGTTTTGGGTGTCATAACTAGCTCATTTTCTGTAAACGCATAAGCTCCTTTTTCAAAGCTCCTTTGAGTTTTTGCATGCACTGCGCATTTTCTGACAGGAAATACATGAGCTTTCCATTCCAAATTTCCATACCTATAACTCTAACGTTAATGTTACTTTGTTGCCTTTTAGAGAATCCCAAGCCCATACTTCAGAATAACATATGTGAAACCTTATTTCGATCTGTTAAACGGATCAGCTATTTGAGGTCCATATATCGGTAAAGTTTGTTTATAGCCACTCTTACATCAATACTTATTTTCATACGATTTTTTCTTCCCTAGGGAGCAAGGAATTGGCGAAAGAGTGTACGTAACCTAATCTGAGAATTAAGCTGTTTTAGATACCACCTTAAAAAGGTTTCATGCAGTTATAAATAATAGTCGATTTAAAATACCAATTTAAGCTACCAACTATAAATAATAGCTTCAGCGTAGATGCATTGAAAGTTTTAATGTATTCTGCGATAAAACATTTCAAAAGAAATTTTTGCATTCGATTTTTTTAAAAAGACATTTTCAGAAATAGATGTTCTCCGTATTTTAAAAATGTTATTAATGTTTGTGTATTTTAAAACTCCAGATAAATGTTTTAAAAGTGACGCCTGTTACAAACAACAAACGCACAAGTATTTTCTAAAATAACTGAAACTTCAACCTGGAGAAAATATTGATGTCTAGCATAATGCTAGCTTCTGAAAGGAGAGTACTAAAAATAGATCGCGGAAGTATGCCAAACGGGACTCGAAATGTTATTGTTTTTTTTTATAACTCAACCACTCAGTTTTAAATGGAAGAATGTTTTTAAGTTCACTTAATAGCCGCTAATATTTTACTGTGAAGGAGCACATTATTTTTCAACAGCTTCTTTTCAAAATATTTGAAGACTTAAAATTATTATCCATAAATATAACCACATGTTGATATATATCAGTGTGCTATATTAATCGTACAAGTTCCCGAATTATTCCGTTTAATGCCAAGATTTTAACATACCATTATTTCTTTTACTTAAAGCATAAAATGGGTAAAAAGCTGTCGATTGTTCCCAATTAAATGGGATGTTGACATTCATTTAAAAAAACCTATTTTAACATGGAACTGTTCAAACTGTATTTAGATATTTTTGCGAATCGTTTGGAATTAACCTGAAAGTTATTTTGAGATAAACCTCGTAATTGTGAACCTTGTTCAAATAAAGAGTATGACACCTGAACCGGCATTTACAGTTTCATCTCCAGTCCAAAGGTTCCAACCACAATTCCCGTTTCTCCAGTATTCTGGATTATATTGAAGAGCTACCGTATAAACATCTTTCAAATTTGAAGCTTCCTAGTCTCGAAACCCAACCTCACTGCCAGAAAACCGCTGCTCTATGCTTGTATAAAATCTGATCGTTGTAAATCTATACTACACTGGTTGAAAATTCTGTAATTTAAGAAGAGGATGCATATTGAATGTGTATTTGTAGTAAATCAGAATGTATGTCGTTTGCTTACAACATTTCCCCACTAAATATTATAGCTTGAAAAGAAAACACTAGCTGAATATAGTAGCAATAATTTTTGTTTCAATCAAAATGAACATTTAGGTACGGAATGGAAAAGAAAAATCAAATTCACTCTGATATATCATGTCAAATGGAAAAAGAAAAATCACATTCACTCCCAGACTATAATCTTTCTCATATACGGTTTATTTATTATACAGGGTGCCGAATATTAACGTCTCCAATAGTTAAATTTTTATACTACTAGAAGTAAGCATTCATTTCTAGAAAGGAAATGCTTTAATATTTTTCTACATTTTATAGCTGTTTTATATGACCCCCAAAATAAAAAAGACAAAAAGACAAAAAAAAAAGTTTACTTTTTTTTTCGATTTCCCAGTTTTTTCAGTTACATAAGGTCAACTATTCTTGACACACAATTAAACATTTTAAACACAAAAATGCATTGCCCTGCGATTAAAATTTACCGACTCAAAACGTTGTAATACGCTATTTCGCCGAATTTTACAGATAAATTTGGAGCATTGAGAGAGGTCTTAAGGAAACGTTTGGAAATTGAAATTCTGCAATGATCTGTTTTAAAAACTTTCAATTTTTGATACAATCCCTATTTAAGTTAAACAGCTACAATTCTGTCAGTTTTAATGATAAAATAATGAAATAATTTTTTATTGTAGGGTTTGGAATATCTATAAGCAAACAACAGGGCCAGTAGATCGCATTTAAAGTCAGAATTCATAAATTTATATATATACATTTATTGAATGAAACCATATAAAATTTTCCCCGTCATTTTTCTAACTATTTGTCTAAAGGTTTAGAAATTAGATATTGGGCCACAATAAGAAACTGATATCTGATTAGGTCTGATATATTATGTAATAAAGCCTGTGTGTTGCATTAATAGGTCTGATATATTATGTAATACAACCTTGTATTACATTATTAGGTCTGATATATTATGTAATACAGCCTTGTATTACATTATTAGGTCTGATATGTAATACAGCGTAAGTATGGCATTATTAGGTCTGATATATTGTGTAATGCAGCCTTTGTATTACATTATTGTATAATGCAGCCTTTGTATTACATTATTGTATAATGCAGCCTATGCATTGCATTGTATAATGCAGCCTATGCATT
>JAPMOQ010007295.1:768194-826291 GCA_026543055.1 Argiope trifasciata | reverse complement strand
CTATGCATTACACTATTGTATAATGCAGCCTATGCATTACACTATTGCATAATGCAGCCTATGTATTACATTATTGCATAATGCAGCCTATGTATTACATTATTATGTCTGATATTATGTAATTATATAATTATTACCTGTGTATTACATTATTAGGTCTGACATATTGTGTAATACAACCTATGTATTTATTGCATTCTATGTCAGACATAAGAACTAGGAATGAATGACATACAAACAGATGTATTCCGAATACGTATTTGAAATGTATAGAATGAAAAGTTGAAGCAAGTACTTAATCACTGAGGCATTGCTTTTCCTACTTCGGCAATCATTCCTTTAACTCCATCATTTCATAAACAATGACAGCTGATTGTTAATTTGTAATCAGCAACTTATTATTGTCTTTATTAGTGGGGCACGAATAACATTTTATGAACAATGAACATTTTTCTCATGCCAAAAATATAAATTCTGTTTTCTACAGTGTTATTTCTCTATTTTCATTATAAATGTATAAAAAATTCTGATTCAAAATAAGGAAAACATTGCATCATTCTTAATGAATCGATTAACACTACGATATCACAAGGAAGGAAATAAACGGTTTATTTTTCTCAGACTTTCCTCAATTTAATCGGACATTTTCACATCCTAAATCAGTTATCAAAACATGTTAGATATAGCAGATTTTTTTTTTCATTTTTTAAGCTTTAAAACTAATATTTGGAATTGGAATTGGTTAATAAAAATCTATTGCAACAAATTTTAAGATGATGACCACACCCACAAAACTTTGTACCCATTCACATCATATTGAAAAAAAGAAAAATATTGCTTCTTGTCAACAAGTATTTGCTCTATTGTACAATATAAAATATCTTGCGATGTATACTTAATTTTCAAAAATATAGTGAAATTACAAATTCTTTGTTCACACTTTATAAATATATAATTAAAGTATATAATTTATATTGATTATAGTATAATGACCTAATGTGTTTGTTGGTTTGTGCGTTTTGTTGCTCAAATTATACATTTTGTTGGCAATAATAAATTTCAAGCAGCAGTAAATATCAAGGAAAAGTAAATTCGTCGTGTATATGCACCAATAATATAAATAATTTAAATATTTGAGCTTAACAAATATTGACAGAAAAGTTAAGAAATTCTGATTTGAAGCAAAAGCAGAGTGAGAGGTCTCCAAAAAATTTCTCTCACTCAGGCTAATAAAGGTGTTATTCCATAGAACTCGCCTTTCACAAAATTGGCATGTAATAATCAAGAGATTGCTTTGGCATTTTTACAGAATTTATCTTATTTTCCTTGACCGGTTATTGAGGGATTAATCCTTGCCATGTAATTAAGAGTATTCGAAGATTAAATTCGTGTTTTAGACGGTTTTCTGAACTGACTGTAACAAATTTTGATATCACAAAATTACGTACCAAACTCATTTAAATGATTGCGGCTTTGAGTTTATCACTTTTACATGTTTCTGTAAGTACAAACTGACAGATGGTCTATCCATAGTTGGATTAGGCTCAAAATTTAATAGAGGTCTAGACTATGGATGTTAATTTTGTTTATCGAATTTCATCCATCTTGCTTTCTATGTTTAGTAGTTATGTTAAATTATATTCGAGCATTCGCGTAAATAGCTTTTGAGCGGATTTTGCACAATATCTGGTAGAAAGCTACAAATTTGGTATGAAAACCATATCCTAGTTCAAAGCGTTTGTGATTTTTCTTTGTCGCAAACAGATAGGTGTGGAGATACGTTTCAATCTCAAGTTCGAATTTTTTTAAAGATTACAATACTTTCTCTATACTGCGTCTACGAGAGAGAAAATTCCAGGAAAGAACCAAATTCGTAAAAATTATCGTTTGTAAAAGATGAGAACAAAATGTGAGACGAATTTTTTATACCGCTCTTCATAACGAAAAAATGTCAGTGAATAATTTTTTTCTTGCTTTCACTTATTTGGACAAAAAAAATGTCATACTAATATCTGCAAAATTTGCAAAGAAAATTTACTGACAAACAAATTTTCTCTTTGATCGGTGTTTGGGAAGACTTACTTGCTGGTACCCGGCGCGTTGCTGCTGCCAAAAAAATATATTAAGTTGGATCAATCAATAATTTGGCAATATTTTATCAAAATCGAATGAACGGTACATTATATAAAATACGAACAAAAATTCATTTTTATATATAAGATTTGTGTATTCTTTTAGAATTATAAAACTTGTTGTTCTTTCAGAATGGTAATGAAAGAAACTATTTATTGTATCTCGCGACTCATTTAATATTCGTTCAGAATTCTCACATCTAATTTTAGAAAAATGTGATTAAAATATTTTCTTTTAAAATTTATTAAACATAGAATATATATTTAAACCATAAAATTTTTAATATAGTTGAAACAATAAGTTTTGAAAATTAAGATGGTGAAAAATTATTTGTATTGCAATATTTTTGGTGGTTATTGCGAAAAACGCAAAAATTTAATTAAAAATAAAACCACCAGGGTTGGTCTCACCAAAACTTTTTCGTATCATCTACAATAAAGTTGTTATCTCTGAGAAAGACTTGCATGGCATTTGCGTATTATAGCTACAAAATATTAACCTTTAACTTGGATTTATCATTTCTACAGAATCTATTGACTCCTCTGGGAGTTATTTGGAGATTAATCCCTGGTAAATAAACGCAGCGGAGATTCGATTTTTTTAAAATTTTAGATAATTGTACTATTCCTATAACCACCCTGTAGGTGTAAAATATATGTTGACAAGTTTCATTGCAATCGGATGAACGGTTTAGGAAGGCATATGGGACATACAGGCAAATATTCATTTTTATTTATCTAGGTACATATTATCAATGAAAATTACAAGGAGACAATATCAAAAAGGCAAAATAAAAACAATTAACTATCATAATTAATGTTGTAAAATTCTTCTCAATATTAACTTGAAATACATGAACCTACTATATTAATAACCAATAATCATTAACGTAACACGACAAAGTTTTCTCGAATTATCATAAAAATTCACTTTTACATTAATCATTATAAAATGAACATTGATTAATGAGCTAATTGAGACAAAGGTTAAGAGGTGTCTGTGAAACGATTGTTTTAAAAGCTTGCTGGAGCTGTTGTAAGATTAAAAGAACGAGTTACTGAGAAGAGTCAAGTTTTGATGCCAACTACAGGACAAGATAATTTATATGGTACCTAATAGCAGGTAAATGAGTAATACAAACAACAATTGAAATTTTATTCTTAATTTAAATAAAAATAGTACAAACAAGTTGGCATCTGTTGCAATGGCAATCTGTTGTTGCACGGTGTCATCTAATTTTAAATTCTTTGTTTCGAATTCTCATTCGTCTACAGATTTTATCTGTCGCTGTATTTGGGAAAAAAATTCTTAAAATGTGGTATTACATTACACCAGGCTTTAAAGTAGAATACGAAATATGAATCAGGAAAATGTATCAATAAAATTTTTTAAGTCAATGCTTCTTCTACAAGGTCTCTTGCATTTTCATAATCGAGCAGGCAGGAGTTGAGACATCAAGATGTTTGTAAATGTCTACTGGGAACGGAAATGGTTTTTTTACTAATGTTAATTAAAATATAGGAATTTTAAATCTCTTTGTGCTTATTTCCTTGAATATTCCTTTATTTTTTAAAGACAAAAATAATTTGTTTTTTTAATAATATAAAATTTCATTCCAGAAAAAAAACTTTTTAGCAAAAAAATATCTATATTTAAAATAATCAAGAAAATAGTCCCCTAACAGGTCGAATTTCGCCATTTTTTCCATATGAAAAATTATGACTTCTAATCTAAATAGGTTGCAAGGATCACTTGTCCTCCCAACAGTCCCTTAATTGAGATGAACTTCAAAAACATTTAACTGTATATTCTCCATAGGGAAAGAATTCATTCATTTCATTCATTTCAGAACCCCCATAATAGCCAATTTTTATTTTATTTGAACATTCATAATGTTTATATAAATCACTATCGATGCATTTTCGAGAGACATCGCAAAACTTTTATGTAATTAATGCTAATAACGAAGTGCTCTACAATTGATTGCCAAAGGCGGCTATGTTAATAATCTAAAAAAACTGAGGAATTTGAATATTTTGTGCCACCTAATAAAATGTAATACAAAATAAAAAAACACATTTTAAAGTTAATACCTTCTTAGGTCAACAAAGAAAATTTTATTTTAGTCACTTTTTATTGAATAATTACAATTAATATAAACATGTATATACATATGACAGAATCACAACATTAAGTATCAAAATAGAAACCGAATTTCCTTGCAATTTCCCATTTTCCTTTCTATTTATGGTGTTGGACTATTTTTTTTGTTACTATTTATTGGCTTTTTTCCCCGTTTCAAATTTATGAAGCAGATAGTCTATACTTTCTCATCGCAAAAATTGAACTCGCATTCATCACATTCAAGTGAAAAATGCTGAAATCCTTGCATTTTATCGATTGAGGTACTGCCTGTTCATTTCAATTTTCATTACAAACTGTTAAAACTCTATTTTAAGTATTGAAAATTAATTAAATTTAATTAATGGATTAATACTTTTAAAAACTGAATTAACATCAAGTGCCCTCCTTTGCAAGTTTTAAAAAATGTATTTGAATTTTAAATGGATGAATAAAAATATTTTATTAATGATTGAAAATCTGAACAAGATGTCTAAATAAATATATATAAAGAGAGTGCGAACTAATTGTATGAATAGAAAAATACACCAATAATGAAAAAAATTGAAAGTAATATGGTAACTTTCCATAGGAAAGCAATTTATATAATAAGTTTAAGCAAAAAAAATTAATTTGAAGACATCGGAATAACAACTTTGTTGAAATTAAAGACTATTAAAATATAGTTAATAATTTTACGATTTTTACTTCAATAAAAACCAAAACAATCAATAACACTGATTTATCAACATTTATCCATTGTGAAATATAAAAATATGGTACAACAAATTTGTTTTAGTATTCACTCAATTATTGTTTCGTTTATTGCTAAATTTTATCAAAAAAGATTTTTAAAAATTAGTTTACTAAACAGTAGAACTGTTACTAAACAACTAAACATCCAATTATTTGCAATCGAGATGTGTGAATCAATCAATAATCAATTGATAAGTATAATAAAATACTAAAATGTCATCCAAAAAACGAAAGCATACACAATTTTAAATCCCTAGCATGGGAGGAAGAGAGTGAAAAATCGAATATACAATTTACTCAATATGAGCATGGAACAAAAAAAATGAAAGTGTTAGTAAATGGAACATTCTTTTCATTATAATCTAGTATATCCTAAGATATTCTCTTAAAAATTTATTTATCATTTGAATAGTTATTCAGAAAATTTATGATCTCAGAACTCCAGAAATCATGCTTAAACATGTTTAAAAAATTTTTAGAAGTCTTTTCTACAGTAATGGCATTGTTTTCATCTTTACCATACCCCTTAAAAAACAAAAATTGATTAGAAGCATATTCTAAGAATTTATTCGATAATTTTGGATGTTTTTATCAATGACTGGCAGAAATAATTTTGAAATAGATTTATAAGGACATTTCATCGGGAGAAAACTGGTACTATGGACTGTGACTAATTTCAACGTAATGTAATGAGGTATCACTGATGTCATAGACCAAAGAGTTTCTGACTAATCAATCTATCGTAAGCTTCTCTTAAAGTTTATATCGGACTTTTATCGTTCACTTTTCCAGAAAAAAAATAATAAAGCTTCCTTTAATACTTAGTCGATAGTATTATCGACTTATCAGATCACAACTTAATGATTCTTTGGCTGACGCCACATCTAGAATTTAAGAGGCTGAATTAATCTTATATTAAGGTTAAGGAAAATACGTCATTCGATGAATAAAAGGGTCAATGGATTAGAATTTGAGAAATAAAAGATTCATTTTATTAAATTTTAAGAAACAAAGATAAAAGAGACGATCATTAAGAAGTCTCTTGAACGATGTATATGATCAGATAAAATAGTTAATGGTTTGCAAGTCAGTTTGTTAAGATTTCCTCCACACATATCGTCACATTCTAATCAAAATGTCGCATATCAAATCTATATCCATTATCAAATCTGACATATGCTACGCTATTGTTATTAATAAAAACTTGAATGTTATTTGCTGCTTCAATTGTAATATCAGATTTTCATACATTTTAAAGTTACGGTTTTTGATACGATATTTTGATTTCAAAAATATATGCTTGGAGAAGATGAATAAATTTGAGAAGAAAAGAAATATATTTTAAAAATAATTGTTTTAATATTTTTAATATCGCACATTTTAAAAAATTAACTGAAAATATTAAACAATTGTAGAGCATAAGAATTTATAATCACAGAGATCCCTATTCTCATACAGATTATCCTGAAAATTTGCGACAGTGCATCTGTTTTTTATTTATTATTAAATATAATTATTATCTGCCTTTTGATCTTGTGCGTGCGAAACTTTGCGATCAATTTTAAACTGATTCCCTGATTTGATACAGTCGATGGTATCGAACTCGCAAGAAAGCGAGTTAATATTGCAGTGCCATCCAGTTCTAAACTATGTTGAAAGTTTCGAGACTAGCTAATCGTGAATTTAGTTTAAAATTGACAGCAAAATTTGGACCGAACATACAGATGGACAAAAAAGTGATTTAGTCAAAACAAAATGTAAAAACTACTAATTCAAAATATAAAAGTATAATTTTCAGCCTTGAATTGTAGATCTTGACTGAATCAGGTTGTAATTTCCCCCTTTTAACATCAAGAAATTTAACGAAATAATGTCCATTTCGAACCATTATATCTAAAAGAATAATTCATTTTATCTACCGTATTTGCGTAATATTATTTTGTTGTTTGTAAATCAAGTTTGCAAATTCATATAATTTTTTTAAATATAAAATACTATCACAAAATTTGAAATAAAATTACACGTTTTGAAAATTATATACTTTCAAAATGTAATTGGATTAATTTTTTGTGGTAACTTAAAGCTGACTTCACGGCAAAACTAACTATTTAGAATTTCGATGAATTTTAATCGAAGGAATATTAAAATTCTTTTGCATTAGTAGTAATTTAATTTTAAAAAAGTTATTCAAATAAAAATGTTAGTAAAAACCATCTTTTAAAATTTAAAATGGGGTAAAAATAGCTTTTTATGCAAATAATGTTTTCTGAAAATATTGAGAAAAATTAAAATTAAATAAATATTAAATATAATCAAATTAAATTTTGGGTTAATTAAAATTTGGAACTAAATCTTTCATAAAAAAAAATTCGCAGCCAATACATAGATCCAAAAGAAAAATAATAATGATCCATTAATAATGTGCTAAATTCATTAGCCAGTGGTCTAATGATTTAATTTCTAAAGCCTTTTTGGCGATTTTTTATATATAATAGTCAGGAAATAAGACCAGTTATAAACACATTCTAAAACTTTGATAAAGCTTTATTTGGAATGGAACATAAAATAATTCTACCTTATCCTTTAAAATTATAACGTAACCATCAACTACAAGATGCTAGACGCCAAATGAGTAGCCTAAATTCCAGCAGTAACCAGTTCTCAGATTTTCCCCAATCCTGTCCAAGTAAAAATATCAAAAGCCATAATTACAGCTTACCTGGATTTCTACTGCTCTAGAATTACGCCTTGGATTATTACTGGCAGCGGCCCAGAATCTGATGCAAAACTGAATTAAGATTAAAATAGAAAAACTTTTCTTGAAATATCACTCTGTATTCGTATTCAAAATTGTAAAGGAAATTCTAATTCATTACTAATTATTTTTTTCATTATGCGAGTCATTAATCATTGCAAAGGATTGATTTTAAAGAAATAAGATGGTTTAAACTGTTTCTTTAAGATATAAAATCAAGAAAAGTCTTACTAGATACCTGAAATAATAATAAATCTAAATACGAATTTACAGCTTTATAATTTACTTAGCTTAAAGAAAGAAAACATCAAGGCCATTAAAAATTTTCAAATAAAATGTTAAAGGCTTTAAACTACCATGCCACCATCATTCCATGAGTACTTAACTCAAACGTATTGGAAATAACAATTGTTTGATCGACCACTTTCGATTTCAAGTCTTGCATAAAAGAAAATTGCGTTTTGTTTTGTTTAAAATTTCCTAAGACGCATTTCACGGTGTATTTCGTACCTCTTCCGTAAACAGAACTTAAATTTTGATTTTCATTAAATTTTCAATTGTTATTTGATATCTTAAACCAATAAAGTACACATTTGTTATTAGTCGGCTTTGGCGACCAGTTATTTCACCGGGAATATTGGTTCTATTTAATTTCATCTGAATCTTTACATAAAACTTCATATTCGTAATTCCGTCAAATTGTCAGGCGTTAAAACCGGGCCATTTTAATAGCATTAAAGTACATTCCAATACAGATTATATTGTTCTGTACATTGTAAATATTTAATACATTGAATATTTTCTCTCTTTCTTTATATAAATATTCTAGTGGAGACAAATTCCATAATATCATACCGCTATAAAAGTATAAATGTGCGGATTTAGACATTTTGAGGATCTAAGACAGTATGCATTAAAAAGATCTATTTAATTTTATATTTCATCATATTTTTAAATAAACTAACATGTTAAATATTTACAATGATTTATCTTCAATTTTAATGACTTTGTGAAAATGTATATATAATTTATTTATTATGATTCATCTCTGCGCAACTTCCGTATTTGTTTCTCAATGTTATATAACAAGATACAGCTTAAAAGTTAGGTTAGGTTATGTTAGTTATTTTTAAAGCAACACTTAGCCTATCTGGAATAGATCTTTTACTTTTGAAAAACAATCAGATGGCAAAAGATGAGATCAGAGTTGGCATCCCTCTCTAAACATTTGTACCACATCAGTGGTATAATCCTCTCCCCCGACGGTTTAAAGTACACCATACCTCCTGACACGGAGCCTGTTCGCAGGAATAGGGTCTCAAATCTGGCCCAAACCGAGGTTAAGTCCCAAAGCTGTGATCTCATAACCAGATAACCGTGACTCAGGCAAGGTGTTGATTATTTATAAATATTGTATATAAATCGATATTTTTTATATAGTTATAGGTAATAAATATTAATAAAATAAATGTAATTACGCTTATGGGAAACTGTCTTATTGAAAATATATTATTCTGTTACCTCATAATTTGTAAATTTTTCATATTGATTCATTTGGTAAAAGAGTAAAATATCCTTTCAATTACCTTCTAATTCCTATCCCTTTCCTTTCCTTCAGACTAGTGATTAGAACTGCTGAATAGTGTGAAATCACTCAATGCATTGAAAACTTGCGCCAACATTAAAAAATCTGTCAAAAACCCGAAGTCGAATTTTTCGATTACTAGAATGCATTCTCTAAACATCTTTCGAACAGAAGGAAAAAAAAACATTGGTGGTTGTTATAAGTTCAGTAATCGTACTAACGATTAATTATCGTGTTTCAGTAATTACTTTATCCAGTACATTAGGGTAGTATATTTTATAAAGATCTTTCTAAAAGGTGGTCTATCCGAAGTTAACTCATCATTTTTCAAACGGATTTTTACTATAAAATATCGTATTCAATTATAGAAAGTACTAAAAACTGTACCCACTGAAAAGTACATGTATTTAAAAGTAGAATGAATTGGCGATTCCAGAACACAAGTTGTTTATCATTCAAAAATATTCTAAAGCATTCGAAGTAGAGCCGTAAACTAAACACAAACGAGTAAAATAACAAAGTTGAAGCAGTGGCGCTATTTTGAAGTCAAACAACTTTGAGATCAGACAAAAGGAAAATAAAAGCAGTAGTGTCTTCAGCAGTCAAGTTCTATAGTTCTGCGAAGAAGCAGGAATATAATAAATGTCATAAAGTATGAATATAATAAATGTCATAAAGAAAGCTCGATTTTAATAATCATAGTTAAGTTTGTAAATTTATGGAGATTGGGAATTCAAAGGAAAGAAAAAGAAGTCTTAGGAGATGATACATCATTCTACTGTTATAAGATACAGAAATATAAAATTGTTAAGTATGAGGCAAATCATTTCATAAATAATCTTGAAGCATCATTTCGAATTTCATATAGATTTTTTATTTAGTCATTACTCGGTATGATTTAAATAATTTTAATTATCGTATGCCTAAAGCTATATATATTATCAGAAATATTTGACTGAATCAAGCAATTTTTAAGAATTATTAATTTGTTTAAGAATGCTTTAATAGTTTGAAATCTTTTCGTCATTTAATTTCTATTCTTACAAGTAGAATTGTTGAGTAAAATTTTTAAAACAATTCTTTTGAGAAACACTTTTCGATGTTTTCAACAAAAATATTTCTTTTTAACACAAACCAATTTTTTAGCTCAAATTCATTGATATTGTATTCCATTGCTCATTACTTGTGTATAAACTGATATTTATATATTACTAACTGCCTTTGGCGACCAGCTGGTTCGCCAGTCTTACTGTTGTTTAAAATTATCAGTTAAATTCTTTATACAACGTCCTTGTCAATTAAATACTTCATGTAATTTGTCTTTTAATTGCAACTTCAAAATATTTTTAAAGTTCAAATTTTGATAGTCGTATAATTTACTCACACAGTTATAAAAGCTTAAGCCCGTGATGTCTCTCTAATCATCTGTCAGCTCTCTCAGAATTTCAACTTTAAATTAAAGTGGAAATAATTAAACTTCAAAGTAATGTAAAAATATTTTTTGACCGAAACCAAGCATTCTTTTTAGACATAAATAAAAGATAATCATTATGTGTACTATTGAATACTTACAATAATTTATGTAATATTTCAAGAAGTATTCAACAAAAATTATTTAGATTTATCAAAATTTACATTTTAGTTTTACTTTCAAAAAGAATTAAATGGTGCGAATAATATTCTATTTTATTTTGGTCTCTAAACATAATTAAAAAATATTAAGTCTAAATTTTATACATTTTTTTAATTTTAAGGAGTCATATTCTACGAAATATTCTTGACACTTCACTTTTCAAACAAATAAATACAGGTTTCTATCTTCTGCCATCATATTTGATCGACTTATGAAGTTTTGAATAGAAATTTTTGGAACATTTTCATTCTCAGGCAAGTCAGTCTTGAAAAATCCTAGACGTTGATTAGGGCATCGTCTTTGGAGTGGTCGATGAAGTGTTTTAAAATTATCCGTTTTTACTGAATAGTGATCTTCAAACATTCATAAATCAATCAGTTTTAGAGACTCAGTTGATTGAAGTTTATCTCTTTTTATTTAAAAGCTAAACAGCCTTCATTTTTAAGGCATTTGTTGACTCATGCTACTTACTATGTAGTTATTTACTTCATTGAGACCATTTTTATAGATGCATTTCTAACATTAAAGTTTTACAAATTAACTATTGGACCTAGAATTGAAAAAAATCTATACATATTGAGCCTTGTTTGCCTCAAATAAAGCTGATTTATTTAATAAATATTGTAAAAGACACAAAAAATTTTCTTTACATTTTCTTTTAGGAAAAAAACATATTTCATGCAGACACGTTCTTACATTTTTATATGTTTAATTTGCAATAATTATTTATTTTTAAATTTGAGTGTTTGTCAATCTGGTGGCAGCATAATGATAAAATATAATTTTTTTCCTTTTACTCGTAGCGTGCTCGTCCAAATTAAATATTATTGTTTTGTCCGAAATATATTGTTGAAAAATATAATTCAAATATTTCTTTAAAAATTCGCTGAAAATAGAAGCTTAGGTTATGTGTTAAAACACTAATACCTAATTGTTAGGTATTAGGTATGTTAAAACACTAATACTAATTTTTTAATCTTTAATTTGATATAAGAATTATCTTTGTGAGATAATATTTTCGGCTGTAGCAGAAAAGAATCAAAATTTTGCTTAATTTTTCATTAATTCAAATTCTAAATAAAAATTCGAAAACAGGGCTCCAAGGTGCCCATTCCCAACCTCCATGATATACATGAACCAAATTTGATAGCTGTAGGCCCAACGGTTTATCCTGAAGAGCACACACACTTACCTTTATTTTAAGTATAAATAAATATTTAAAATGTTACTTTATATTTCTCGATTTTTCATCACCGAAATTAATGTTTTGAAAACTGATTTATATTAACATTTCAAATTTGATATCCTTTTTTTTTCATCTCTAAATTGAACATTGCTTTTTCTACCTACAGCCAAACTCAAATTTTAATTTTGAAACTATATTCCCATCATTTTTATGATATCGTAAAAATCATGCCATCAATAGAATCTGGAAGAGTTTATAATTATGTAATCTATAAATGGTGCGAAAACAAGTGAGAAACCATTTTGATTCTGTTAATAAGTAAAAGAATATATTAAGTATAACTATGAAACTGCTTTAAAATATATGAATTTTTGTTATTAATAATAACACTTGTCCACTTGCGAATTCATGTATATTGGGGCCTTAAATAATGCAGATTATGGGGCTCTTTTCATAGCATTTCAAAACCTTTTTTAATAGATATATTAAGCTAAAATAAGTCGTTATTTTATTAACTTTGTGAAAGTCAATTAATATTTATTTACCTATGGTGACATAAGACTGCTTGGCATTTACTGTTTAACACAGTTATTTAAGAAGAGGTTGAAGAAGATTAAATATCCTAATAAGCAAGGAAACATAATGAAGCATAACAAAGTGACACACTTCATAAAGAGTAAATATTATCCTAATATTTTATAATTCACAGCGAAAATTTATATTTTTACACTGTTTTTTGATTCTCGACTAAGTTTTTAAATCAACTGTCTTCTGCCCCTTTGCCCTACCAGCCTGGCTCCTTTATGCTGCGGCGCATTCAGAAATATAACATTGGAATCATCCCGTTTTTTCACAAGCAATGCGAAGATATTTTGATAATTTATTTGATTTAATGGCCCTAAAGAAATCATTATCACTTTTATGTCTTTTTTATGATTATCATAAGTCGATTCTTTGAGGCTGGAAACTATCAAAACATACACATCTCAAAACATTAACCATATTTTTGTGTCTTTTACAGAGGAATGAGTAATATTATATAAATATATATTCTAAGAATAAAGTGTGGCATTTACATACATATTTTTAAAAAATCATCGACTTTTTTTTACTACTTTTTGGATTGGGGGTAATTATTTACATCTTTTTCAAATGAATATATTGCGCACACAAATTATACAAGATTATATGACTGAAAAAATCTCGACATTTTTAAAGCCAGTTTTATCATAAGAATGATAAATATTCCTCAAACCTATGTTATTAAGAACGAGAATCATCTAGAACTAAAAACCCGTATTTCTAGATATTAAAACTATATAATTTTGAAGAAAAACAAAAAATATGTATATTCACTTTTTAATTATATGCTGACCTTTACTCGACCTTCCGAGTCAATATTTCTTGAGTCTACATAGCCAGACACATATGTTAAATTATTCATTAAACTAGCCACCGAATGTAATTGCTCAAATTTCCTAAGGGAAGTCTCTTGCGTCACGAGGAATATATAAATAGTGTGTACTCTAGTGACCGCTGAATGTCACGAGACCATTGCCAGAAACCGACATCTGGGAAAGATGTATGAACCAAGAACAACAAAAACAACAACAACAACAACAAAGGAGTCTGGGGAAAAGCAAAAGTTGGCCAAGATCCATGCCATCAACCACTTAAGCAATCCTCCTTCGCAAACATCCCGTTACAATTTGTTACAATTAAAGCCGTCTTCGAGTGAGTCCTAAATAACACAGATTATCAGGAAATTAAAACGATATTCATTGAGGGCGATAATTAATGGGTTCTGTAAATTAGATCTGGGGTTGGAAAGGGATGTCAGAAAGAACATTTGTGACAAGTAGGTTGGTCAAGGCGTTCCTCCAGGAATTTATACTTATTTATTTTCTTTGGGCTTCAGGGTCAAGCTCAGTGACAAAAAAAAAAAATGCAAAGACAACGTAGATATGAGCTGAGAAAACGAGGAAGAGATGTAAATAAATTGGAGCATTTGCCAAGATATCTTTTGCTAAGACACTGAAAAAGTTTTATTAAATGGGATAATGAGTTGCTATATTTGAAATATGTGAGATATTGTTTAAAAATAAAAATGGATTATCGTAAAAATAGTTACAATATAAAAATAAGTATATTTATTATTAACTAATCGCCTCAAGAGACCAGTTGGTCAAGGAAAATAAAGCCTATATTAAATTTCAGTTGAATTGTTTACATATAACTTCATGACCATGATTTCATCAAATTGTCAGACATAAAAACTTTATTATTTTAATTGCTTTACTTAAGTTCTATTTACTGTGTACATGAAACTATTTAATGGAGAGAAATTCTATGACATTTTAAGTTGCATTAAAAACTTAATTGTCCAATTTATATATAATTTAACTTTCCTGGAATTATCCTTTTACTCATCTTACTTGAACTTCTTTTGTACTCCTCTTGTAAATGACTTCTTGTATAATTATTAAGTAACATCCTGCTTGGGTTTTCCAATAATGAAATAAAAATTAGGTGGTTAAATATTTAATGGAACAATACAAACGGCCTGAATGCCAGGATAGAAATGTAATGCATTGCAGGAAATTAAGCAATAAAATACCTTTAAAAATAGCCAAAATCTAGGAGAAAAAAAATTATTTTAATTATAAAATTGGTATCATTACAAATAAAAAAATCTAAATTTTGAACTAAAAATATTTAATTAAAATTGAGCCAAATTTTGGCGTATTGAAAATATCAAAAAAGATTGCTCCGAGGTGCATATTTCTCCCACCTCAAGATTATTATATATCAGTGCAGAATGGGTATTTGGTTATTTTGTTGCTTTAGATGCCAGATTTTTTTATCAATAGTGCAAATTAACACGAAAAGATAATGTATTTTTATAAATATTTATTAAAAAATATATCTAATATTCGGATAAGATATGAAAAAAATCAGAAATGTATCTTATTAGGTTCAAAAAATTTAGTTGACTCTACATCCTTTAAAAATTAAAAGAAGCATTGCTTCTTAAACAACAAAATGCTGTGCACTCTAGTAGGAAACGAGATCATATTTAAAACCGAATGATTTTCGAATGTAGTTTGATGAATGAACCGAATGAAGTTTGATTACGATATTGAAATAGGTAAGAAGGAAAAATAGATTGAATTGAATAAAAAAAAATCTTTAAAAAAATCGCAGAAACAATCTGCAAATTTTTCAATTTCTGTAAATTATTAGTCATCTCATTGTCAAAAACTGATTAAAATGCTCAGTTCGTACAAGAAAGCGCTTCAAAACTTATGAATTATAACCAATGATAAGATCACTGAACTCGTTCTGGCGAGAGGGCTGAGGAACTCGATGCCTTCCGAACTTTTGCATGTAAAAAAGTTTCAAGGTGAACAGGTGTAGAAGAAAATTTTTAAGCAAAATGGTTACTCGAGAAAGGTCCACCCCCCCCCCCCAACATACAAATGAACGAGGTCAAAACAAAATTGTCGAGTCACCAAATTTGGCTCGTTCATGTACAATACGTTTAGATTTAAAAAAATCTTATTTTTAGTACATTATTTTTTAAATCAAATCATTGTTTTTTATTTCAGTTTTTGAAATTTTTTTTTTTCATTTCAAATTTTCTCAAAAAACTTTTTTTTTTTTTAAAAAGTTAATTTTTTTAAAATTAGATTTTGAGTGTCCAGTTAATTTCAGTGATTCATGTTAAACTTGCTGTTTGTGAAGCGCCGAAATTGGTGGCAATTACATTATTTCATTCATTTGTTAGTATTTTAAGGTCTTTTGCAGAACGATCAATGAATAAATCTTGGTTTTTAAATAAAGTTTAGATCGATTTTAACTAAAACATTTAATTCAAGCTGAACAAAATTTTAAAACAATCATCATACAATATTTTTTGATTACTTTATTTTACTAGATTTTAATAAACATTCTGTCTTTAGTGTTTTATTAAAATTTTACTCCTAGTGTTATCAATATGGTACCGCTGGAAAGCCAATAGTTATTTGCCGGTGCCATCATAGACTGGTAAACTTTTCTTTATTTGCAAACTTTCTGAAAAGTAAAAGCATCAAGAATTATTCTCTAATCAGTAGTTAGCTTTTCGCTATAGAATTTCGGTATAGAATTTGTAGCATGTAAAGGAATAGAAGCAGCATGTAAAAATATAGAAATATAGAAAGCAGCATGTAAAAATATGCACAGACACCGCAGGGAAATTTTAAAATCTAAGAATATCGACTTATTCGACATTATTAACGATTTCAGAGACATTCTGAAAAGTAAAGGCATCAAATTCTTCAACTAGTAAACATAGAGGATGTTACGTAATCTTTTCGCATCAATGAGAAAAATCAACAATATGATGTGTAAATATTGCAAAAATGCGTTACATTTGGAATACTGTTTTGTTGTCAATAATAGAAGTTTCACTAAATGCAGAGTTTTGTTAAAGCGTTAAGTTTTTAAAAGAAATATAAAAATTATATATGACCATCTAAAATTATTTTATAATGTTTTCCTTTCAATAGACTCAGTTAATCAGATTTATTTTCCCTGTACAGATTCATAAAAAGCAACTACGTTTATTATGCCGTAATGAATTTTGCATCTTATTTTAATGAGCAGCTTTGCAAAAATCAGCGAAGAAAACCAGATTTTTTTTAATGAATAATACGGACCCAAGAAAATTTTGATTCATTTATGAGAGATATTGTGGATTAACCATCAGTTCTATTATATGCACTTTATATATAATACCTTTGAGAACCAGAATACATATATCCACAATTTTGGCAAATTTGACAGATATACTGAAATGTAAAGCTTTTTTTCAATACTAGAATGGCTCAAAGAAGTTTTAGTTATCATACATTTGATAATAGCAACTGATGTAGCTTTCAAAGATTTTAAAATACGATGCCAATTAATTTTCTATTATATGATGCTTTCTAATAAGCTTTCAGTAACTAAACATTTTGTAAAGCAATCAATGGCATCCATTTAGAGTTTTATCATATTGTATACACTGAGGTTTAGTAATAAAAGGATAATCTAATAACAAAAAATATAATTCAGACATGCATTTCTAGGTAAAACGACAAACATTCTTTTATTGCAATAATATTATTTGTTTATTATAAATTTATAATTTTATTCATAAAAAATATCAATGATGTGCTTCGCTTATCATTAATGCATAGTATTATTGCAATAATATTTGTTTAATATTAATTTATAATTTTATTCATAAAAATATCAGTGACGTGTTTCTCTGATCATTAATGCATATTATTGCAATAGTATTGTATAACTTAAATTTATAATTTTGTTCATAAAAATATCAATGATGTGTTTCGCTGGTCATTAAAGCATAGTGTACGAATTCGTTAAATTACAACCGCGTCAATTTTCTCATCTATTTATTCTAAAAAAAAAAAAAAAAAAAAAAAAAAAAAGAGCACGTCAATTCGACCCAATAAACTAACATTTCTAAAACACCTGCAATATGAAACATTTTTAAAAAGCACACAAGTATTTGTTTTTAGAGCACTCGGGACAAACGGCATATAGATGTAAAAGTAATACAGTTCCAAGAATTAGGCGTCAAAAGTACTGGTCGGACAACCATAATTATAATCAATTCAGAAAACTGTGTATTCAGCTGTTTGGTCTAAAAGCATCTGAACAGCTAAACATACACATAGTGTACTTCAAATGCATATCGTTTGAACTTAATCAAGCACAGTAATACCGACAAATATTAAGGGTTTCACTGTAAACACATATACATGCATCCCTCTTAACGAATGTACTTTATTACCCGCAAAGTTTTAAAAAAGCAACAGAAGCATACTCTAAAAGATGCTTTTTTTTATGCAAATTGGCAATGTGTTAGCTTTCAAAATGTTTAATTTCAATAAAGTGCACAACTTACTGCTTTAAAGTTGAAGTTCCCAGAGTTATGAATTAAAGTATTGAATCTTTTTAATTCACCCAATACGTTATTTTCACAATTCTTCGCATCTTATTAAAGGCAAAAATGTAAAATGGGAATCGTAACTTTATATTTGAAGTTACATCTGTCACTTTGTATTTTGGAAATGACATCTGCATCATTTAAGACACAATCTATAGATAAATGAATGCAAATGAATTTGTTAAAGGCTGAACGTCTTCCGATTGTAAGAAGATGTGAAGTTGTAGCGAGTGGTAATAGTTCAAATATCATCCTTGCTATTTGATGGATTGTATGCATTCCTTCCTCAAACTTTAAAACATGAAGCAAATATTATAAACGAAATCTTTCGAAATCTTATAACGAATTTCAATATTTCTAATCATTCCACCACCACCCTTAATTTTTAAAACGAAACACTTAAAACAAAATTCTAGTTTGTTGTTTGCAATACCAATACCTGTTTCGTTGAATAAGATCTGTTATAAAAAAGATTTGCTACTTTGTCCCAGCCTATCGAAAACGCGTCTTAGAGCCGAGTGATTATTATCCCTTCCTTGAATTGAACTGGCTTAGAGATCGGGCTTCTAGATTAATCCCTTAATTTTCACGGCAAATACGTTGAAAAGTAAACTTGTTTGTACGTAACTCCTCATAAAATAATTTCGTTCTCTCTTTTTTATAATCCATCGAAACTCTATAAGGAAACCATTCTCATATTTCAAAAAAATGATAAGAATAATTCTTTGTTTACAAATAAAGGTGTAAGAATTAAAATATATATGCATTTTTATAATGAAACTATATCATCAGATAAAATGAAAGAATTTGATCAGATTCGGTTCATTTAAATGTCAACTTTCGCTTATTTAAATTCTCGCTTCAGGTTTTCGGTTTCTAATACAAAAAAATCTATATTTCGACTACTAATTAATATAGAAACAAAAGTAAATATTTTTTTAAAAGGCAAATAAAATAAGCAACCCAAAACAAAACAAAAATTTATGAATTTTGCACAAAAATTGACTTTATAAGGTGTTTGGATACTTTAAATTGATGCTTAATTTGATGATTTAATTAAATTGATGATTAACAAATCAAAATATTATGGCTTTATAGTAAATATTGGGTTGTTCGGAAAGTCATTTCGTATTTTTGTGTCAAAATGAAAAGAAATTTTCGTTTAATGAATAAATTATTTATTAAATTATAAAATTGCCATTCTGGTCTAATACCTTTTGCCATATTTTTGGTAGTAACATGATTACACGCTCATAAAAGTTTTGGTCTTTGCTGTAAAAAAAACTGATCGAGGTGGTTTTTGGCCTCCTCATTTGAAGGAAAAATTTTGCAAATCAGTTCTGGTACTGATGTACTGTTAACACATCTTCTCCACACATATTGGCTAATTTATTTCTGGCTTGAACAGCATTTTTACCTTTTATAGCAAAAAAGAAAAAAATGACGAAAAGGCTGTTTATTGCTCTCCATATTTAAAAGGGCACCATCCAAAAACTACTGCGAAGAATCAGCTGCACTTTTTCACACTCAAGCCTTGCTATATCAGCTCTTAAAACATAAAATGATTTTGCGGTTTAAGTATGAAATTGGGTGCGAAAAATGCAATTAAATCCTTTGTCAGGAAAAAACGAAATTACTTTCCGAACAACCTAATAATATTTTCATACGAATTTCTACTACAAAATCTTAAGAAGCCGCTATTTTTATTGTAGCTAGTATCATTGTATCAGTAACCTCCTCAGATATATCATCGTTTCGTACAGCTTCCGGTCTAATTTATTCTAATCTGGAACGGCTTGAATAATGATAAACTAGAATGTTATTCTATTTGAGTTTGGAAAAAATTACATTATGCTGCAATGGAATACAATATAGAAAATAAAGAATTGGAATGAAAATTTCATACATGATAGAATTGACAACGTTTTTGATTATAATTCTTGCGAAATTAATAGCAATAAAATATATAATTCTTATAAACATAAAACAATTTTTTTAACGATATCAGTCAAGAGATTCGCCAATTCACCTTCAAAACATAATAAAGTATAAATTCCTCAACCAGTTTCTATATCTATAAAGCTTAATTAGATAAATTACCAACAATTTAGAAGTTACATTATGAACTGTTGGACACAAACATATAATTCTGTATATGGATAGATGTACATATTGTGCGTGCCAAAATTCAATCCTACTTTGAATAATAGAAAACCGTTTAGCCCACGTTTATTTGTCCCATATTATATAAGTAAAACCTATTTTAGCAGTTGTGTGATCAAAAAGAATTTTTTTTTAATTATATCTGCAAAAGAGAAGTATATAAGTGCAAAAAGAGAGATGTTTCTGGTCAGTGATCTTACCATGGGATTTTAATAGGGATTTCTTCTATACGAATCGATTTAGGAAAGGGAATCTTAAGTATCTTTAAAACAATGTCGGAACCAGTAAGAATTTTTCCCTTTTCCTCAGAGCTTGAGAGCATGATGAATTTACCAGTTTTCCAGAGCGCATTTAGAATCAATTATATAAAAAAGCGGGAATTAATTCAGGAAATAAGAGAACATTTTAGAATAATGTTATTATGACCTAAATTATATTAAAAATTAGAAAATTAATTAGGATTTAAATTAGATTAAGAGAGATCATTACACACCCACACAAATAATGCAGAGGCAAGTGGCCTAGTGATTTTACATAGGACATTCTTAGATTGTGCAGAAAGATTGGCGAGTTTGCGATTATTTTCATACATATCTTATATTTGCTCGACTGATATTTTTGAATATACAGCTTTCTGAAAATGAGCGATTTTTTTAAATAATAGCCCTGTGTAGTGAATTTTCATCAAAGCAATATTAGAGTTTGTTATCCTCTAATTACAGATCCACATAAAAAATTTGCTGAAAATATTCTTTTATTTTCCCTTACTTCTAAATGCAAATATGGGTCAAATTATCAAAAGAAATATTCTGAAAAGGAAACCAAATCATTTGACTCGAGTTCTTTATTCTAGAAAATTATATATCTTGCCTTTACTGGTCATAATCACGATATGAAAACTGTTTTATAACTTAGCTAAGAATAAAAGGGAATGAATTATGGTTAACGTAATAAACGGTCCGATGGAACAGTACTCATGACGTGTTCTTTTTTACGCCTATAAATACTACGGTCGACAAATAAAGGGAAGTAATTTGGAAAACCAGAGGAAACATTTCTAGAGAGCGAGAGACTCAGTTTTCAAAGCGAATTATTTCGTGACTATTGCACTCGCTCATAACACACATTTATGACTTTCATTTTTAAATCACTTAAGAGAAAAATAAGGTAATTCTTTTCAGGAAATAATTTCCAAAAAAATGGGCATCCTCCAAGTTTCTTTTAAGGCTTGGTCTTTCCTTTTTGAGCTATGAAAAATCAACAGCTCATAAAAAAAATCTCAGAACTGTTGGATTCTTGTAACCGAAAACAAAAACCATTGCAATTAATAACCGTTACATAAACATCTGTTCGCTTGCAGCCTTATTATTCTTTAGTTTTTGTGCATGTCATTTTTGTAAGGAAGAAAGACTGATGTATGTGCCTAGTCCGATACAAATATTCACCAAAGCGACAAATTTCGTACATTCTGATATTGCAAAAATTCATTAAAGAGCTTCATTGAACAAATAGTAGGTTGCACTTAATTTTCTTCACGTGTTATCTGAAAACGCACCATTAATTTAAAAAAAAGGCTGTATTTTCTTTTTATTAGAGATTTCATTACATTACATCTAAGTAATATTCGTTTTAGTATTCTAAAACGACCACTTTTCAACGATTCTATTTTACTAAAGGGTGACAAACTGAAGGATGTGGGCATTTACAGATTTTATTTTATTGTTAAACGTAAACATCTCCTTTCTTTTCCCTCCTCTCATCCCTATTTTGCTGAATTAAATCTATCTAAAAGCAGACGCAAAAATTCGGTGGGTTTTATAAAGCGTTGGCAAATAAGCGTGATAATGCAAAATATTCATTTCATAAGACAAATATGATCGGTGATTTCGCATTTTTCAGCATTTGCTCAGAGTTTTTTTATAAAGTATATCAGAGTATCATATTTTATCAAAACTCCATGCAGCAGAAATTTTTGGACATATTTTTGATTTGCATTTATTTCGTCCTACTTTGCTATTCAATATAAGAAAGGCAACCGGCGAAGAGATTATTCGATTTTTTAATTTTTTTAAACAATGTATTTCTTTTAATAAGTACAATTTAGTTTTAATAAAAATTAAAAAGAGCCAAGAAAAAATTTCGCCAAATTATAAAAATAATCTAAAGTGCATTATTATTTATTATGAAAAGTGTCAAACGCGCAATTGACATACTATATTAGTTTGGCGATTGAAATAGCCTAATTGAAGAATTTTTTTTCTAGCGGATTTTTGGTCGTTATAACGTTAAGTACCAGATATTTTTGTTTTATAAAATATTTTAATCGTATTCAAATTCATATCCTGCTTTTCTTTAAAAAAACTCTAGCAAATCAGTTTAAAACTTATTCCAGGACTTCTACCAATTATTTATAAATATTTGAATCATTAAATTTTATAAATATTTCAGACAAAGAAAACATTAGAAATAAATATTTACAGTTAAGACATTTTTGAGTATTTAGTTTCCGCAGTTTTTATTATTCAATGGGAACAGTACTCTTCTAAAGTTTAAAAAAATAATTAAAAAATAAAGACTCAAGTTAAAAAAAATACAAAATGAAAAACAAAATGTAAATGGTCTTTTATTTATAACACCTTTTTCTTTGATTAACATCTACATAGCATATATAAAAAAATACAAAATGAAAAACAAAATGTAAATGGTCTTTTATTTATAACACCTTTTTCCTTGATTAACATCTACATAGCATATAGAAAAAAAGCGGATTTCCAACTTTTTTTACAGTGATTCATCATTTTACAATAAACTGACATTGTCCCACATTGTCGTTATTCGCTCTATTGGTTTAAACGCTCTAGCTCATTTTCTGTCAACTGAAGAAAAGAGAAAAAGCCAATTTAGTTTTAAAGAAGAATCTGGTCTATCGGAATCATCGCTAGATAGAAGAAATTCTTCGGAACCGTTGAACCGTTGAGGAATCTTGATAATCAATATCTTCTGCCAAACTATGTTCAGTTTTAATTTCATAATATATTTGACAGTCATCTGGTAGCATTAAAGTTTACGATATTGAGTTATATTAGTGGGTTTATCCATTCAATTTCATTTAAGTATTTAAAAAAACATGTTCTTGACTTTTATTTTATGAAGACACAAATGTATTTGATGCGACCAAGCATCCAAATCAAAATTTTGCATTGATAAAATTGCAATTAAATCGCTCACAATAGTGAGAGAAAAAAACAGTGAACGAATTTAAGACATTTTTCCAAACATTTAATGCAAAATCCTTCATAGAAAATATATTATTAGCTTAACTTTAAGTATATTATTTTAATCCACATTAAGAGGATTTCTTTTTTGAAATAATACATATGCCAGCATGTTTGAATGGAACTTTAGACAAAAACACGTGCTTAATATTCACTATATATAATATTTCAATTGCAGCCAATCACTTCATTACCACAGAGCTGAGCTGTACAAATAAAAATTATTGTGACTGGATAATATACTCATTAGCTGTCCAATTTTAGCATAAGAAAACAACGACCAAAGAATCTTCGAACTATTGGCAGAAAGTTAGAAATCTTAGAAATGGCTAGAAATCTTTTCCGCCATTTTAATCTTTTTAAATTTCCGGGGTATTGTACTATTGTGTTAAAATTAACTATATAATGTTATTGGTGAAAAGAGAGCTCACAGCTATGTTATTACAATATATTGAAACATTATTGCATCCTTATATAAATTCAGAGTTTTCAACTCAATTTCGAATGCATTTATTGAAATTAATTTCTATAGATTGTGACCATTTTTTTAAAATTTCCATTTATAATATAAAAATTATTCAATTAAGTTTAGTTTAGTTATATTAACGTCCCGTTTAAAGCAACACGAGGGCTATTTTGGGACGGACCTCGTCATTTTGAACGAGGTCAGATGACGAGGATGACACCTGAAGTGGCACCCCCCCTCTCCACACCACACCAGTGGAAAGACGTTTGACCTGACAGATTTGACGTGCAAGAGACCCCCTCACAAGACGGATCTTCAGTGGAATCGAGTCTCGGACCTGAAACCCTCCGGCTCCAAAGCCGAGACCTTACCACCAGGTCACCGCGGCCAATATTCAATTAAATATAACAAATTTCTTCACAAATTAAAAAACACCATGCTTTTATTTAGGAATGAAGCATTTCTGAAAAAGATGCAGTAATCAGATATTATTAAAATTAGAGTGAATAAATATAAACTAACACCTAGAGAAAAACTTATGCTGCTTCGAATTTCAGAAATACCAAACGATTTCTTTGAGGAAAAAAGATTTAATGTGTCTGATTATACTAGATTTTTAACTGTAACTATGGCGTGACTTAATTTTATAATTAGCAGTTGAGTAAAAGAAAGTGCAGCTTTGCCATTTCCAAAGCAAACAAACACCATATAAGGTCATATATAAGTATTTTTAGACGAAACATTTTTTATAAGTTAGTAGGGGGCTTCGCCCCCTGCTCTCTTTCGCTCGTCAATTCTGATGTTGTCCTTGAATTATGTAGGTTCTCAAATTAGTGGAGTTTCCAGAAGGATTGATTCCCTTCCACCAAACAAACAGTAAAAAGACCATAAACATAAAACGTAATTTTTAAAAATTAGCACTAGCTAAAAAGTTTGAAGAAATCGTCATATTTTTAACATTTTTCGGCAGGAATGAAGAATTAAAACATGAAATTAAAAATTTTAGATTAAATAAAAATTTTCTTAATACCGTGAAAATATACTAATATATTGATCCACTTATAATAAAAGTGAATGCAAATTATCTTATTGAAAAACTGCAAAAATGTATTTGTAAAACTAACCTTGTGACTTATCGAACGTCACGGCGAAAATTAGTCTAATTGGAAACTTCAACCTTTTGAATATATATGATATACTTGCACCATTTTTTGAATCAAGGTAATACGGTTTATCAACAGTTGTGACTTTGTATCTCAAAAAGTAGTATCCAATCTTTCTTATCAGAAACTAAGAACCACGCTGGACGCCCTATAGCTATTTAAAAAAACAATGTAGCATAAAACATGTGTATTGTTTAAATATAAGACAACACCTAACAAGGCGACGAAAAATTTGGATTACTGTAAAAAAGTAAACAAATTGGAAAACTATTCATAAAGCAGCAAACGGTGTGTCTAAAAGTAGAATCAACAAATACTGTTTTAAACTCATTTGCTGTTAATTAAAACATTCCTTTGCTTTTTTTGTCATCATTTCATTATCAAGTGCAATATGAACACATTAAAGGTGGGAGTCGTAGTACTACAATTTATCGCCGCGTTACCTAACATACTTTCGTCAAGATCCTCCGCCTTTAATGTGTTAACATTTACTATTATATAATAATTTTAATTTAATAATTCAAACAATACTGGAAAAACAAACCTCAAACCTTAACAAAGCATGGACTAGATGATTCACTCTCTACCAATAAAAAATTATAATAGGAAGATTACATATTACGATGCCAATAATCACTAAATTTGCATTTCTTCGACCAAGAATTTACAACCTCACCATTTCGTCAACGAAATAATTTTCATGCTATCTTATTCCTTGTTAGACAATTTTCCCTTTTGATTACTTTGTTAATTTCCTTGTTAAAAAGGCAATTAGCATTTCTCCTTTCCTTTAGAATAAATGAAAAATAGACGCAGAACTTCTACATCGAATTTCCCCACAAGAATGTAATTGCAAAGCAATCCTAACATCATGAATATTCAGGTTTTGGCGACACTAATTAAAGAGATTTCATCTTCATGAGCTACTGTCCTGTACTCCACCCAGTTCTGTGAACTTACCAGAAGAATAAAAAAGAGACAAGATACTGCATCGATTTATTTTTGATTAATGTTGAGAACAAGGGGTTCAAAAAGGTTGTTGGCGATTAATGTAATTAACGTTCGTGGAAGAAGCTCAATATATCCAAATGTAATTTTATAGGTGTGGCAGAAATGTTACTTTTTTTCCAAATTAGTACATGAGAATTCCTGGACATTAGTTTTTAATACGCCTTATTACTTGATATTTAAAAACAAAATATAATGCAACAAAGATTCGCAAAATTCATTGCTAGTGTTTTCTGAATTATATCCAATTACAACTTATTGGTTTAATGGCACTTATCAATATTTTAAACACGCATTTAAAGAATATAAAGTCATAATATTTGAAAAATCTCCATTTGGACCAGAGTCAACAACTCGCACCTTAAGTCCGCGAATGGTCTGTGATTAACAAAATAAAGTATTTAATTTCAATAAAAAAATTACAATACAAATTAATATACTATGAAAATTTTTTACGCTTATAATGCCCTGCTCATGTTATGTTGTGAGTAGGATAACCAGAATAATTTCGTTTGGATTTTAACTGGCTTGAAATATGCTGTTAGAAATGCAAAATTCTCGGATAAGTTCATAAATGGCTCATCTAGTTGAAATTTTCATTTCACTATAGCGTTTTCGATATTGAAAATATAAAATTAAGTCAAATTAACGCCTCATATTGTTATTTTTTAAGGCATATACTTTAATTTTATTATTCTTACAAAAAATATTTGCAATTATTATATACAATTTATCAAAAGAAAAATAATTTAAACTGAGAATATAAAATTAAATATTTTTACTTTATTATTATAATTCATATTTATTTTTTACAACCGACAATAAATAGACAGTAATGTATATTATTTAAGTGCCTTTAAGAAAAGGGGGGACTTACATTAAAACAAGCATACCAAAGAATAGTTTTAGCTGTATTTCCAAGAAGATGAATTTCAAACTCCGTGATTTAAGGGTCATTAAGCATTGTTTTAGTAACGGTTAAAGTGTAGCACGGTGTGCCCCCGAGTTTATCACCAATATGGCAACCCAACGGAACTTTCTTACAGTAACCCTAATTCTGTTTTGTTTACTAGTTTTTGCAATAGTTGAGTTATTCAGGTACTACAACTGTTTTTTAATAAATTTAATATTTAAAATATCGATTTTGGATTATTTAAATTTGGCTTATTATTTTAATTTAAAATTTATTATACAAAGAAAGTTTAGAATAAAATTAATATTAATTAAAATAACATTTATTTCATTTTTTTGCGTTAATATTTACAAAAAAAAATTTCGTTTTCACACTTTTAATTATCACTATGCGAATTCGCAAATCGTCTGCGTTTTCGTATGAAAAGAAGTCTGCCATGGAATTATTCGCAGATCTCGTAATTCTTTTGGTGCTCCAACATTTGGTTCCCTCGAAATATTATTATGTCTGCAATGGTACAGGAGTGGATGTTTGGTAGTTGGGATGTTAGGCACTATTTCGAACCTGTTGAATGGATGAAGGGTGATTGGAATATTTTTTTAATGAGTTGATGAGGCTTGGAAAGAATGCTTTGAGTGTTATGAAGTGTTAAGTGTTTATGAAAAGATTAAATAAAGCAAGTAAGTACATTAAATATTAAAAATTCTGTATAATATTCGTTCCTATAACTTCATTCATTCTTTCTTGTAATATTATTATGCACTATTCCTTAATCCACACCGTCCATCTGTTCAATTTGCTAGCGAAGCTACTGCATTCCCGCTCCGTAGGAAAGCGAAGCCCTAGGATGTTTTTTTAATGTTAAAATATACTGCCCGGTGCCTTCTATCGGGCAGTATTAAACAAATAAATATAATTAGTTAAACATTCTAAATAATAAGGCGGGAAATGGCAACCGTAACTGTTCTGCGGAACAGTTTGTTTATTTTGTCCGCCATCTTTGTTGGCGACTTGGCATCCTTGGCGCAGCAAGGGGCACACTATTCTACACTTTTACCTTAGTAACTTTAATCGTTTTTTTTTTTTGGAGGGGAGGAGGAATAAGTGCTTTCCATTTTACTTAGACGAATTATAGATTTCCTAAGTTCATTTCGGCAATGAAAATCAATGGACTAAAATAGCAACTGTTTTTTCTGTCGAATGGCTTATATTTTATTTGTTAATGTAACAAAAAAGTAATATATGAATTTATTAACTTTAATTATTACAAATGATATTGGTTTCAGTTCTCAGCGATAGAAATATTTTAAATTCTATTTATCATTAACATAGTTATTTTTAAAAAAACACTCCTATTTGCTTATTTGATTAGAATTTTACATTTAATTTCCATTTTTGTGTATGATTTTATCTTTCATCGATCAAAATTGAGAAAGAAAAATCAAACTTTATCAATGATTTCGAATAAATTCTTTTTTTTTATAAACGTTATAATTTTACAAAATGAATCGCGATTAAAAATAAAATCACCAAGGACTTCACGGCAAGCTTTATAAAAACTGGAAAAACGACAAATTTATCGGTATTTGCATCTGATCTCAAAATGCACTAAAAAACTAACTTCTTCAAACTATTAAACCAGAATTAAAATGTCCCAAAAAGTAAGAATATCATATTTTAAAACAACTAACCCAAATTCCGTTACTCCAACACGAAGCCTAAACATATTCCTCAACAGAACCGGAATGAGTTATAATAAAAGGGGAGAGAAGTCTGGCCAGAATAATGAAGCAGGTATCTAATTGCCGTCTCGCCGGTTCCCCAGTAAACGACCACGTGGGTGTGCACATTGGGGCAGTAGTACGAGAATCGGAGTAAACGTAAGCGTGCTCATACCGAAATACTACGTCACGCGGGAGTAATATCGATTTTTTTGATCGATACTTGCAGATGGTTCTTTCTTTGTGCATCCGGAACGGAAGAGGGTGAGAGAGGAAACGCTTTTTATGAACGCTGTGGCTTACTCGCGCGCAAATATTACATACGCTTCCCACATTTCTGTGCAGACCAGAAGAATTTGGAAAGATCTATTTTGTGAGTTGTGGTTATTTTGAGAAACGGAGAACTTTTCGCAGACCTAAGGCACACATTTTGTGTGATTTCGTTTTTAGAAAAGTTCGAATGCATTATTGGGAGCTAAAATGTTTGGTTTAGCATATCTTTTATTAGCATAAATATAAAAAAATAATGTACGCTGAATTATTTTTTTACTATAAGAAATTATCAATTAAAAATTAAAGCGATTTTTATGAAAATAACTTAAAAGTAAATATTTCATAAATCAACACTATGAAAAGAAAGATACATTGTATTTAAAGCGTTCTAGCCCTGCTACATCCAAAACGCAAATAAACTTTTATTTTTAATTTGTCAAAATTAGAAATAGATATTGTAATTGGAAAAAAGAATTCAGTTTTTTCTTTTCATATTTATTACTAATTTGGATTCTTTTACTATAAAATATTTTTAATTTTCGTGCTAAATTATAATTATTATGTGAACCAAATAAAATAATAAAAGGATTTGAATTTAATTTCAGAAAATGCGACTACTTTTTTCTATAAATTAAAGGAATTACTCTGAGTTTCGAATTTTTAGTTTAAACTGAAAATGAATTCAGTTTTTTTCTTTTGATATTTAATTTTATTTTTATATTTAATTTGGAATCTTTATTACAAAACATTTTTTAAATTTTCTCGCTAAATCATAATTTGTGAACCAAAAAAAAATTCACGGATTTAAATTTAAATTCAGAACATTTGATTAATTTCTTTCAATAAAGGAATTACTCTGTATTTCAAATTTTTAGTTTCCATTCTATCTACTAGACTTCTTTTAAAACAATATACCTAGCGGGTCACTAGTTGAAAGATCGTATTTTGAACTGAAAAATAATAAGTTGAGTTTGATCAGATGTCTAATATTTGTAAACAAACTCTTTCTTGGAGAAACAAGAAAGAAAACATTGATTTTAACATTGTTTGATCAGTTATTAAAGCAAGGAAATGGCTTTTAAGTTAAAAACAAACAAACTATTTTCGAAGATAACAAAACTTATTATAGATTTATATATATTAGCAAAACCATATGCGCAGAGCACTTTTAATTTTGAAATACTGATTTAGTTTAATTTATAACAAAAATCAGGAGTATCATAAATCGATGTTGTGATAAAATGAAAAGAAATATTGATTTGCAGTTGACGTTTTTCAACATTTTCAATTCGATTTTTAATTTCTTAAATATATCAAAGCCATTATATTGTAACCGATGCAGTATATTAAAATTTAATTACCTTTTATGCACACAATACATTTTTTGAGTAAATCTAAATTATTTCTAAATTTTCTATATTATAAGCAGGAAAGTTAATATATTTTTTTAAATTTAGAAAGAAAAAATAGAATATTCGATTAAATCGAATGAAGTGTTATTCAAGAACATGGATAGTTGTTTCCACTTGATATATATATCCGATTATGATTCAAGTCTGTTTCAATAAATAGTTTCATTTGGTAATTTATATTATATATATAATGTGCGTTTTTGTAAAATTATATTAATAATCAGCACTTCTTTTTAATGTAAGCTAACGTAGTGAATCAATCATACAGCTAACCACATAAGCCATTTTTGTAGCAAACTTTTTTTTTCTCTTCGACAGACAACTCCAACAATATAATCGCAATTTTTTGGCTCTCTTCCAGTATTGTAATCCGAATTACTCAATTGATTTTAAAATCATTGTCACTTAACATTTAAACAATGGTCCGTTATTAATGTTAAAGTACGGGCAAATTTTACTAATATTAGATTTCCTGATATCTAGAAAATTCGCTCTTAAACGTTTATTTCCTTCCAGAATTGTAATATGAATTATTCAAATGATTTTAAAATAACTGTCAGAGTCAAACAATAGTCTATTATTAATGTGAAAATACAGTCTTCAAATTCAAATTTTTATACTAATATTAATATAATAATTACTATAATTATTATACATATAATATTTATAATAATTATAGTTAAATTTTTATACTAATATATACTAATATTAATTTTTCACCTTTAGAAAATTCACTATTTTGTCATGGTTTAATTTTCATTATGTAAATCAATGTAAATGTTATTTTATTAAAATATTTTTTTAAATAAAAAGAATGATAAATAGAAAATGATCCATTCATTCAAAACAAATCTATCATCATAAGTTTCAGTTAAAATTTGCAAGTTTTCAGAAAATACACGTGGAAACAAGGCGATCACACAAATATAGGAACTAATATGAAAATTATACTAATCATAATGCTAAATTTTCTTTTTTTTTTCTTATATAAGATTTCTATATTTTTTAAATTTCAATTTAATTTATTACAAAAACAAATCATTCAGGAATATATTTCAAAATTCTTTTTTCAGTGAGCAATTTTTTTGAATAAAACACGAAAAAAAACAATCAAAACTTATCAATCAAATATTTACGTCTACACTAAATAGAAATAAAAATAAATATTAATTTTACTTACCAGGTCTACTCATAACTAATGCTTTTTTGGAACTAAAATTTCACTTTTAATCTTTCAACAGCTTTCGCTAACCGAGTCATATGCTGAGTCTTTTCAAACAAGAACCGGTCTTCCACGTGGATCTGATCAACACTGAAATAAAAGCTGCACTACTCCAACCCAAGTTTCAGCAGAGCATTCTGGCGCGGACGACCGGGATCAACACCTGACAGATGACTTCCTCCTGCAGATCCTAACTCTTCAAAAGCCTTCAACCCGCTGAGCAGGCTTACGCAATAGTTCAGCTCCCGCAGTCGATCGTGTCGCCAAATATTATGAAAGGCGCCAAATTTCCCTCCCTCATTCAGAAACGATATTCCTTTAAACCTCGGTGTATAAATGGGCATTTTGCTCGTAAAGTTAATTCGGAAGTACTTTGAAAATACATAAAACAACTTTTTATTTCGTGGAATTGTGGAAGGATGTATCTAGCAGAATGATTGATTGATAAAAGGGCAATAAAAAAGAGTTTTTTCTCAATGGCGTAAAATTTGTTAAAATCTGCCAAAGTTTGTTTGTATTAACGTCCGTTTTAAAGCAAAACTTGGACTATTTATTTAAAGTCTGCCAAAGAAATTCTTCCAAAATTCGAAAAATAAAAATAGAGATTCGAGCTTAATGTTTTTAGGTTGTTTAATCTGTTTTGTCTTCGTCTTTGATTGTATCAGCCATTTCATTTTAACTGCTTCATAAATTTAACATCACACAATTTACAGAACTACTACCACTTTAAAACATCATTTTTTTTAAAAAAAAGAATGTTTCGAAATTTTCTTAAATTTAGTAAAAAAAAATTATTATAAAAAATATTAAATTTATTAGTAAAAAAAAAAAAGATCATGCTTATTTTCGTTTAGTCGCCCTAGAGTTATTCAAACCTTCATTATAATTATTACAATCCTAATGTTTTATTACATGCCGGTATATAAAACGAAAATATTGTCATTAAATCTGAACGATTGGAAATTTTATTAAAATTAAATGAAAGAAAATTTATGGAAATATGATTAGCTCGATTGGTGCATTTGGAAATAAATTCAAAAGTTTTTTTTTTTTTTAAATTTTATAGTAGTATTAAAAATTGAGCAAAAATTTGTTCCCAAATTATTGAGCAGAAATAGCAATATTTCGATTAATATTTTTATTTAACCTAAGTAATATTTTATAAATAATTCTTTTCTAGCTAAACGCATATTAATCAACTGCATGAAAAATCTGGGGCCTCAAATCTAATTTATTGATAGAAATTCTTTGGATTAACATTATTATGATCTTTTCCCAAAATTATCGCATTTTAATACCAATTTTATCAAATATTAAATTTAATTTAGGTACCAATTTTATTAAATAAGATTTACACCAATGAACAAGGAACGATTACTTTTTTCCCCTAGAACGATCTTTTACAGGTGCTTGAAAAAACGTTAAGATATCAATTATGGTTTTATGTTATGTTTTAAAATCAAAAGAATCAAATTACATGAAATAGGTTTTACAAATTAATTTTGACTCATAGAGAAAAATTTTACCTATATAGTAAATTCAATAATTTTTCTTTAATCGGGACTTGGTATTCACAAGGCGTTCCAATTTTCAACTATTCATATCAGAGATTTTTGTTAAATCATTCAGAAGATAATCCACAGCGAAACATAATTTAATTATATGTAGCGCAAATTCTGTTGAAGTGCTCACTAATTTTCATGTTCTTTATTTTTTACCAAGGGTTTTTTTTTAAATAATGCTGTAATTTACAAAAAAAGTTTTATGTGATTTAATAATTTAAATATGTATTGTATATGCATATAATTGCATTTATCACGAGGTAGACTATAAATTATTATGAGATTCTCTATAATTTAAAACAATGAAACTATGTGTATAAGTGCACAATTATAAAAAAACCCTAAAGTACATTCTTGTTCACTTAAATTTAAAAAAAATATATATTAGCACACATGAGAATAAAGTCACAAGTAGAAAAAGAAATCGCTTCTGGTGGATGGAACACACTCACACACACAATTTAAGGCTTATTTTTGAAGACACACAATTTAAGGCGTATTTCGTGCTTGCGGTTGATTTTCAAAATATTTTTTTAGACTCGAATTATTTATTTTTCTTTAACTTCCTTTTTTGTCAGCTGCACGCGTAAAGTACAATTAATTGTTGTTACACTTTCTATTATTTAGCTTTCTTCACCGTTTTGTAATATCTCGTATTTTTCTTTCAAATTTTGAAAAATAACATTTCCAAAAATTAATTCGATGTCTTTAAAGTAACAGAAATAACATTTATTTTTACGCTATTTTCTTAGAACAAAATACTTTTATGACTCACAATTTTTTTATTTATATCTACTGACATAATTTTTTTCCAGTACCGAATTTTCGTTTATTTGAACACAAAACTGTGTATACTTTTTTCAACTGTCTTTATATGTTATTCCGCTTTTTTCCAGATATCATCGGATTCCATAAAAGATTTTGTGATACGTATATAATTCTTTCTGAAGTTATTTTACTGAGATGTATCGATTTCCAACAAAGATACTAATGATGAGAATGACTAATTTGTAAATTTTCATCCTAACTAAAATTGCTAGAAAGAAAAGGAAAAAAAATTATGTGCTGCCTAATATAGAATTGTAATAAAGGTGATTTCAAAGTATCCTAGCATAATAATGTGTTAAATTTCATTCGTCTATTTTTATTTTAATTTTAAATTACACTCTTTAATTTATAGCAGCCAAATTTGATGCTCAAAAAAATTATTTAACATCATTGCATTTCGCGTACGTTTAAAAAGGTAATAAATAAAATAATAAAAAAAATGAATCAATATATTTTAATGTTTAAAAATTTATTAAACTAGAGAAAGCTAATGAGGTAATAAAATTCATATAATTGAAAAGCTAACTTTTTGTATTTTAAACCGATATGAAAATGATTCTTTTCCATAAATATGCTCGAAGTTATTGACAAAATTCATTAGCATGTTAATTAATTTTTGGAAAATTTTGAAAACAAAATTTTTTTAGAGAGCATCTATTACCCAAGAAATAACTACATGTCATATATAACCAGCTTTGCTCTCTAAATATTATGAATGATTTTAATTTTATACATATTGTAACACACAAATTACAATTCACAGAAGAAAGAATTATGTTTAAAAAAAAAAAAGAGAAAAGGATTGTATGAGAGATGAAAACGGAAGTGCGATGAAGTGTGCAAAATAAATTTAAACATTCGAATTTCGGAAAAAATTAGCAATGAATCGCGAAAAACAAAATACTTTTAAATCGAAAATAAAAATAATACCAATTGGATGCATCAGAGATGAGTCATTCACGATAATAAATAAAATAATGTAATAAAAAATTTCATTGAGAAAATAAATAAGCAAGTTCACTCTAAACAGGGCAATTTCTAGAGCCGGATTAAGCTCTTTGAGAGATCATTCAAGATCCTGATCTCCCAAGAATTTCTTTTCGTTCTTTTCAGGAAAATTTAAGGTTTTCATTTTAAATTAAAAAGGTCGCCTACTTATTCAAATCAAAATTAAGTAGTATTCAAATTCCTTGAAATTACTTTTGGAATATCTTCTCATGTTTTCAAGTTTACATAAAAATTAGTATGATCCAATTTCATTGACTGCGTTAACACCGGATAGTTATGTTAGAAATTCTGTATTAGAATATTTACATATTATCAAAAAACAATTTATAGTTGTTTTCATGCCTAAAATCAATTTTAAATTAAAACAAATTTGTGTTTTATATTTTAAAATCAGCCTTTTTTAAATTTTAAATTCAGTTATTTTTATCAGTAATAACTAGTAATATATTTCATTGTCAGTAAAATTTATCATTTCAGTTAGGCGTAAGTTTATATTGAGATTGAATTGAAAGCAAGAAAAAAAATTTAATTTTAGGCTTAAGCCCCAACATGAAACTGATAATGCTTCAGGCCCCTATATATTTCTAGTAACTTTTAGTATCTACTAACTTTTAACTTTAATATTTAAATACAGATTAAATTCAAGAAAACACAATACAGTATTTAATATAAAAGTAATTTTAAATGAGATAGCAAACAAAAATTACAATTTTTAAAAAAATTTTAAATAGTCAAATAAAAAAAAAAATTCCAATGAGTCAGTCAACTAACTGAATAAAAAATATCACAATAAGGAACAATTTTTAATTACACGGAAAAATTTTTAAAATAATGTTTTAAAATTTAAATACCATTTTATTTTGATTTAAATGTGTTCGAGTGCATTGTTCAAGCAAATCAAATAAAATTAAATGTTCCTGAAAATACTATCGAAATAATCTTACGGACTTAAAGTCCCTAAAAATTACTAAGCTTCTAGGCATTTGCCTAATTTATCTATTTCATATTTCGAATCTAGTAACTTTTAACTTTATTGCATTACATTTTCTTATTTACATTAAACTAATTCTATTTTTTAACCCTTTATCTATTATAATAAAAGAATTGAAATCTTTTTAATCCAGTTTCATTATTAAAATATTTCTCACTAATTAGTTGCTTTTTAATCGATTTTATTAATTTCAGTTTAGAGTAAGGACTATTTTATTCCATGTTATTACAATATGAAGAAATATTATTATTTCGAAAGTCGTTTTCTATTAAATATACATCAACTTCCTTATTACTCCATTTCCTTATGGAATCATTATCTTAAAAAACATCGCACTTGAAAGGGATTTTCTTTTTGTACAAGAATTTATGTGTTTTTGAACATTTATATTCCCATCAATCATACAAATTTTGGTATCACCTAATGATAATATGCAACCCTAAAAGGCTAAAACTTAATTGAAAGTTTCAGACTAGTTTAATGCAGTCAAAAAGCAAATGTTCTTCAACATTTCTCTAGAAATATTTTATGACGATATTATCAAAGATAACACTGCGCCTGCCTTTTACTTCAACAGTTCTCGATATAAAGGACACGCGATGAAAAATATAACCATTAAGGAATATTTTGATTCCATCACAGTGAGTATTACTGTTCTATTGTTCCATAAAACATGGGTTTTAGTCACTTTTAATCTTTCTGACCTTCGTTTTGGAGATTTTTGTTTGTTTGATTGGGAAATAAAAGCATTTAAATAAAATACCTGTGGTTTCAGCGTCGAATGGGCCATCCATACAATGCACTGTGCCATTGTAAAACCTTTTGTTTGGTTTCCAACAACTTTTCTTCTTATTTCTCCGTAACAGCATCTTTTTCCATCGGTTTCTCAGAGAACGGTTAACTCGTTGTGCCATTTCTTTTGTTTAAAGTAAGTAAGTGAATGAAAAGAACTGAAAATAAGAAGAGACCAAACAACTTAATGCCAATCATATAGCATACTGAAAAGGACTCTTCTTTTAGCTCAGAAACATATCCGTAGCTAAAACAAATCGAAATAAGATTACAGAACATTACTTCTCTTAAAACTCAATAGTTCAATCAAAAGAAAAGTCCTTCTGTCTTTCATTGGCTATTCGGTTATATATTTTTATAGAATGTAAATAAACAAACAATCTTTATTGTATTCGTATTTGGTTACATCGTATTTCCAATGCTATATAATTTCGTTTCATTACTCTAAAACAAGTAGTGATTTTAAAAAAAATTGAAATCTTTTTTCCCTGAACAGATAGCTATAATGTTGGCTTCTGATGCGCATCAATAGGATTTGTTGAATATTTAATTTTGCATAAAGGATTAAATACAATTTATGTCATTAAAAGAAATGAGACAAAAGGTTTTGAAAACTGAATTTAAAAAACAACATTTGAGAAGAAATTCTACTATTACAGATATTTTATAATCTTTGAAATTCTCTGAAGTCGTCATTTTTAAGGCTTAACTTCAGAATAAAATTATGGCGCCAAAAGTTGATTATTTTCCTTCTTTTTGATCATTTCTTGCTAAATGTGGAAAAAAATTTTAATGTAACCCTAAAAAGCATTTGTTACCATTTCGTCAGCTAAGATGATGAATTTTGTCATTATTTTAATGTGTTTTGTGATAAATTTATTTTCATTATTAATTATTTATGTTTCAAATTATTTTAACTTATATATGCACGGAATAATTTGATAATAATGTAGAAACAAGCATTACGTAACACTTTCCAAATTCTATTTATTTGATTTAAAATGTAATAAATAATTCGATGAGGCGAGAGTTACTATAGAAACAAACATTTTTATTGGCACTTTCCAAATTCTATTAATTTGATTAAAAATGTAAATCGATAAGACGGCAGCTACTACAGAGACACGCACCAAATAATATTTTCTGAAGTCTATTAATTTGATTTAAAATTCCAAGTGTAAAAACAGCGGGATACTATTTATTCACAAAATAAGCAAATCAATGTTTGTAGACAGTTTTAAAGAGCAACAAAAAATACAAATAGGTTTTAAATCTTACCAGCTGTCGAGCAGAGCGTGACAATATCAATTTAATGTCTAAACGAAGTATCTCTCACTGATTTTGTTAGCCAATATCATTGAATAGTTTAGTTATATTAACGTCCCGTTTTAAAGCAACATGAGGGCTATTTTGGGACGGACCTCGTAATTTTGAGCCACGGTCAGATGACGAGGACGACAACTGAAGTAGCACCCCCCTCTCCACACCACGCCACACCAGCGGGAGGACTTTGGCCTGACAGATTTAACGTGCAAGAGACCCCCCTCACACGACGGATCTTCAGTGGAATCGAGTCTCGAACCTGAAACCCTCCGGTTCCGAAGCCGAGACCTTACCACCAGGCCACCGCTGTCCCATATCATTGAATAGATTATTAAGCTTAAGCTGCGTCGATATTTTTAAGTTATAAGTGTATTAGCCTGTGTTCTCGGTATCAGATTTGTTAACATAATGGTTGCGTGGTTGATGACTAGTGTTATTGTAAGTTTTATAAAGTTAAAAATTTAAACTTAAAATGCTTAATAAAAATTCGAGTTTTTAAAATTAATCACCTTTTTATAAAAAATTTCTTTTCCACAAATGATAGAAATAAGATAAAATGAAACCCTTTACTTTATTATCGTATTTTGATTTTTTTCAAAATTTGATTAAATTTTTTTTTCAATTATCGTATTTTTGATGGTGATTCCAGATATTTTATCTAAAACAGTAAAAACATCCATTTAAAAATCAAGATCTAGACCAGTGATTCCCAAAGTGGTCTATATCGACCCCTAGGGGTCTATGACAACCTGCAAGGGGTCTACGTCAGCGAAAAAAAAATTTGGGGGTCCATGAAATGAAAATTGGGATCCGCGATAGTAAATCTCAACACATACACTGATAGTACCTATTTACTCACATCATACTATCTTATAATATCAAAACATTTACATTATCATCCTTTGCATTATTCATTTTTCATCACATGAGCATCAGGCTCATCCTTCTCATTAAAAATATTGACTTTTTGCTTATGTTAGTTTATTTTATGTTTATTTCATGTTACATAGATTTTACATAACAGATACGAAATTTTATTTTGAGTAGAATAAATTTAAATTCAATTAATAAATGTATAAATTAACATGTGCTTTTACTTTAAGTTTTTAACAGTAAACTTCACTACAGTTAGAAATTTACAGGAAATCAATATCAGGTAAGTAGGGGGTCTATTCAATACGGAAAAACATGGCAAGGGGTCTACGACACAAAAAAATTTGGGAAACTCTGATCTAGACAATGCAGCTAAATTTCATCGTTGAGTTCTTTTTTTGTTGTTGTTATATTTATATGCACATGAAGATATCATACAAACACAATTTTATAAATAACATAGCTATTTTATGAACATAATTTTTTCTTTAATTGAAAAAGCATTGAAACACAAACTTCATCAAACTCTTGATTTTTCGTTTCAATCGATTAGCAAAAACGTGTATAAAACAGAAATTTGATTTTGAGAACTCTATTAACTGTTTGTCAGGTATTAATCACCGAAAAACCTCGCTAAGGATGACGCGATGGTTTCAATAAAAACACTGAATTCACAACAAAGATTAATATTTCTTAACTATTTTTGCCAATGCTACGCAGGTCATTCTCAGCTGACTTACATACATTTTCAAATTATTGATGAAGTACTATACAAAAAAAAACACAATTATTTCTTTCAAATATATTAAAAAAAATTAAAGTTTGAAAGAATCGCCATTAGAACTGCACATCATTCTTTATGATGCTGATATTTGATCAGATTCTTTGTAATTGAGTCCAATAGCCACTAATCTAGAGTATCAACTGGCATATGCTATGTTATTTTTGTTTATTTACAGATTTTACAAGTACATTAAATTCAATAATTTAATGAAATTTTTATTGCAATCAATATTCTTTTATCATTACAATATAAACCTTTTCACATTTGCTTTTATGGCAAAGTGTTTCAAAAGGACTTCAAATGAAGCAATGAATGCTTAGGGAGCTAGCATGACTCTGATGAGCTGACATCCAATGGCTCCGACCTTAAGTAAACGAGTATATTTGTTTAAAGGACGAACAATGTGAAATGAAGAATGGACTTAATAATGAGGTTGTAATAAATACAATTGTGTTTGTGGAAATTCGTATTTTATGAATTCCATACAAACCTAAAGCAAACGAAGGTATTTGCTTAAGGGATGTACAATGTCAAATGAAAGAAGAACTGTATCTAATACTATAATACGAGGAATGGTTGCCAAGTCGAAAATCGCCCCAGAATTAATAAACTCCGGTAGACTTGGGGATCTGGGGTTTTTGGCCACGAGGAATCAATTGGTGCCGGTTTTGAAGCGCTACGGTCGAGCAGTTCGGAGTTACAGATAGGATATTTTCAAACTTTATTAGTTCGCCATAATGGCTACTTAAATTTTCAAGCGGTAACGTGCTGCCATCTATAGCCAATATGGCGAACTAATAAAGTTTTATGTTTATGCTGTTATAGGTTTATAATATGTTTCTTATGTATGTATATATGTTTGGTTTTTCTAAATAAATTTGTCAAAAATATTGAACTTCAACACACTTCAATCTTTACCTTTACTTTACCTTTGTATAGAATAGTTCCCTTTCCAAACTCTAACTTTGTTTAGAATAGTTTACAATGGTGCACTTTAACCGGTTATCTTTTCACCAATGGTTTCACAAATTTTCTTATGGCATGTATTGTTTTGATAAATCCCAATTGAAAATTTAAATCTTCGAGTTAGCTTCGATACCTGTTTTCTCCGAGCGGAGCTCGGTCACCCGCTGGTTGAAATAATAAGGTTGTAGTAAATACATTTGTGTTGAATTCCATACAAACCACAAGCAAATGAGTGTATTTACTTAAAGGAAGAACAAAGGGAAATGGAGAATGAACTGTAGTGAGTAATAAGGTTAATAAAAATTACAATTGTATTTATTGTATTTGTTGCATTCAATTTCCATTCAAACCTAGAGCAAACGAGGGTATTTGCTTAAAGGAGGAACTATGCGAAATGGAGAATGAGCTGCAGGGTAATAAATAGAATTAAATTGAATTCCATATGAACTTCAAGCAAAACAGGGTTCAAGCAAACCTCAAGCATACAATTTTCCCTACCTCTCATAACTTCAATCGCATATTAAGAAAAGGCGAAGAGCAGATAAATCTGATAAGCTCCAATTCACTCTTCTGTCCAAACATAGATTCGCCCGATCCAAAATAAATTCATCTGATATCACATGGTTCTTTCGTCATATACGTCAACTCATCAGAGTCAGTACAGTAAAAGCACTTTATTCGCGGGGTATATGTTCCATAAATATGCCGTGAATACAAAAACCGTGAATACGGAATGGTAATTTATATGGGATTATAAGGGATACGTTCTTAGGTGACAAAATAATATTAATAATAATAAAAAAACAAATATATATATATAAATCAAGTTAATTGAAGCTTTTGAACATTTTGTTTAATTATCTGAAGGCTTAGGCAATGATTTGAAGAATTTTGTAATTTTCTCTTGCTTGGCAGTTTTTAAAAGCTCCTTCAATTCAGACTGATACGCTGCAGTCACATTAGCAATTTGCCTCTTAAAAATAAGACTTCGTTCCAAAGGCGGATCAATGTTCATAAAGAAATCGCAAAGCTTATTTGCCATTCTTAAACCTTCACTAAGATTTTTCAAATTAAATGTCCCGTTTCCAGTGCTTGTTGAAGCCTCTTTTTCAATGAGCTGTGAATTTAACATTTCCTCCAAGTAGGTTTTAGTCAAATCTTCATCTTGCGATTCAAGCAATTCCTGAATGTCACTTGATTCTATCTGTTCGAACCCATCTCGTCCTATTCTATTCGCGATTTCGGCTATGTTTGCAGTTTACATTTAACAACATTCTTTAGACAAAGTTGTAATAAGATCTATTTTACTTTTTTTTATTCGTCCATTTGACGGCATTTACAAAGGATATTAGGTTGGATGCCTATTGGAATCCTTTTATTACTATGTATGTACTTATTAGATCCACGAATATAGGAATTGGGTCGCATTTTTTTAATCCTTGAATAGTGAAAACGCGAATGAAGGAAGCGCGAATAAGGAGATTTTACTGTTAACATAAAAACATAAGCAATTCACCTCTGAAAATTATCATATCTATCTCCATTGGTCTGCTTTAAATCATTTGGAATTCTCTCTTTAGGATTACGCATGAAATACTTCATTCAAAATTAGATATTTAGTAGATAATCCTTTACTATTCACGTTTACCATACATGTAAAGAAAATTATAATTGATGATTATTTTATCATCCTTAGTAATTTTAATGATTGTTTAACTTTTCAGCTTGCACTTAATTAAAGTGAACCGGAAGAAATTTAAACTTGAAATGCTTTGTGGAAATAATTAAAGAAACTCTTAACTATGCTCATATTCCTAATGTTTCCAATTGTGAGGGCTAATAATAAAAAGAAAAGGCGGTGGTATACAAATAGAGAAATTGGTTCGCTCAAAAGTTAAGATAAAGAATTTTTAAATTCGAAAGAAAAGTTCACTGTTCTTCACTCAATTCGCCTTTTTATTTCCAATTAATTTTAAATAATATATAAATATTTACAAAATAGAAGCAAATATTTATACTGTTTTGACGACTTTTATTTTGATGTTTTTGCAGTCTTTTGAGAATTATTTCTGTTGTCTTGTATCACAATAAAAAAATTCTGAGAATGATATTTTGTCTTATAATATCCCAAGTGATTATTATTCAAGATAAGATAGTTGGTGGAAATTGTAATTTTCGTATTCGAAGTAAAAGTCATTCTTAAAAATAAATCCAAAATATCATATTCATGAAATTTAATTGAAGTGAATGCTTATTTTCTCTCAAAAAAGGATCGAGTTTTCTTTCCTAATAAAGTTCCATGCTATTTCTTTCAGTTCATTCGTCAGTGATAAAAATTGCTAAGTTTAAGGACGATAAAAGAAAAAAAAAGTGTTAAAATTAACAAGTCGATAGAGTTGAATTGGATTAAGGCCCATATTGGTATATATGGTAATGAAAAGGCGGATCGCTATGCGAAGTTGGCGACACACAAAGATAATATTAATATTATTGTCCCCAAATCAAGTGGTGTTTTAAAAGGGGAATTGAGAGAAGAAATAAAACCACATTGGTTTGACAGATGGTATACGTCCAAAAAAGGAAGAGAAACTTTCGACTTTATTCCTAATCCGGAAATTAAAATAAGAAGATACCATCCACTTATAATCCAAACAATATCTGGACATGGGAGATTTCCTGCATATTTCCAAAGATTTGGAAGAATGCAGGAAAGTAAATGCATTTGTGGAGAAATGGGTACGGTTTACCACTATTTAATGGAATGTATAGAGATCTCAGAGATAAGGAAGGACCTGAAGATTGTCAATAAGGATTTAAGTGCAGTACTGATGGTACCAGGTCATCTCAAACCCCTGATGGATATGATGTTAAAGATGGATAGTTTCATTCCAACTGTTTGAGAGAGTGCAGATGGGGAGAAAAACAGCTATCTACTACCCCGAAAGGAATGTTAGTTTGACTGTTCGGTCAATGTAAGGTTGGATAATGCTTATTGAGCAGTCGACCACAACAAATCCTGTCGATACTACTACGTTCAATGGTGGTGGGGTGGTCGGCTGTATGCAAGAAGAAGGAGTGATAAAAATTGCCGATTTATGGAATTTGGCGTTTTACGTTTTTGTAAAAAATCGTATTTTTAAAATGCATAAAGTAATATTTTATGTGTGATAACATATTTATAGCTATAAAATTAGATGCATTCTAATTCATAATAGAGACTCAATGCATTTAAAATGCTCTAATTTTAATGTTAAGATAGAAAATCCTTCATTTAACATTTTATTTTGTTTAAATACGTATTTGACATGGTATTTTTCTAACAATCGCAGAAAATAAGAAATCAGTGCAAGCAGTAGAAAAAATAATTTTCATTATAATAGAATTTGTTTTGAATAACTGATGTAATTTAATAACCCTCCTATATAAAAATATTTTTACGTTGTCAATTTATTCTAAATGAAATTCCAAAATGTCAGTTTATCCAAGTCTCTCTCCCCCCCCCCTTCATTTTGTTGTTAAAAATGTTTTCAATTTTAATTATTGTTCGAATTTTTTCATCTGTTACAGCATTGATGCTGAAAAACATTCTAAATCTATGCTATATTCTTTCTAAATCCTCGTTTTTATAATATTTAACTATTTAATTTAATCTGTCGTTATAATCAATAACGACAGATATCAAATCATGATATCATTGAATGATATCAAATCATGATATCATTGAAAATTCATTTTCCATAGAAATGTTCAGAGAAAATTGTTAGTACTTTTAGAGTTGAATCATTCAATTCAATAAAGAAATATTTTCATAAAGAGTCTTTTAGATGAAAATAATTTGCTTTATAAAAATTCCAACTTACAATTTCTTTATCACACTTCAAATCTGAAAATGGATTTCCCAAAACAATTTAAATTTATGCTTACAATTTCTACAAGTTGTTGTAGCTACTGCTAATCCCCATGGCCAAATCATTCAAACATTGCCTTTCTATCAGACCAAATCCAGAAGTCTGTTGACAAGAAGGAACTCAAAAATGAGGAAAGGAGAATTATAAATTTTTTTCCCAAAGAAGTCCTAAACAGTCTAGAATATGTTCAGCAGAGGTCTGATATTGGCGGCATTTCGGGCAAAGAAAGAAAGATTTTTCAGCCAGAGAAAATATTTAAGATGGCCACTGGCAAGGCGCAACAAGTAAGTGTTGGTTTTTCTATCACCAGGAATGATTAAAGACTGACCCGGCTTATTGGCCCTACACAATCATGAGATGGGGTACCCTCCAATTCTTATTTATGGATTTCGCCACAGGGAAGAGTTCTGAGTATGCGAGATCAGCAGGAGATGGAGTAACTAGTCTACTTTCTTTCTTTGCAAGACCTACAGCTATTTCTTTACCAAGTAGATGGGATCCTCTGAAAATGAAAATCATGTTGGATTGAAACCAGCTTCAATTTCTGAAGAATAGACAAACTTACTTTATCTCCAACATAGGTTCAATTGTTTAGGTGTTCCATTGAGAAAGGCTATCAGTAATAATCCAAAGGTTCTTATAATTATTTTCGTGTAGAATGATCTTAAGTCCTCATCGATTGCGAGTAATTCGCTTCTGAAAACAGAACAGAAGTCTGGATTTCGTTAATCTGTGGAGTTACAATATAGATGCCACTACCTGCAAAACCGTCGATTTTGCTGCCATCAGTATACAATTTAATGACACATTTATGGATTTTATGAATGACTTCCAAAGCCAATCGGTTGAATTGGTTTCTAATAGCTAAAAATTGTAAATGAAATTGCTTATTCTTATTGAAGTTGTTTAGCGATATCGATTAAAGAAATCTAATACGCTGGTTAATGACAGGAAACACTCTAATTTATCGATATTCTGGGTGACTTAAAACATGGGTGAAAAAGACATTGTCAATACGTACACAAAGAATTCAGCGGGGGGAAAATTTTTTTTATTAAATAACAGAACGGTAAAACAGCTAAAGGACCCACTCTAATATTAACATTTCAAAGAGCGAATTCCTTCCTTGTGTGAATACTTCGCTTTTTATATTTTTTTAGCAGGGTATTGAATTTCCTTTATTGATTTTCGAAGTTATCAATCAAGATTAAACTGATAACTTTGAAAATAAATTAAGTCCTGATTATCTCCTATTAGAGATATCTCCAAAATTCTTATATTTTGCAGTTATTTGTATTTTTACTCCAAATTCATTATCAAGTTTTCAAATTAACTTGAAGTTAGGTGTCATGATTGGAGATCATTGACCTTAACATTTAGTATTCATTAAGAATATTAGTAAGTCTTCCTTTTCATGGTTGATGCAAATATTTCAGGAAATCGCTATTATAGATTCTTAACATTATTCATTATTTACGGTTTTTAAATTGAAGCCATTAAGGCCAGTCTTATTTTAATTTTTATTTTATTAAAACATTTCAACCATAGATTCGCGTTTCTTATATTTATTTAATTAATTTTCATAATCAATACTCAGAATAACAATACTGCACCTATTAGTGATTCTTTTTATTGAAATCTACACTTCCTGCATATTTCATGGGGAGGGAGGGTCAACAAACCCTCTAAAATCATGGGAAGTGCGTAAGAATAAGTCATTCCCACCTGAATCTCACATGTTGCGACCCAATAATCGCGTATTGTGTTTCTTTGTTTAATATGAAAATAAATGAATATGAGTTTTGAATGTTTTCCTTTGAATGGATTGCATTTAAATGTGAATTCAGATCTACAATTTGGACACAAAACTATTATATTCACTTATATTGATTATATTGAACAAAAAATAGGAACCAACTAGTCACTTCTATCAATGATTTGGTCTATTTTTCTGATAGTAAAGCTATATTCCAAATTTCTTTTTCAGAGATTTTTAAGTTTTCGAATTACCATGTTTTCTTTCAAGAACAAAAACTTCCTACTGAAGAATCTCCTTCAAAATTTGAATGAAATTTGTAATTTTTGTGTAAAAACAACTTATCAAATGCCATCTTTCTAGCTCAAAGCATTTTTTTTTTTAGTTTTCTTGTTCTTAGCAAGCAGATGTAATACAAAAAAAATGTAAAGGCAATATTTTTCTTTCTGTCTTTCTTTTTTGACTAACTGGAAATTTTGACAAAATCGCGAGCTCTGTTACTTGTTGTTCATGATACTTTGTATTTGTAAATTAAAAATTAATAAGAAAAGGTACAATTGCTAACACTGAAATAAAATTTTATTCATTAATATTTATTAATTATTTTTATTCATTAATATGTTGTGTAAACCAGTACGAGTGATGTCCACAAAACTTACGCCCTCTATGATAAAGGTATTATATTTACCTTCAAAAAAATTACCGTCATTGGGTAAATCGCAGAACATTTTACATGACATTGGCATACATTGGTTAAGAGTTTACTTTTTCACGAATTCAGCGCTTTTATTGAATCTATCACGTGATTCTTGGAGATTTTTCTTTTATGGATAGTATTTGAAAACCGTATTTGTGTTCTACACTCGTTCTCTTAACCAATTGAAACAAAACATTACTACGCAATTACACTTGTAATCACAAAATCTCATACCAGATTTCATATATTTAAGTTTTTGCGTCTCGTTTACACGTTTCTGAAAGAACAGAACCTACAGATGGCCAATCCCTTTTTGGATTTGGCTCAGAATTTCATAGTTGTATTCACTATAGATGTACAGACGTATCTATCTAGCTTTTTTTAGTTTCGTAATTACCGTATTAACGTATATTCGAACAACCGGACAGAATGAATTTTGCTCGAAACTCGATAGAAGTCTGAAAAGACCAAATACCGAATTTCATACATTTGGCTCAAAGGGCTTTTGAAGTGTCTTTGTCACAAACATATAGACAGAGATCATAACAAAAATAGTTTCTTTTAATAACCCGGAAAGGTCTAAAACATAGAGATTCGTTAAAATATCGAATTCAAATAATTTGACGATTACGATACTTTCTCTATAATTCATTTACGAACATAGAGGAAGCAAAAAATCAAGTGAATTTTTAAAATTTACTTCAAAAGGATAGAATTCAACAGATGCTTGAATCTTTTACGAAATGTTAGACAACAATTCCAAAAGACTGAAAACGCTGCTTTAAATGAAATATAGAATTTTCTTTTTATTTCATTGCTAAGATTCGTGGCTTTGAACTTGAATGATTCCATTAAACAATAACATAAATTTCATTCCGTATGAAACAGAAATATTAACAATAGTCCACCGTTTCATTAAGCTTTAAGTAAATGCAGAGAGCAATGAAAAAGTTATTAAACAACTCATATCATCTTTTACGAGAATCACGTGCTCTATTGTATTGTGGCGTTTAGTTTTTGAGACAACTTTGTTACAAAGAAAGTCAAACAGTCATGAACCGCGTATAATCTTTTCGAAATACATCGCACAGACATGTGTGTTGTTATCCTGAATAAACAGAACACAAGTTTATAGCTATGATTCGTCTGATATTCTTACAATCAGTTTTTACTTTCTCGAATATAAAATTTACAACTAGGAAGTATTGTAATCCTCGAAAAATTCGAATTCATCTTTGTAATATTCCATATATTCTGAAGTCGGAATAACACATTTTCGTTTCTGGTACACGAAGTACAAAGGAAGTATCTGACCACCAAATAATTCGATCTTGAAATTTAATCAAATCTGTTTCAGATGCCCTGAATCCAAAATTCACATTTGGTGTTATGTCTGTCTATTTTTCTGTAAACGAGATTATTCAATAAAGCATTCAGCAAAACGGATGATAATATATGCATTTATGTCCAACTTTGTAGATTTATATCAAATTTTGAATAAAACCCATTTCGACTAAGTTTATCTATCTGACTGTTCGAGTGAACTGGGCAACTACAAAACGCAAAAAGTAGGTGGATAAATATATTTCATCTAAAATATAAATATCAAATTTTGAATCAAATTTACCGAGTGAATGACCATATATAAATCTGTATTTTTGCAAGCATATGCTGTTGTGACTTATTACATCAATGAAATTCTGTGACCTTAAACTGTCTACTTCGACCCGCAAAAAACCTCACGGAACAATCTGAATGACCGGACTGTCACTACAGCAACAGTAGTGGGTATTGTGATTGGTAATTTTTGTATTAAATTCATTCGCAAGAAATTTGTTGGTCTGTTTAGAAAGCTGTTAGCTACAAAACGCTCAGAATAGATAGACAAAATTTGTTGCACAGATTTAGCATTTATAGTGTAGACCAAAATCAGTTTTTTTTAAAAATCAAATCCAACATGGGCTGTCTGTCTGTTGGTTTATATTTTCTCAGGCATGTAAATTACAAAAACTCAAAAATATAAACTTAAATAAATAAATTTTGTTTGCTATAATATCATTAAAATATGATCACAGCCATACTTAAAGTGCTCAAATTTCATGCTGAGAAATAATTGTTTTATTACTATTTGACAAAAATTTCTGGGTAAGCACTTCTGCTAGATTTTATGCGGAGGATCGAAAATGACTAAAAAGATTCAAAATTCTCCTTTTAAATTTCATATTTAACTAGTTTAGTTTAGTTTTAATTATATTAACGTCCTTTTTTTAGCAACATTAGGACTATTTTGATACGAACCTCATAATTTTGAACCTCGGTCAGATGATGTGGATGACATTTGAATTAGTATCCTCCTCTCCACATCACCCATCAGTGGGAGGAATATTTAACTAGCGTTAAAGTCCACTGTAAATTCGATAACCTTAACTCTAATTTCGAAGCTGCAATATGATATCCAACCAATTATCAACTCCGATATGCGGAATTTGTAAAGTTGTAGCAAATCTTGTGCATCTGCGTTTTCAATGCTTCCTTTTTTTGAGCATTAAAAATATATTTCACATCAAAATGGATATTGGGTTTTTTAATATGTATAAATTTTAAAAAGTCTTAATAAAATTGAAGTTTTTATGTTTGATCCATGATCAAAATATGTATTTTAACTTCTATTTTCTTTTATTTCCCATTCTTTTTCATTCTTTTCATTGTTTCCATGTCAGGTTAAAAACAAAAAGATAATTTGTGGTAAAGAAGACAAAGAATACGTATACTTCTCAAGGAACTTCATTTTCATTTCATAAATGGTTTTTCTTTGAAATAAAATTTCGAATTTAAAGACATCTTTGTAATTAAAATCAAACATATTTGATAAATTAAAACTTTTAAAAGGTATGTTTAGATCACGTATAAGAAACTGAAAATGTTTATGTTGAGGATAATCCATATAAATCGCTGGTTAATAAATCATTTGTTGATCATTCATGTCTTTATTTTTAAATATATTTATACAATTTGGCAATTTTTTTTAATCCTCGTCCTATAGTAAAGAATACGGATTTCGAAATTCTTTTGTTTGAAAAGTTTGAGTTCAATGGTATTTAAAGATCCACAATTTTTATTTCGAAATCACCTGTCATATTTCATGATATATTTTGTTGCATTTTTCAATTACTGTGCTCAAGAATGAATGAATCAGAAATTTCAGACCAACCGTATGATAATTTCATTAAAATTGTAGGAAAATTACAATTTTGCTGTTAAGACCTCAGATCCGATTTCTGCCATTTAATTCTTTTCGTTTTTGACTATTTTATGCATATGCAGGTAAAAAAATAAACCAGTGAGAGTGGTCTCCCAAATACTTTCTAGCATACTCTCTAATAAAGATGTTATCTAAAAAAAACATATTGCATGGTAATGGCGTACAGTTACGAAATATTAACCTTTGTCGTAAATTTAGCATTTTAATTGAATCGATCATACGAAACTTGGCGAGTTATTTGGCAAGTAATTCCTGACAGAGAACAGTGTCCGAAAATCGAATTTGTGTTTTGGACACGATTTTCTCAGCCAATTAAAATGAAAATTTGACATAGAACTACAATTATAGTCACAAAATCCAAAGTTTATTTATTTAAGTCGTGTTTTTGTGTTATCACAATTACATGTTTCTGAAAGTTCAGACAGTCAATCCCTTGTTGAAATGGATTCAAAGTGTGAAAATTCTAGTCTATCAATGTTAATTATGTGGATGGAATTTTATCTATTTTGTTCATTTTTGTAGCTACATGTAGTAACATGTTAAGTTATATTCGAACATTCAGACAGACAGACTTCCACGGAGCGGATGGTGCTTAAAATTTGATGGAATCTACAAATTTATAATAAGAACATATATCAAATTTCATCAAGCTAGATCAAAGTGTTTAGAGTTATCTTTATCACAGACAGGCAAGCTATGTGTTTTTTGAACTCAGGGAGATCTAAAACCTGGAAATTGGTCAAAATTACGAGTTTGAATTTTTCGTCGACTACTATACTTTCTCTATACTAAGTAAACGAGAAAGTAAAAAAAAAAATTTGTTACACCATTTCAGTTCCTGGATTTTTTTAATTGCCTTGCAGCTGGATGCTCACCAAACCTTGAATTTCGCAATAGTGCCAGAAAACAGTCATGGAAAACATCTGTCTGTAACCACTAAAGTCAATTTTGATAAAAGCAAAGTGTTTATTTGAGGAAGTTCGTAAACAAAGTTTAAAATCTCTTGCTCTACAATTATTGACGTATGTTGGCATTAACTAAATTTTCCTTGAAAAATATCTCCGTCTCCAGCATGAAGAAAAATAGATAAATCAGATGCCATTAAATTTGCAATGCCGTAGAAGCAAATTATTGAGAGACATTGAACACATATCGGAAAGAATCACCCTTTCAGCTTTAGTTTAAGCTGGCTTCCATTATCATTCAAAATAAAAACTAGTAAAACTCGTTTCTTATCTACTTGGTTACATTGTGATTCTTCATTTAATTAATTTATCAATCACAGAATGTTTAGTATGATTGACTTAATTGAATTGGGTTAGCTGAAAATATCTAAGGAGATTAGATTATCGCATTTTTAACAATGTTTATGCAAAACTAGCTGTTCTATCTCTTGAACTTATCGTATAATTCGATGAGGTTCATACGTGCACTTTGGATTTCCTTTTATTGATTTGATCAAAAGTTTGATGCTGATCAGAGTCGGCCTTCTGCATGAAGGGCCCCCGGTGCAAAAAACTATTTGAGGCCCTAATTTTTTTGTGAAGAAAAAAAAACCACGAGCACATATTATTAATACATGTTTGTTTAATGCGTGATTTTGTTTTTTGCTAATACATCAATTACTTCAGAAAAATTACAATTTTTTGCAACTTCTTTTTCGATTCTAAATATAGTAGGGGGCATTTAAGCGTTCTGAACACATGCTTGACAGAAGATCATTCTTTATTAATTTTAATTTGCTGAAAGAGCTGTCTGCTCTTGCTATAGTAACGGGCCATGTAAAGAAAAGTTTTAACACAGTTAATACATTTATAAATAACTTATTATAATTATTATTTTGTATGTATTACAATGTCTTGTACATTGTTTACATCTCTTTCATTCAAAATTAAATCTCGTAGCAAACAAATTTCTTGAATTAGGTTTTCACCTACATCTTTGTTACTACATCTACACTTTTTGGTTCATATGTTTTTTGTTGATTGTTCTTTTTTTTTTTTTACTTTAAATCAAACCATTTGCTGTTTGTAAAAATAAAAAAATGTTTGCTAATGGGCTATGCATACTACTGTTCAAAAGTATTGCAATTTCGAAAAATTCCATGTTTTTTCAAGAATACGTCCACCAAAAATATTTTTTTATTTAAAGTGATATTTTCTAGTATCAATGTGTGGAGAAGTTTTAATCTATTGTGTCCTCCAATGTGAAGCAATTGTTGCAACGATTTCTTCATCCTGATACTTAATCATAAAATCGGTCTGACCGCGAAGGATTTTATTCCGTTTGTTCTCTGTACATTACTTTTCAATTTAAATAGTTTATATCTATTTAAAATGTTTGAATTATCTCTTGAGAAGCTCCAAGCTATTGTTTAAATGTAACAAGAAAACATTTCAAATATTAGGATTGCTCTTCGGTGCAACTACAGTGAGTCAACTGTTTCACGACTCATAAAAGGATTCAAAATCGAAGGAATCATAGATAAAATTCTTAGAAGTGGTCATCTGAGGTTATCTTCGAAACGTGCTGATGCTATATTGACCCTATTATGCCATAAAAATATATTTGAGAGGGAATGAATTCACATCTGCCATTGCTAATCCCAGCACAGTTCGCAGGAGGCTCTGTGAAGTCGGCTGCAAGGCACAAGTATCTTGCATAAAACCAGTAATGACGAAAGCAATATGGAAAAATCGATCGGAGTGGGCCAAGGTGCGGAAAAATAGGAGTATTTCAGAACGGTGGTAAGTTATATTCAGCTATAAAAGTCGTTTCAAAATGCCCAATAAGGCTGTACGGGTTTGGCGTAAAGCAAAGGAGAGCACGAGGCCAGAATGCTTGATTCGTACAGCAAAACAACCAGAAAGCATAATGGTGTAGAGGTGCATATCATATCAATCAATTAAATGACTTTATTTTGCATAGGGAATTGTGAATAGCTACATGTGTGTCGATGTGTGCTGAAGGATCAATTGTTTCGCAGTGCTCTAAATATGTCCCCAAGGCAAAAATAGATATTTCAGCAAGATATAGCACCCTTCCATGCATCGAGAAAGATAAGACAAACTTTGCAATTAATTTTAAATTTCACCACAGTTTAGTTCTAATCTCTAAATCAAAGCATTCGTTATTTTATGTTAAGGCTACATTTAGGAAACATAGTATTAATGCTCTCTCACGGCAAAAAAAAAATCTCCATATTTAAGCCCAATTAAGAATTTCTGAGATAATTCTCATTGTGTATTATAAGAATTATTCCAGAACAAAGCTAGGAATCCAGGAAATAATATTTAAATTTTATTTCTGGCACCATGTAACATATTCTCTGGCACCATGAAATACCGAAAGAAGTGTTGCCAAACCTTGTGAATTCGATACCTAACAGAGTGACTGCTGCGACTTAAGCCACAGGCGGCCCAACTAAATATTAAATGCTTTTCAATTAACTTGAACTCTTTTATTATCTATTCTGACCAAAAGAAATTGAATTTTTTTCCTTACTTCATATTATTTCGCGAAATCAAAATGGATTCAAATACTGATAACCTGTAAATATTGTTTGCATTTTATTACTTTTGAAATTATTTTTTTTTACTTCAATAACTTAGTTATATACACTGAAGTGACAAAAATCATGGGATGACTGTTAATATCGTGTCGGTCCTCCCTTTGCCCGGCGAAGTGCAACAACTCGGCGTGTCATGTCCACAAGTCGTTGCAAGTCCTCTGCAAGAATATTGAGCCATGCTGTCTGTATAGACGTCCATAATTGTGAAAGTGTGGATGGTGCAGGAGTTTGGGCACGAACGGACCTTTCGATGATGTCCCATAAATGCTCGATGGGATTCATATCGGGTGATCTAGGTGGCCAGATCATGCGCTGGATTGTCCGGAATGTTCTTCAAACCAATCGCGAACAGTTCTGGCCCGGTGACATGGCGCATTGTCCTCCATAAAAATCCCATCGTTGTGTGGGTACGTGAAGTCCATGAATGGCTCCAAGTGATCTGCAAGCAGCTGAACATAATCATTTCCAGTCAATGATCAGTTCAGTTGCACCAGAGGACCGAGTCCTTGCCATGTAAAAACAGCCCACACCATTATGCAGCCACCACCAGCTTGAACAGTGCCTTGCTGATAGTTTGGGTCCATGGCTTCGTGGGGTCTGCGCCACTCTCGAACTCTACCATCAGCTCGTAACAACTGAAATCATGACTCATCTGACCACGCCACGGTTTTCCACTGGTCTAGGGACCAGTCGATATGCTCACGAGCCCAGGAGAGTCACTGCAGGCGATGTCGTGCTGTCAGTAATGGCACTCGAGTCAGTCTTCTGCTGTCAAAGCCCTAGGAAGACAAATTTCACCGCACAGTCCTATCGGACACGTCCCTCGTACGTCCCGCATTGATTCCTGCAGTTATTTGACGAAGTGTTGCGTGTCTATTAACATTGACCATTCTACACAGACGTCGGCAGTCTCGGTCGTTAAGTGCAGGTGGTCGCCCACTGCGCTGTCCATGATGGGATGTGATCCCTGAAATTTCATACTCTCGGCACACTCTTGATACTGTGGATCTCGGAATGTTGAATTCACTAATGATATCCGCAATGGAATGACCCATACGTCTAGCTCCAACTAACCTTCCACGTTCAAAGTCTGTTCATTCTCGTCGTGCCGCCATAAATCACGAAAAACCTGTTCACATGAATAACTTGAACACAAATGAAAGCTCTGGACACACAAGGACACAAGGAATAGAATTTGGGGCGCCATCCCCGATCGACTAAAAACTTGTAAACAGATCGAAATGGTTTGTATATGAGTGAGGAAGGTCTTGAAATGAAGTTGGGTGCACAGGAGAATTCGCTTAAGCGGGATTTGTGAGGATGTCGCTGCGGTTCAATCAGAGGCTTGGATCTACGGGAGGGCGTGGCGGTTTGGAGTTGGATCTACTTGGAGGAGAACGTTAATGAGGATTAGCAGTTTTTCTTGTTTATTCTTTGCTTTTCTGCACTGTTTAATGGCTTCAAGAATGTTGGGGAATTCAATTAGGAGGTCTTTAATTTCTTTGAGATCATTTAGGTAGCTTTTCATTTCTAGGAAGTCGGCTGAATCAGGTCCTGAAAAGGCTTGAGGGGGCTGTCGACGTCTGGGTTCTCGGTTGAAGGGGATACTTGTTCTTACTTTAGGAGGGATTGTTTCGTTAATATTAGCTGTAGCAGCTGCATAGGATCTTCTAGGCTTGGTCTCAGTAGTATTTTGTATTCTTGGGATGGCAGGGCAACCTTTCCAAGCGGCTAGGTGGCCTGTCATTTTGCAGTTTACACATACTGGGCTTGAAATCCTTTCTTTAATATGGCAGTCTCGGGTAGGGTGTTCTCCGTTGCATTTAATGCAGCGGGATTTAATCCGGCAGTTCCTGGCTGATTGGTGGAATCTGGAGCAATTATAGCATATTGTCGCAGTGGGTTTGTTTCTATATGGTTCAATTTTAACAGTCAGGAAGCAGAGATGGTTGATGTTGTAAATATTTTTGTAGCTGCCTATTTTTCTAACTTCTGCAAGGAATAACGGGAGGGGGGAGTTTGTTCTGAAGTTTTTCATTTGGCTGATTCTCTGGGTATGGAGGTTGTTGCTTTCCAGGTCAGTCTTGATATCTTCGATATTGCAGTTAATGGGGAGGCCTCTGATAACTATTTTGATGGGTCTTTCTTCTGAGGATTCGTTAAGGATGAAGTCTTGCTTTTTCAGTTGGAGAAAGTCGATGATCTCAAGTCTGTCTTTTTCAGTTTTGGATTTAATTTGGATGTAGCTGCCTTGATATTTATTTTCCGTTTTTGGATGGTTTCTTTGTATCTCTTGGAGGATGATATTATAGTTCTTTTTCAGGACTAGACTGATGGAAGCTGGTGTTTTCTCGGGGATGTCGTTTACTTCTTTTAGGAGGGAAAATTGGTTATATGTATTGATTTGGAAGTTGTTTTCCAAACAGATCTTTTTTGCAGCTTTTTTTGGGGAGACTGGTCTGAAGTTTTCGCTATTTTCGGGTGAGATGGTGCGATCTGGCGAGGTCATGGTAACATCGGAGAAAGGTTTAACTGGAGTGGTATTTTCATCTGGAGTGGTGGGGAGTTCAACATCCGCCCAGTTTATGGAGTTTTCTCTGCTGTTCATGGTGTTTTGGTAGAAGGCAGTGAAATCTTTAACTGGATCGTTATTGAGAAGCGATTCACAACCGGATAGATCTAATCTGTCGTCCATACACTACGGCTAACGGGGCAAGGCCATGAAAGCTCTGGAAAACGAACTGCGCATTTATACTTTTTCGCTGCGATACTACTGTCATCTGTATATTTGCATATTGCTATCCCATGACTTTTGTCACTTCAGTGTATTGTCTTTAGACTAATTTAACATATTGATATAAAAATATAACTTTAAATAAAAAATATTACATTTTGAGGGCTTATTCTTGAAAAAATTTGAAATTTCTCAAACTTACAATACTTTTGACTGTAGTGTATATTGAAAGTCGGGTTTGTCAAGTAAAAGTAAAATGTAATTTAAATTGTTTTAACCACTGTATATTTGTTAAAACTCTAACTAGAATTAAAACTCAAAAACATATTTGACTAGAGAATTGTGTTGCATTTTTTAATTACTGTCTTCAAAGACTTATACAATTTTAGAAATAGGTTTTTATATAATAAAGATCTGAAACAGGAAAACTCGTCAAGATGATCGATTTTTTTTGATGATTGTAAATATTTTTTCGTATACGGAAAGTAGAAACGTAAACTTGATGCCAGAATAAAAGTATGTTAGAATAAATATTTCTTCCAATGTCAATTAACTTGAGTTTGCAAATGATATTAAAAAGTGCCCAATTTTAAAGCCAATAAAAATGTTTGGATTTCCACTTAGTTTTCAATATTTATTTTTCACAGAAGAAGAAATGAACTCAAAATATTATTCTAATTCTTACCCAGTGTAACAATAAAAAAGTACGTGTTCCCATTCCATGTTTTTTTCTTTGTGTGTTTGCGCCTCCGGGTACAGAATAATTTAATCAGTTATTAGTATAAACATTGCTATGATTAATTTCATAATTATTATTTTTATAATAAATAGGTGGCGCACTTAATTATGTAGTCTCTACTAACAATGTGTGCATATATCTATGTTTCTATTGTACATGTATCCATGTTTCTGTTGTACATGCATCCATGTTTCTGTTGTACATGTATCCATGTTTCTGTTGTACATGTATCCATGTTTCTGTTGTACATGCATCCATGTTTCTGTTGTACATGCATCCATGTTTCTGTTGTACATGCATCTATGTTTCTGTTGTACATGTATCTGTGTTTCTGTTGTACATGTATCTATGTTTCTGTTAGCGGATTGTTGCTTAATAGATCGGAACATTTGATGTAAAAACTACCAAATTCGGCACATATATATATTGGATGGAAGAAATATGTATCCCTGAATAATATTTTTGAAATTGTAGTTAGAATTTTAATTAATTAAAATTTAAGCAAAATTTTAATTTTTTT
>JAPMOQ010007295.1:696458-763194 GCA_026543055.1 Argiope trifasciata | reverse complement strand
AATCCAATAATAAATTAAATAGTTTCTAATAATAAATTAAATAATGATTCTTATAACGGAATATAATAACTCTAATAATAAATTAAATAATAATTCTGATAATGGGACATAATAATTCTAATAATAAATTAAATAATTCTAATAAGGGAGCATAATAATTATAACGATAAATTAAATAATAATTTTAATAATGGAACATAATAATTCTATTAATAATTTAAAAAATAATTCCAATAATGGAACCTACTAATTCCAATGATAAATTTTAAAGCAATTTTAATAATAACACATAATAATTCCAATGATAAATTAGATAATAATTCTAATAATGGAACATAAAAAATGCATTAATAATTCTAATAAAGGAACATTATAATTCCAATAATAAATTAAATAAGAGTTCTAATAATAATTTGATAATAATATTAATAAATTAAATAATAACTCTAAAGATAAATTAAATAATAGTTTTAATAATAGAACAAAATAATTGTGATAAATTAAATAATGATTCTAATAATAAATCAAATAATAATTCTTTGGAGGGAATGTAATTGCTAATAATCTATTAAATAATAGTTCTACTAATGGAAGAACAAGGAAATCTAGCATAAAGAATCCTTACTATAACTACATCTGTCACAAATTGCAAATACCTTTTGAGTAAAATATCATGATAGGAACATTATCCATCAATTTATTAGTCATCTTTTAATAAGAGCATGTGTATTTAACATAGGCTATTTTTGAGGTTATTTTGGAATAAAAAAAATTTCTATAAATTTAATTTTCATATTAGAGTAAATCAGTTTTTGTTTTACTTTTTTTAACTGCATTGCTTTTCTTTTTTAATCAAATAATTAAAAAGAACTTTAAAAATTATTTTTATAAGATTTTTAATTTTATATTTGGTTATTACTAAGATATTTAAAGTCTGATAAATTAATAATTAAAATTAGAATTAATAAAGTATGAAGAGAGTGATGAATATTTCTTCGACAAAATGAAATTTAATAACAAATCTTGTCACGACTATTCATATTCTCGCTAAGTAAAAATAAAATAAAATAAAATAAAGCTTTTTTATAGTATTATAATGCAAAAATCAAATATTAGTATTGAATTATAGTACGTTGTGTTTTTGCTTTGAATTACAATTTTTTTTTCACATGAAGGCATTTTAGTGATTTTTCATAGCTCTTATAAAACGTTCACTGACAGTTATATTACAGAAATACGTACTTTCTAATCCGATTTTATTGATATATATGCAGGAATTTTTTCTACTATAAATCGTTACAATTATTTTCCTTAAATAAGTACCATTTCTCCTTATATTTTAGCTGAATCCTCAGCTGAAGTTATAAACATTACATAATATTTTGAAGAATACACATTATTGAAGAACATTTAACATTGAACATTGAAGAACACACAGAATTTGAATGCACATTACAATATATTTACATAATATCTTCAAGCAAGGTCTGGTGCACTTTTCGCCAGCAATTGTTTCTAATGTCATCCAATTCTAAATTACATTTAAAATTAAAAATACTGTTAGAAGTTCTTGCATAATCCCATTTTTAGAAACAATAATAAAAAAAAACTATAAAATTAAATATTTAAAGATTAGATTGGAACATAGCTTTTTATTCCGATGACTTAAAATAAGATAGTTCAATTTTCATTTTGCTGAATTTTCTGAATATATGTCAAAATTATAGCAAATGATTCAATAACTAGTATGCTTTGATCCTTATAAATAACCGATTAGAATATCTGACCTATTTCCTAATAGCATTTTCTAAATGCCGGCAATAATCACAAGTTGGAATCACTCCTATCCTACCTAGGCATACGGGGCTTATTTAAATTACCGGAATCAAGGCCGATGGAAATGGAAATTGAGTTTAGAGTTTCAAGAATATGATTAAAACAATCATATCCGTTGCCATAAGAAGCAAGCACTTTCAATAGAGACCATAATATTGCAATATCCATTGGTGAAGCGAGAATCGGCTTGCATATAAAGCAACTACTCACTTAGGTAATCGATGGCGGATTAAATCATTTTGTGCCCTACCCCCCAAAACATTACACATTATGAGATAAAAGGTGCTATTATATCCGCTTTTCAAGTAGTTTACATTTAACCCATATATTAGTAACTTCTTTTAGTTTAATTTTTATGCTAATAAACATATGAAGAAAAAATTTCAACTTATTATTTATTGCATAGCTTGGAAGAAACTACCAAGGTATTAAATACTTTAGAAATTATCGAATGAATGATTTCATATTTATATATAAAAACAATTGATTATTATATTATAATTAATTTCAAGTCATTTAACCCTGCACAGGTCGCGCGGATAATAGTAAGACTTTAAGTGAGTTTGATGTTTAAAAAATAATTAAGAAGTGCCTTGTTATGTTTAAAGTTAAAGAATGTTGATTAATTATTTTGGAGTTTTATTTTGATTTGAAAATGGACTACAATTGTCCTCCGCGCGACCTTTTACGTGACGACGTTATAGAGCTCGACCGGTGCAGGGTTAATATAAATGCATTGCTTTTCAAATGGTGTACAAAAAAAATAATATTTTAACACAATTAATATGATCAGTAATATGAGAATAATTAATATACTTAGTTTATAAGAATATAAGTATAGCTAATCGTAATTAAATTTTAAGTATAATTAATTATTTTTCAATATAATTTTTAACAATTCAATATAAGTAGACTGTATGCTTCTGTACACCTAATGTTTGTTAATTGAATGAATTTGTCTTTATACAAATTTAATTATTTTGGAACTAGACTAAAAACATTCTTTAATTCATCTGACATTAGCTACCTCAACCCTGTAGCCTTGGGTAGCTGCCTACCTGGAAATCCCTCATTGCATAGATTCATTGCCCCTCTCGGGGTATAAAATATTTGGAAACAAAATTAATTATGATATGAGAGTAAAATCTATTTTTTGCGATGAAAATTAAGATGCTTACTAGAAACCGGAGCACTTTGTTGTAATTTTAAATGTTGCGTTAATATTTTTTTAAAAATCATCAGTACTAGTAAAAACAATTTAATTAGCCTAAATTTGGGACACTTACTTTAAGCATAATTCATTTCTTTGCTTTAAAAATTACTCTGTGATAAAGATCATTTTTTTTTCTTAAATTGAAACTCGTTTTCATAAAATGTGCGATTATGAAAGAATATTCCACATTTGCATTGGTAATTAATGCTAATGAAATTTAGAATTATTAATTTATCGTTTATATCTCGCAGCATTGATCACATTTCTTAAGAACGCCTTCAGAATTCTTTTTTCTCCCTTTTAGATATTTTGCTGTTTTAGGTAGAGTACATTATGAAAACTATTCTTTTGATTAACTTAATTTCAAATATCAACACAATGCTAATTTAATTAACAGGCTTTTTTTCAATTTTTAACTTCAGAAATTTTGTAACATGATTTTACATATTTATTATTATGTAGGCGTCCCGGGTCGGGCATGGTTGCTGTTCTTCTTCTGTGTGTTATCTGTGAGAAGTGTGAATGTGACCCCCGAAAAAATGGATTGTGCAGGCGAATGTAATGCATGAAATAGCTGAAAAATGTATGAAAAATGCATACGTGCATGAAATGTATGAAAAATGTACGATGCAAGAAAAATTTAATCCTGGCCCTAGTTGGCGCTACTGAAAAAAAAAAAAAAAGAGACGCACATTTCGGCTTAAATCGCTGGCTTGTAAAGTGCCATAAGTAACAACAACGTATATTTATTAAGTGAATGCATACTTTTTATTTCCATACATTTCAATATCATTTTTCTAATTGTATCCATACAATTAGAAACATTTTTTTTTAATTTCTTGTTTTATGAAGTATGAAAAAAATAAGGTAATGGCATAAAAAATCAGTACTAGAAATTTTTACATATCTCGCCGAATCAGATCTCTGAGCCTTGAAAACACACTTTTCTCATTTTGTTTGTCTGTCAATTTATAAACACAATAACTGGAAAATGCTTTAAGCTGAAATTCGGTTTACAAAATTATTATCAAATTTGTAGATATCTATCAAATTTTGAGCGAAATTCAATCACCGGAAATCAATCTGCCTGACTATTCGAGTATAAGTGAACTCTATATCTGCAATACATAAAAAGCCGGGAAGTTAAAATTTGGTATATAGGTTTAGCGTTTAAGATATAGATACGTTTCAAATTTTTGAAAATTCCATTAAACGATTGACTCTCTACTGGCTTGCACTTTCGTATGCATGTAAACGCAATAAATCATAAAAACAATGTCTAAAAAAATCAATAAAATTCGGTACATTAGTTTGTGACTACAGGTATGGGGGTTAAAACCTTTATTGCAGAGTACAGAAAAAGCTCTTTATTCGAGGGGTATATGTTCCACAAATATACCACGATTACAGAAACTGTGAATACGGAATGGTAATCTATATGGGATTATAGGGGATACGCTCCTAGGTGACAGTATATATATATATATATATATATATAATCAATTTAATTGAAGTTTTTGAACATTTTGATTAATTATCTTAAGGCTTAGGCAATGGTTTGAAGAATTTTGTAGTTTTCTCTTGCTTGGCAGTTTTTAAAAGCTCCTTCAATTCAGACTGATACGCAGCAGTCGCATTAGCAATTTGCCTCTTAAAAATAAGACTTCGTTCCGTAGACGGATCAATGCTCATAAAGAAATCGCAAAGCTCATTTGCCATTCTTAAACCTTCACAAATATTTTTCAAATGAAATGTCGCGTTTCCAGTGCTTGTTGAAGTCTCTTCTTCAATGGGCTGTGAATTTAACATTTCTTCCCAGTCGGTTTCAGTCAAATCTTCATCTTGTGATTCAAGAAATTCCTCAATGTCATTTGATTCTATCCATTCGAACCCATCTTGTCCTATTCCGTTCACGATTTCGGCTATGTTTGCAGTTTGCGTTTAACAACATACTTAAGACTTAAGTTGTAATAAGATCTATTTTACTTTTTTATTAGTCCATTTGACGGCATCTAGAAAGGATATTGGGTTAGATACCAATTGTAATCCTTTCATTATTATGTATGTACTTATTAGATCCGCAAATAAAGAAAGTTTTAGCCGTGAATATAGAAATTGGGTCGCATTTTTTAAATCCTCGAATAGTGAAAACGCGAATGAAGGAAGAGTGAATAAGGAGCTTTTACTGTACGCAAAAGAGTTTTGGACATATTTCCGCTGGTTTATGTATTTGCCGTGTTTGATATCTGAATGCCATCCTCATTTGTACCTAGTAATATTTGATAGTGCTGCTACATATTAAATACTGAGCAAGTGAAAGATCAAAACAGATGAATATCTGATTAATTTTACTATAAAAAATATTATTCTTATATTTTGCAATTCATGGTATTCGCATTTTTAGAGTTTTGTATTTGTCGTTTTACAAACTTATTTATATGGACACTGGGTTAGCTAAAATTTTTTTAAGGTATCTGTCTATGACTTTCTAAATTCTTCCATGTAGTTGAGTAGTTTTCTTATTTGGAAATCCATCCCTGGCATTATTTATGTTTTATAAGTTAATTAAAATTTTTGTTCGAAGTTAATATTGCAAATTTGCTATACATCAAGTAATTGAAATACGTTGGAGGGAATAAAAATTCATTCATTCAATGGAAATGATAGAAATAAATAAATCAAATAAAAGCTGTGAGAATAAAATAAAAAGTGATTTCTTGAATGGCTGATAAAATATTGAATTGTGTACATATGGACATCGTTCAATCCAAAGTGAAAATAAAATGAAAAGTTTCATCCTAATACACTGAGGTTACTTCATTGGTTCGTGACCTTTGAGAAATATGCCTGGTATTTATGTACTTATCTTATGCTCCAATTCATTCATTGAATTGAAATATTACGGGGAAATAGAGAAATAAAACTGGAGAAAAAAGGAGAAAGGATGTAAAATGGCAAATGATTACAATACAAATATAAAATATGCTAACTCACCGTTTTTGAATGATGGATAAAACACAGGACTAAATTTAAAGGCGTATCATGGATTTTAAAATGAGTAAAAATATTAATAACATCTCAAAGTGTTGCGAAGGTTTAGCAGCTGCGTCTATAAATGCTTTCAGCGTTCTGCTTAAACACACCTGAAGATTTCCAAATCTTATTTCTGTTGTCTGCTTTCAAAAATTCTGAAATGCTAACATAGCCTATTGTAAGTAAATAATGAAACGTACGTTGATACATGCTATTTCAATTCTTTTAAGAGAATAAAACGTTTTGTTTCGCATGTTTTTCATTGCCAAAATATAGTTAAGTCTTTCAAAGCATTTTTTTTCAGATATTGACAGAACAATAACTGCAAATATATAAATTTAAAATAATTAGAAACCAGTCTCAGTTCCACTTATTGCATGAATCTCGGTAATTTGCATTTCTCTTGAAAGCTCATGAATTTTAAATAATCGTTAATAGTTGCCCCTTTCCTTTCGAGGGATAACCGCAATATAAAACTCTTTTTTAGCTGTAAACTCAATAATATGACCAATTTCGAAATTTTGCATGCTTAGTTAGTTATATTAACGTTCCGTTGTAAAGCAACACTAAGGTTATTTTGGGCCGGACCACTTAATTTTGAACCACGGTCAGATGGCGAGAACGATACCTGAGCTGGCACCTTCCAAACCACATCACACCAGCGGGTGGTCATTTGGACTGACTGATTTGACGTGCAATAGACCCCCTCATACGACAGTTTTTCGGAGGAATAGGTTCTCGAACCAGAAACCCTCTGGTTCTAAAATCGAAACCCTACCACTGCTGTCGTGCAATTTTGCATGCATAACTAATGTCAGATTACTCTATGTTTGTTGAGTAAATATAATTTAGAAAAAGCAGCACATTTATTTGATGTAATATGTAGTTATGCAAAATGTATGCTATTGATATCACAAACGAATAGCTGGACGTCTCAATCTCATTAACTCTTTGCAAGTAAGTACAATATCTACTTACCTTTAGAGAATCGTTTGAAATAAATTGTGCATGTTTGTCATGTTCAGAGTTTGAATAAAATTCATTTTGACTACCTAAGCATGACCGCCTGAGTTCGAAATTATAGCCAATTAAATCCAGACATTCACAATCACTCCAGGTCGAACATTTCTTACTAATTCTTTCAATGAATGCCTCTCTAGAGTACATCGCAAATCTCCCCATCTCCGTCCATCGATTACCATTCGTCCTTGGTATCTAATCTTAAGATTGCAGACCAAAGGGTTTCACGTTTGAAATCCAATTCCACTAAAAATTCGTTCAGATATGTGTGACTGGAGCATATTAATTCTAATATTGCGGGTTAATCGTTCCACTATTAGTATGAAAGTTTCGTTTTAGATTTAATATAATTATCTCCCTTCTGGTAGCAGGGAACTTTTTATAACTCAGTTCCTATAATTGTATCGGGGTCAGATGACAAGGTCAACATTCCTTTCGCCATAGATGGATTTGATATGCACCAAATATGATTTAATCAAAGCGGTTCTTAGGAGGCATCTAGTTTTTATTCTTGAAACCCAGACTTTATTGCCTTGCGGTAGTTTAAAGAGCGGTTAGATCTCTAAATCAAGCGTCGTCCTTATGATCTGGACGTGATTTAAAATGACAGTACACTCAAACAAGATGTTAATATAACTGAATTAAAGCCAGGATTTACTCATTAAACGTTAGACCCAAATAGAGCATTAAGAATGTACTTAGAAGAAATTAGGAAAAGTTCCAACTTTCTAGTTTAAGCATTTGTCAGTTTTTCGCATTGAAGATCGATAAAAAAATATAATAATTGCATTGGTTTGGATTAATTGTTCATGTAAGCAGGAAATTGTGTATTTTATTGCATTTTGCTACCCATTTGCATCTGTTTTTACCTCTTTTCCTCTTTAATGACCACCGATGAATCCTGAAAATTAATGAGACTGGTAGAGCAGTAACGTAAACAAAAGAGAATATTCTTACATCGATTTTCCCATATATTTAAATAAAACAGCACATTTGCAGAATAAATCAAAACTGTACAGAAATAAACAGAGTAAGATTTTTTTAAAAATTCCTTTGATCGATAAGTCCAAATCAAGTTTTAGAGCCAAGACCATACACTATTCGTAAATTTCCATATTAGTTTTATTTATTCTGTTTTAAAGTTGTCATGTTCACAATTATAATTCTAAAAATGGTTTTGGAAATACAAAGAGGCTCTATCTCGAAGTTAAACTCAATTAATACTATCATAACATATAACAAATACTTTAGCATTAAAACTGTCGGGAGTCAAATAATTAAATTCTTTTGTTTCCGATTCCCACAAATTTATGAAAATTGTGCATAAAAACAGAATTAATATATGTCTGTGTTTACATCATCTGAGATGATAAGTGATATACTCTTTGTCAAGTCATGCAGTATTTCGTTATATATGTTCAATTGGCAAGCACATACTAATATATCAGATGACGTAATAATTCTATGCACCAATTGCAGTGAAACTCTTTTAATGTGTTTAGCTCAGAATAATATAGTCGCATGAATTAAGCTTACCACGAGCTCAGTGACTGAATGATCAACGCATGTGATCCAAACCTATAGTTTGAGGAGTGTTTGATGCTCGCCATGACTGTTATATCCAAAGTATAATTTTCAGTTTGTTTCCTTATGTTCTCTAACATTCTAGACCTTTCTTTATTATGTAAATTAGTTGTTTCTATAATATTCTGTTCTTGCACAAAAGCTGATACCCACTAGTCGTGGGCAACTTCTCGACCTTGTAAAGTTGCAATTCGCTCCTTTCCTTCAATAAACTTGTTTGTTAGTTAAAAGTTGACGGTGTGTTTATTAGATCCTTCGTGACAATAAATTCTAAATCGAATTATTAAGAAGATATGCTTAATATACTCTTTAGGAATAAATTTTGCAAGACATCAAATCTGTATGTGATATCAATTCATAGATCTTGAAAGATGCTGTAGTAGTTTCGTGTAACTTGCAAGAACCGAGGAGCCTTATTACTATCAGTTTAGATGTTTCAATTCAAGTGATATGGTAAAGTTTTCCTTAAAATTATTAAACTTTCTTGTACATATTTTATTTAATAAATTGATACCTACTTTTGTTATATGAAATGAAACAAAGGACTCGCGAAAGAAAGAAATACAATCTAAAAAGGCTTAAAAATCAAGCAGCAATGAAAGTAGAGATCGCCTCAGGCGTGTTTATATAAAACACACTTGGCTTTATCTCTATGAATGAATATATAACAAAAATAAAAGATTACTAAGTATTGTAGATATATTTAAATCGTTTCTTATATTTTTATCTCTACCATTTTTTTAAAAGTGTGTATGAGTTGGTACTCTCTTTCTCTCTCTCTCTATATATATATCTTAATTAATCAAAAATAAGCATGTATTTGGCATTTTCTCACAAAAATTTAATTATACTAAATTGATTTTTCCATTATTTTAAATTTTTTTTCTTAATATCAATTTAATTGCTGTGAGTCTTATGCCTGAAATTCGGCCATTTTTTTGTCATAGCTTTCGACATCATGCTTCATTATCGCAGTGGAATTTAATTCAGTTCAATTTTCATGAAATATTTATGTGATTTGTTTGATTGAAATTCAAGAAAGATTCATTAAATTAGTTTGAAGTTTACTTGAAGAATCAGAGAGTTATTACATCGCCACAAAAGACTACATGCAATCTAAAATAAATTAGCCAGATATTTAAGTTTTTAATAGTAGTATGGTGCCATGGGATTTGACTACATTAAAAATATTCATGCATACAATGAACAGAATAAATATAAAGCTATTAAAAAAAACCCAACATCTTTAATGTCTGTAAAAAAGAGATACTTTATTGAAAGGATTGTGAAATTAGGTTATGCATAAAAACTTTAATTGAAATTAAACACAATTAATGTTCTTGGTGAAGCAGCTGGTCATTAAAGGGAAATTAGCAAAAAAAAAAAAAGTCTCAGAAGAAAGGTTTAGTAAGTTATAATTATTTATATAAAATGAATCTTTAAAAATATTTGACCATATAACATTTTATAACTGATTTCATTTGTGATTACTTTAAATTTTGTTATAAATATTTGTTATGTACTTCAAATTTTGCTCTCAAATACTGAAGTATTAAAAAAAATGTGAAATTAATTTATTAGTATATTTTTCATTAGTAACAATAACAATTTTATTTCAAACTACTCAGGTATATTGGCTAATTAGGAAAGCAATTATTTAATAACCTAAGGCTTCATAGATGCCACAACACATATATTGTTCATTAGAGAAACCACTAAAAGCAAAAATTCTGTCAAATCTTTTCATTCTCTAAGCTATTTTAAATTGATAAAATATTTGAAATAATTTAAATGAACATAGTATTTAAAAAATCCTGACTGTCCATTTCTTTCCCCCGGGCCCTCTGGTTTTACTGAGTCTAAGATTAAAGCTGGCCGGTCAGGGGTGTCCTGCTATTTCTGTCTATCTATTTCGTTTAAAAATAGATACTAAATTTAAACACAAAGTTAATAATAAACATCAAACTGCACATATAATATTATAACTATAAACCAGGAACCAAAAATAATAAGAATTACTAAATCAGGTTAAATCAATGAATACTTTCATTTGAGAATATTTCTAACCACTTTTTAATCTGCATAATATTGATGTCATTCTATCTCAAACTAGCCGCCTTTGGCGACCAGCTGGTTCACCATGAGTAATGCGTTCTAAAATTTTCAATTAAATCACATATTCATTAGACAAAATTTAAGAAATAGTTAAAATTAAAAGATTCAGTTATTAGTAGTTAAAGAGTCAGTAACTTTATTCGGAAAAACTTTTTGAGTTTAATGCTCTAATAATTTATCTATTATGCTTCCAAAATATTAAAAATGTGTTTTTCGGTGATATTGCCAAAATGTTAAATGTTTTTTAAAGAAAATGAAAAAATTATTGAATTAATGATACAGATATTGCAAAAGATTATAGCAACATGCCCTTAAGTCGAGATTTAAATGCATATCCTGTCTAAATTCAATCAGGTTTACTGTAAATAAAGATAATTTATGGAATTTTTTTTATTTCCTCCAGTCACGTGCTTAAAAAAACATAATATATTTCTTTAAAAATTCGTTAAAAATAGAAGCTTGAGTTATACATTAAAACACTAACACCATTAGAAAGCTATGTTTTTTTATCTTTAAATTGATGTTAAAATCATGTTTTTGCGATAATATTTTCGGAAGTTATAGCGGAAAAACGTCCAAAATTTCGCTTAAATTTCAATTAATTCAAATTTTAATTAAAAATTCGAAAAAAGGGCTCGGAGGTGCACATTCCCAACCTCCAACCTATAAATGTACCGAATTTGGTAGCTGTAGGTCCAACGGTCTGGCCTGTAGAGTGCCAACACACACACACATTGAGCTTTATTACAAGTATAGATATAAAAAATTTCCTTTGACTGAAGAACAATAAAAGACAAAATAATAGAAAAGGCTTTATAAACTTTATAATATATAATTTTATGGCTTTTTAAAGCCTAGACTTTGTTATGTTTCCTAAAAAAAATATAATAAAAAAAGAAAAATACTAAGTTCAGAAGAAAAAAAAAGTTATACATAATGCATTATGTTTCTTATGAATCAAAATTTTATATTACTCTACAATATTTAATAAAAGAAAAGCAAACTAAAGATCTTTTGAAGCTGTATTAATATCAACACTCTAGAATGAAATTTCAAGCCCAAACTGGATTAATGAGGTGTTTTTTTTAATAATATATGTCACATGAGGATGTTTGCTTTGATGTTTGTAGAAGAATATTAATTTTACAATTTATTAAAGTAAATATGCCTATGATCACTAAGTCAGTTAAATAGTAATTGGATAATTTAACAATTTTTTTATAGCTGCCAATTTTTCTCTTTATTAATTTTAATAGAAAAAAAAAGTATTTTAGTTTTTTTGGAATCTGATAAAGAATAGAAATACTGGGAATTTAAATGAAATTAAAATACATATGCTAAGCCCACAAAAATTGCTTTCAATATTCATTTTATAATAACATGCATTATTTTTTTGTGTGAATTACATTTTGCTACAGTTTAACATTAAATTCTAAATGACTTTTTGATTACAGCATTATCAAAGTCCATCAAGTATAGCATAAAAAAATTAAAGAGCATAGTGAGAAGTAGGGAGGAAACAATATAATTTTTCAATCCTAAAATTGATATAATTTGATTATATATTTTTTTCAAAAAATCGTACTATAATACATACAAAGTTGAATGAAAAAGAAGAACAGGAATAAGAAAAGATTTTAAAAATTTATTTCGCAAATATACATCGAAAAAGAACTTCAACACACTGACATAAAATGGAGGGACTATATAAAAAGTACAGCTCTTAAATTTCATAGCTAAAAAAAAATAAACAACTGTTGGAATTATAAAAAATTAGTGGTACAATGCAGATGAAACAATTAATACAAAATTCCAAAAAATGATTACATAGAAAATAATCACTGATATCAATAATCCTTATAAGTCATTTTCAACAAATTACTTAAGTAGTAAAGTAAATTAATTTGTTGTTTAGTTATAATCAAAGAATTTACTTGCAACATTCCATTAATGATTAGTTTACTTTGCATTATCGCAAAGTAATTTCATGCACCTTCTTGAATAAAAATGTGTTAAATATTCTATATAATGCATAGAGAGTTAATAACAAAGTTCAGAGGCATGCTAATTTCAAGTACTAAATTGAATGACATGGAAATCCAAATACCTTATCTTTTTTTTACAATAATCTAACATTCATATAATTGAAAACTATATATACTTAAACCTTATTTTATTTTGAAATATATAACATTTTAGCATTATCCAACATAGATTATTCACCATGAAGAAAAACATTTTCGTTCAATACATGATTATTTAATTAAGTATTTATATTAAATGATTATAATTTTACAAATATAATACTTTTTAAAAGAATACTGTCTTCTTTGGAATAATACAAAAACAATTCACATCCAATATTAATATGAATTCACTAAACACCAATAACAACAAAAGTACTTTGTCTTTGAACAGCAATTAAAATGAAAACTGATCAACAATATAAATGATGCTTATTTACAAAAAATGTATTAAAAAATTAAAATTTTCTTGTTAGCTAAATGAACATGGATGGATACAGATGGTAAAATTGAGAGAAAGATTAAACAGCAAAGCGAGGAATTTGAGTAAATTGCTTTAAGTAGGTACTCTATGTTAAAAACCGCTCATCAACAAGAGCTTTTCGAACCAAATTTCGTCTGCCAGCACTTTGTCTTATTCCTTGAATAATCTGTAATCATTAATAAAAAAAGCATTTAATTATTTAAAAATTTTAGCAGACGATTTTTAACATAAACAGTTTATAATATTTCCTCATAAGTAAGCAGGGGAAAGGCATTTTTATTAATAAATATGCGATTTGTAGAAGTAAATATGAAAGGGTTTAAAAATTAAATGTTAAAAAGCTACAATTGTATAGCATGTTTTAAGATTCTTATCAAAAAGAAAGCACATTAGCTTTTTCAAAAAAAAAAAAAAAAAAGATATAATTTAATGCATAATTGACTAAGAAAAATTATAAACATATTTTAATGATCTGATTTTTGAGATTTAATATATTTTTAGTAAAATAGTTTATTGATTAAAATATTATATATTCAATAATATAAGTTAAAAAGAACTATACTATATTAATAACACCTATACTTATAAAAGATATTCAATTATCTTTTTCAACTTTTTTCCAGATTATTTAAAACAAGAATGATTAATATTTTTTTCTCAATGATTTTTAATTAATTATTTTTTGTGATAAGTTCAAAGATATTTTTGCTGATTTGCAGTAGAAATATCAACTAGTGGGAAAAGTTATTTTTTCACTGATTTGATATGCAGCCAAATTGTGGAATTAGGAGTCTTGAAAATACTTTAATGTTAAGTTACTTTTGGAAATCAAATGGTTCGTCAGTAATATTGGTTATATTTCATCTTAAATAAACTGTTTAGCTATAGCTTTATAATCATGGTCCCATAAAAATTTCAGATTTAAAAACTGGATAACTTTAGTTGTGTTACTTAAGTTGTTTATTATAAATATGAATTCTTAACACAGAGGCAGTCTCAGAGCTTATATTTACATACATTTTTTAAAAACTACTTTAGTATTTTGTAATATTCAAAATTGTTTGAATATTATAAGCAGGGATTTTGAAGTTTTGTTTTGCAACTTAATTATCAATTTATGTTTTTAAACAGCAAAATCTGTAGGAAAGCATTTTTTTTACAAACAATATTTAGAGAATGTTTAAATCACAAAAGATTTTATATTAAATTTGATATTTTAAAGGAAAGAACCAAATGCTTACTTTTGCAACACCAAAAGTGAGAATCATGGAAAGAATATAGTCACTTGAGGCAATATCTATAATACTGAAAAGAAGTACATCAAAAAGCAACAGGATTGATTCATTTCCATAAAATAAGACAGCAGAAAAGGAACGGCCATCATCTAAAAGAAAGTATAAAAGAAAAAGAATAATTCAATAAAAAAATTATATAGTCTGTACACTTTTAAGTTTTAATTAAAATGCATAAAATCATGACATCTAAATCTATTAAATAAACTTGCCATTATAGAAATATCCACGATCAGCAATTTCATAGCATTCAATGTCTAAGAGATATTCCAACATAACTCTATCTTTTACAATATAGTCAAGGTCTTTGAATGACTAAAAAAAAAAGTAGCCATTTTAATACAAGATGCATAGTTTCAAATCAAATTCTTTCTTATCACAAAACAGCACAATTACTCACAGTATGAAATGAATGCATGTACAAAAATAATTTACAAAATTATGTTTGAAAGAAGAAAAATTGATAGCTTTAAAGTAACATTGAATTAAAAGAAATTTCAAATATATTTTTACTACAAAAATAGTGTTAATCTTATACTCTTTACTCTGTCCAAAACATACTTCTAATCTTATAATGATTGAATATGTCATATTAAGAAAATAACAGAAATTTTCACAAAGAGTAACTTTAAATAATCATAGTAAAAATCAATTACATTTAAAGAAATACAAACAAACTTTATTATTTAAAAAAAGTCATATTTTCTTTTCTATTTAATAGAATTTTTCAAGTACAATTGAACTTTATTGTGTAATTGCAACATCGATTAAAATGGAAGATAATTATTTCACTTAAAATACACGGCTTAAGAATTCTTACATCCAAGAGTTTAAAGGATTAAAATTATGAAGCTTTGTAGATTTATTTTATAATAATAATTTTTATGACAAAATTCAAACTCTTATGCAGTTTTTAAAAATATATCACAGTGAGACAGGAAACGTAAAACTTTTCAGTACAACATGTACTTACATGATCAATAAATCCAGACAAAAATTTATTGAGCATATAATGAGTATTTGCAACTCTGTCAATGTCTACTTTAGCTAAGCGCCCACCAACTGAAATAGAAAATTTTTCTATCAATACATAACTACCACATGTAAACTTTATACAGAGGAAGAAACACACATACAAAATTGGATGCACAAAATAAAGGAAATTCCATCAATAAAACTTTGTTAGTTTTTAAAAATATACTTTGCACACAAAAGTCTCCAAAAAAATTATGAGTATACAGTTAAAATAATTTATCTGCACTTCATTGTAGAAATCATATATATTTGAAAAAAAAAAATGCTAAATTATACATTTAAAATAATGCAAGTTCTATATTCCATTGATGTATAATCAACAATATATACATGGAACAAAATTATAGAATTTTTTAAAAATAAATATCAGTTCAATTAAAAACCTATCAGATTTCTCTAAAATAGTTTTTTAAATTCCTTCTGAATACACATCTTAGAATTCATTTAAATGATATCTTTAAAAATTGGATTATATTGAGTTATCTTATAACTTATTTAGTTAATAAATCTAGTTAAATAATCTTTCTAGTTAATAAATTATCAACATAACTCTTTATTCAAATTTGGCCCATACTTTAAAAAAATTTATAATTAAAAATTTATTTATTAGTACTTTAAATTGAAAAGAACTTAAAAAAACTACTTTTATTTGGAAGTAAAGCATATGCTTTCCTTGCATAGTTTAATATTTGATTTTTTTTTAAAGTGAATTAATTGATAATTTATTAATGTTCAAAATCTATCGCACAGCTAACAGATAAAATAAAGGTAAAAGTATATTTCATTCTTAAAATACACTAATAATAATTCTATTTATTTTTAAATTTGAATTTTTTTTTTCATTGATAGTCCAAAAATCTATAGTGCTTCAATATTAAGGTTTAAAAGTAAGAATGTAATTATTTAATGATGTTTAGCAAACAATTTGTTTGTTAAATGTTTTAATACTGAGCATTTCTGTAATAAAATACTACAGGATAAAAACAAATTTTGCTATACATGTTATGAATAAATTTTATCTGAAGCAAATAAAAAGTCAACTAAATAAAAAAAAATGCAAGTACTAATATTTTGATCAGATTCTTTAGTTCAATTTAACTAATCAAGAATTTGATTTGGCAAATAACTTGGTATATTTGCACACATTCAAAATGCCCATAAATAATAAGCTCAAGCTCAGTTAACACATCTATTCTTAAAAAATTATTCTAAACTTAAAGAATATAATATGTAAAAAGATATTTTAAGTTAAAGATTTACTATTATCAAAAAGAAAGTTTATACAGTACTCACATGAGATGGAATTAATTTTAGAAACTAATTATTTTTGAATAAATATTTTCAACATTTGCAGATTTGCTCACACAAGTCAGAATTAATAAAGTCCACTTTAAAAATAAAGTAATAACTTAATTATTAGTGCAATATATATATATATATATTACACAAATCAAAGTTACTTTTCAGTATTAAAATTTAAGCAGCAGTATATGTTACAAGAAATCAGTTCTCAGATCAAAAAATGAGTAATTTAGTTTAAATGTTGCAACCATTTTCCCATGGGAAGTTTAGAATAAAATTCTGTTAAAACGATATTAATTTTTTATTTTCAAAATATAATTATCAAGCACATTTTTTTATACTAGAATTACTGTGAAAATAAAATTAAGTGGCATAAACTCACCTCCTTGCATTCTATCTGCAGCTTGAGTATACTATCAAAGAAAAAGAAAATATCATTTAATATGTTGAATTTCAGAAAGAAACAGAATGTACAGAAAAAGTGAGACACACTTACTGATGTAAGGGGTACAAGTAGTCTAACAAACTGATCATGCACACCTGGTGGCAGAAGTATTTGAAAAGTCTGTTGATCAGTATCAGGTAGCAGACCTCGACGACCACATAAATCCTCCTATAGTAATCATAAAAAGAAAATAATTTTAACAATTTGCATAAACTGATATCTTAAAACTATGTGATTCAAAAGAAAGCAATCACATTTTAAAAGATAAACGTCATTTGAGTCATACTTCTAGCATTTATTCTTGGAAAAAAAATTAAAATATGCAAACATTATGGTGATGGATATAACGATCATTATTGCTTCTGATCACTGTTATTTGTGAATGTTTACAAAGCTGCTCTAAAGTGTATACAGAAATCAATGATTATATTTTTAGTTAGTTCTTACTTTTTACAACTAACTGTTAGCCATGTATGTTTTGCTCTTGTGAGTGTCAGGTTTGATCAAGTTTTAATTGCATTAAAAATAATTGTTTAATTAATTTATTATTTTTATCATTGGCATTTGTTGAAGCAGTTATTTTCCATTAACACTAAAAAATAACAAAAGTAAGGTATTTTTAATTAACAACTTCATTAGAAATGGTACAATTCCTCAGAATATTTACTTAATTAGATTAAATTATAATTATAAATTCCCAGGTAACATATATAATTCTATATTAAATATAAGCAGTGTTAAGACACAGTATTCTTAGGAATTAAAATATCAAAAAATGACTACAGGAGATAAGGGAATTATACTAAAATGATCCTTGAGATGATTATGAAAACTAAATTTGAAAATAATATTCTGTAAAAAGCATTTGATTTTGTTTAATCAGTATAAAGTTTTTTAAATGATGCTGAACACTTTCAAAATTATAGTGATAATAGTTTGAGGGACAATACTAAAAAAATAAATCTCATTACCTCTTCCTTTCTTAGAAATTCATGCATCTCCTTCATATTCACATCAGCTTTTCCATGAGTTGAGCGACCATGAATGTAATAACCAAATCTTTTGGACACAAGTATAAACACACTTACCTAAAAATATTAAAAAATTAAAATATTAAAAATACACACAATTAAAACATAAACATGATATTTTATTCATAAAAATAGTTCCACACAGGAATAAAAAAAAGTATAAGTACAAAATGTATTATTTAGTCATCAATTTTGAAAAAAATATCCAAAAGTTTGCATAAATAGATATAAAATAAAGATTTTACATTATCTATTAGTCCTCTTGTATGCATATATTGTGTAGACAGAATAAGGATTAACTCTGATACTATTTTATAAAATGGGAATGATACAATTTATATATAAGTTAAAGATAAATATAAAAAATAAAAACAAATAATTTCGAATAAATTTTATTCAAACTTAATACAACATCAAGCAAGATTTGCTTGCAACCAAATAAATAATATTATGTAAATATATGAACGATATTAACGAACTTTATTTCACATAAAGTTTAAAAAAAAAAGATAATTCTAATATATATATATGCCATAATAAGTATTTGGTTTAATATACACTGAAGTGACAAAAGTCATGGGATGACTGTTATTATCGTGTCGGTCCTCCTTTTGCCCGACGAAGTGCAACAACTCGACGTTTCATGGAGTCCACAAGTCGTTGGATATCCTCTGCAGGAATATTGAGCCATGCTGTCTGTATAGACGTCCATAATTGTGAAAGTGTGGATGGAGCAGGAGTTTGGGCACGAACGGATCTTTCGATGATGTCCCATAAATGCTCGATGGGATTCATATCGGGCGATCTAGGTGGCCAGATCATGCGCTGGAATTGTCCGGAATGTTCTTCAAACCAATCGCGAACAGTTCTGGCCTGGTGACATGGCGCATTGTCATCCATAAAAATCCCATCATTGAGTGGGTAAGTGAAGTCCATGAATGGCTGCAAGTGATCTGCAAGTAGCTGAATATAACCATTTTCAGTCAATAATAGGTTCAGTTGCACCAGAGGACCGAGTCCATGCCATGTAAAAACAGCCCACACCATTATGAGGCCACCAGCTGGAACAGTGCATTGTTGACAGTTTGGGTCCATGGCTTCGTGGGGTCTGAGCCACACTCGAACTCTACCATCAGCTCGTAACAACTGAAATCGTGACTCATCTGACCACGCCACGTTTTTCCACTGGTCTAGGGACCAGTCGATATGCTCACGAGCCCAGGAGAGTCACTGCAGGCGATCTCGTGCTGTTAGTAAAGGCACTCGAGTCGGTCTTCTGCTGTCATAGCCCAAGGAAGACAAATTTCGCCGCACAGTCCTATCGGACACGTCCCTCGTACGTCCCACATTGATTCCTGCAGTTATTTGACGAAGTGTTGCGTGTCTATTAACAATGACCATTCTACACAGACGTCGGCGTTCTCGGTCGTTAAGTGCAGGTGGTCGCCCACTGCGCTGTCCATGATGGGATGTGATGCCTGAAATTTCATACTCTCGGCACACTCTTAATACTGTGGATCTCGGAATGTTGAATTCACTAACGATATCCGCAATGGAATGACCCATGCGTCTAGCTCCAACTAACATTCCACGTTCAAAGTCTGTTAATTCTCGTCGTGCCGCCATAAATCACGAAAAACCTGTTTACATGAATAACTTGAACACAAATGAAAGCTCTGGAAAACGAACTGCACATTTCTACTTTTTCGCTGCGATACTACTGCCATTTGTATATTTGCATATTGCTATCCCATGACTTTTGTCACTTCAGTGTATATTAACATACTGTCATATACTTAACCCTTTATTGACTGACGGTACTTAAAAGTACCATTAAAATCTAACTTATATCTTTACTCTATGACTAATTTTGCTTACTGTATTCTAAAGAACACAGAGAACGTAACCCAAATAACATGAGGTGAATATAAGCTAAAAGTAGGAATTAAAATATTTAATTAATAATTAAACTAATTAAGATATTTCTGTTAATTACATTATTTTTCTTGGGGTTCCCTGGGATGATTCTGCAAGGAAAACAAACAAGTGGTGCGAAAATAAAGTTGAAAAATAGATGGCAACATAATTCAGTAAATAAAGAGTTAATAAAAATTAGATAGCCTCAGGATACAAAATTAAGAATATAACAATAGTAAAAATTGACATCAGGGGACATGGAATAAAATAATAAATTTATGAATATAAAATTTGATGATGTTAGAAATTTGTTTATGCATGAGAAATAAATATAGAGGAGACTTAACATTGCATGGATTTTACATCAATATCCATAATAAATTACTTATTACAATTACAGTATAAAACCTTATTATAATTTAAATGTATCTGACAAAGGAGTGAAAAATATAACATTTATTTGCTGATATTTAGAAAAATATTTAATCTGGAACTCTTATTTTGTCATCTAATTTTTAAACCAATGACAATTAGATATTTGCAGCATTGTTTTTAACAAATATTAAGGTATAAAAAACATTTACTACAGCAAATATTATTATTAAACATATCAATATAAAATTAAATAAGAAAAAGATTCTTTTATGAACTTACATTACTCACTGAACAGAGATCAACATACTGCTGCAACTTGTCCTCGACAAATCTTTCATATAATCCTCTGCGGGCTATCACCTAAGCAAAAGAAAATTATGTTAAAAAAAAAAGACATGTTTTTTATTTGTTTTTTTCTAGGATGATATAAAAAGAAAAATTTAAATGAAAGACTATAAAAAATTACATATAAACATACTTATTTCAAAGCAACTTAAATTCTATTTCAATGTCTAAATAAGAAAATACATCATATACATAGTAATTAACATCCATATTCATAAAGAATGGTATTAATAATCTATAACAGAAAAATTATTCCATGAATCTTACAAAAATGATATTCTATTTCAGGTTGTAAAGGAGTTATTCGAAAATCAATAAGATTATATTAAAGGCTCTTATAATTCTTTTACACAATGAATCTATTTTTTCCACCATAATATTAAAAGCATTCGAATACTTAAAACAGTCCATTTTAGGAAATTTGGATTCGTTTATATTCATTACATATACTGATAATTTATATACATTTTCAGTATATATATATAGTGAAAGAGAGAATTGCATAAACACTTAAGAGCGAGCCAAAACATAACCATCTCCACTTTTTCTCAATTAACTCTTCTGGTTGGTTAATGTGGAGAGGATGTGATCAAGTGGTAATGGTATTTAACTGCTGCTGAAGAAAGTAGGAAACCACTCTTGCTCCTACATTTAAGACTGATGGGAATGCTGCTGATCTAAGTGAATTTGGTAGAAAACAGAAGGATGTAATGGTCAAAAGGCTCAGAAATTCAAGTATATCTGAAACTGCATGACTGGTAAGTCACTCACAAACTGCCATTTAGTATTTATACGAAGTAGATATATGAGAGAAAACAAGCAATAGATGTTAAGGCATTGGACATCCAAGTGTCATCAAAGAAAAAAGACGGAGGACACTGTCCCACTTTGTAAACCAAAATCAATGTCAGAAAGCAGCTCAGTTTACATACTAATACAATGGATATTTAAATACAAATATTTTGGAATACACAGTTCAGCAGACATAATTAGATACATGATATTGACAGAGTGTCATGACCATATTCCATTGACATAGTGCTGTTATTAACTATGCCTATAGTGAGCCCGAGAACACCGAGACTAAGTGGAAAAGGTGGTTGCTTGTATGAATCATGATTTCTCATCTAATGCATTAATGGTTATGCAAGACCACTTGGTCTTCAAGGCTAACAGTTGCTTCCCTCTTGTGCAGCAACCATCAACATGCATAACTCATACGCATGCTGATGGTGGTAGTATTATGTTTTGGGGACACTCTCGTGCATGGCTTTAAGAGACATAGTTGTAGTGGAACATATCATGAAAGCCGCAGACTGTCTGAGTCCAATTATGGATCAGTTGCAGCCTTACATGACATCTATCTTCCTAACTTCAAATATAATCTTCCAACAGGACAATAGCTTATGTAAGGAGGCACAAATATGTTGGAGTGGTTTGAGGAGTATAATGATGAATTCCAGTTAATGTGCTAATCAACTTGTCAATCTAATAAGAGCATATTTTGCACATTTATTTAATATTTATAATTGGAAATAACGACAAAAACTTCTTAATCTTTAAAAACATGTATTTAAATTTAATGAATGCTACTTCAAATTAAACTTATTCATAACAAATAGAACCAAATGATTCTTAGTAATGAACTTTTAATAAATTCTAAATCTCTTATTAATCTTCCAATTTTGGATTTATGAAGATAAGAATTTTCATACAAAGTAATTAAAAACTTTTACACATAAATTAAACTGTCATTTAAACTCAATCTTTAAAATACAATTTAATCACATAACTTAATTAATTTAGAACTGAACAGAATGATAACCAACCTGCAAAATAGCAACAGATAGATATACAAGAGCCCCAAGAGCAAATCTGCAGCAAGTACTATAAGGCACATATTTATGGATATCGGTAGGCGGTACAGACAATTTCAGAGCAGCCAAAGTAGAACTTTCAAACCCTAAAACCTATAAGAAAGCAAATTCATAAGTACAAAATATAAGTGGTTTAGTTTACTTCCCATGGTGCAATAAGCTATGCAAAAAAAAAAAAAAAAAAAAAAATTAACTGAGTGCACTTAAATACTATAGGTAATTAAATCTCAAAACAGTGCTGCAAAACTAAATAAAAATGTTCTAATTTAATGGCAAAAATGTCAGTTTTTTAAAAAAATATGCATAGTTACCTCTTACTATAAGAACAAAAAAAAACATTTCAGTTTAAATGAATGAATTAAAAAAAAGTATGTATAAAACAACTATATGTAAGTACATATAAAAAATTATATATACTTGCTAAGTTTTTATAAAGACTAATTTAGAGCAAATAATACTATTCACAACAGTAAAGTAAACAAAGATTGATATTCTATAGCAATATTAGATACAGATAATATAATACTATTGAATATACCAACAATCTAAATAAAAAAAAAAACTTAACTTCAATCAATTTTTATAATAAGTGCAAAATGTATAAATAATTATTGCTTAATGAAAAAAATAAAATGAAAGCTAAAGAAGGATAATTAATTTTAAAGCTAAAAGTTTCTTAAAACTAAATATTCAAGCAGGATGCCAATTTACATATAATATAAAATTATAAAATGTGTAAAAAATAAATTTTATGAATAGAGCCCAAAAGCATTCTTAGTTTTAAAAAAATCCTTTAGAGAAATACAAGTATTAGATAATCAAAAGTGTACTTAAACTTGATGAGCAATAAAATATAAAAGTTAGCTATAAGCAATTGAAAATCCATAGTTCTTTTTTTGCAACTTTAGGAATTCGTACATTAAAAATTCCTGTTATAAGAAAATCAAAAGAGAATGGATTTTTAATTATATTTCTAAGAAAACAACATACACATCTGAAACCTCTTTATACATAATTCTTATAGCCAGAGTTTACATTGCAATAATTCACCAAAATCAGGTTTTGACACTTCCCATGCTTAGATGAAAGCAAAATTTTTAAAAGGTTCAGTAAAGCAATTAAAAAGGAACTTTTAAAAATATTACAATACTGTTTATTTTAAAATGGATTTTTTTTAAAGATGAAAGTATGTCCTAATGTGAAGAATGGTTTGAGTGCAGGTTTTTAATCAAATGAATATATGAATTTTTTTTCAGTGAAAAAAATATATGGCAAGATTTATAGCCAATCAAATGCATTATAAGTACTTAATATATTCACTGATAAGGGTTCATATTTAAAATGCAAAAATACCAATTTCAAAAATTGCAACTAATTTTTGCATTGAATTGTCTTTTACTAATCTTGAATGTAGATAAAATTTGAAATACCTTTCAGATCTGATTTTCTTTTAACAGAAATTTACTTGGTTGATAATTTTCAAGTTACCTTTCTTTGTTTATACATTACCTAACATTCACCATTTCCAGGAATTCATTTCTTTACCCGGAATAAAATTGCCAGGCTGTACAATTTTAATACACATCACAATGGGGAAAAAAACAGCGTACCTTGGATTTTCAATGGATAACTGGAATCAATTTTCAAAACACATTTGTGCTGTAAATGTAAAATCCACCTATGCAATGTTGAGAAAAATTTATTGAAAGTGAATTAAAAAAAAAAGGGTCCTGGTGCAGCAAATGATAGCAAAAAATAAAGAAAACACATTCCAATGCTTACATGTAATATAAACAGCACCCCAAATAGCTGAACGGATAGACTTGTTTTGCGCTTGCTCTGTATTTCTGCCCATTCATTTGCAGCATAATATGTCCTCCAGATACTCACACCAGCCATTTCAGTGTTAATTTTGTCAGGAGTAGTTTTGCTAGTTTTTTTATGATCAGAGCCTGCTGGAGTTTCAGCAATATTTTTAGAGGTTGTTGCAGTTCGAACACTAACAGATGAAGCCCGAACTCTTGGACGTTCCCAGTCAATATAAAATATATCTATGCTGCATTGTACAAACAGCAAGTGAATGAGTTGTATAGCCTAGGGGAGAGAAAAATGTGCAATATTAAAGATTTGAATTTTTATTTTAGTGAATTATGCGTATAGATATTCATTCACTAATAATATTAAAATATATATATATTAACAAGCAAAAAGGAACATAACTGAATCACAACTACAACCAATAGAAAAAGAATTCGGCCTGAAGACCTTTTCAAGGGTCACCTTCAGTCAAGTATTCAAAATACGAGATTTTTTCTGTGAGAGGCCTCGGACAATGTCCAAAAGTACTGACCCCTCGTGACCCAAAAATTAAGGTAAGAGACATACCAATGTAAACAGTAAAAAACACAAAAACAAAGCAACATTAAAAAAATCACCAAATGAAACAGAAATATTCAACCAAAATTAAAACAAACCAACCGATTAATTAAGAAAACAAAAAGAGAAAGAACATACCAGCAATAGGAGAAGAAATCTCGTCATATCACCCCCAACTGTGTGAATACTCAGAAGTGCTGAATTCGGGATGACAAATCACATGCAGTCACAGAAATTCCCTTACATTCACAAAAGGTAATTGCTTGGTGAGAGTTCACAGCGGAATTTATCATAGGTCTATTCTTCCCTGAGAGCATTACCCCGACAAGAACGATAACCTGTTTTGTTACCGGAGAGAAATATTGACACATGTTGAACAGCTTTGTCATTCTGGCACTTCAGCAAAGACAATGCCTGGGAGAAATCATTTTCATGCAAGATGGAGCCCCTCCACACGTTGCTTTATGGGTACAACAGCTGCTACGACAGAAATTCATAACAGAAAGAGTCATTAGCTGCTGCTTTCCAACTGCATGGCCACCTCGGTCTCCTGATCTTACCCCATGTGACTTCTGGCTATGGAGTTACCTTAAGTCCAATGTCTATGAAGGAGTTGTCCAGGACCTGGCTAACTTGAAGGATAACATATCACGGACTGTATGGGAGATTCCTGCAGACATGTTACTTTCGGCGGTTGTGAATACTGTGCACAGAATGCAATATGTGATCCACAAGCATGGCAGCCACATTGAACATTATTTGAATGTGCAAAATAAAAAAGGGTAATTTTATTTCTGTATTGATTTGCATTTGTTATCACTCTTTTTCCTATTACACAGCACCACATATTCCCCCAGCGGTGACTTTTGAAACTAATTTTATTTTTCGCGGAATCTTTCGCTTTCCGTCTTGTTTAATCTTCCTACAAAATGTGCCATCATTCTCGCAAATAGATCGTGCTACAGAACACGGTGAGCACTATCAGTTTAATTATGGCCACCTGTATTATATATATATATATAACGAAAAATGAACAAAGAATGAAAATTATCCTTACAGCATAAAATCTGATTAAAAAGTACTTCATTTTTAACAAATCTTTTTTTAAATAGTTCTTAATAAATTACTACTCTTTCCATAATATATAAAATAGATTAAGTAAAAACATATGCTAAGATTCCTATTATTCAATATATATCTGACTTAATTCAAAAATAGAGATTAACCAGCTGTATTAATTTTTATAATATGAATAATACATTTTTTAAGGTTTTCCTTTAACAATATCATGATGGTAAATACAATGAATACAAGGAATTCGCCATTTCAATAATGATAATAAATATAAATGCATAATGGAGGTTATAGCTTTTTCAAGTCTGATACTAACACTATATGCCCCAATTAAGTAAATATTATTTTGTTCAATGTATTTTATTTACTTAATCCACACCTTCCCAGGTGTTTTTAAGTCAAATTATACAGTATTTGAAATAATTCATAATTCAATATCATGTAGGATATTTATAAAATGACATTCATTACAACTTACATTTTTAAATTACAAAAGACGTAAAAATACAAGACAACAGAAATAACTAATTCTAGAAAATTATTAATTATATTTTTAAGATATTAATGATCAGCAATATCAATCCCACATATGTGGAATGCCTATTGGATGAGATTACAAACAATTTAAGAAAATAATTTAAATGTTAGAGGCTTATAATGAAAAGGTAATAATATTGTAGGTAAAATATGCAAAATCATGATAAAAAAAATCAAAAACTTTATTTTTCTTTTGTGTGGCATTCAGAAATCTGTATCTTAATAAAAATTTTAAAGTGTATTTTCAATATGTGATCATTAATTAAACTGACATGATCTCTATTGTGAGGTCAAAGACAAAAAGTGTGAGTAAGCTGCTCACAAGTTTAAGCATCACAAAAGAAATATTTCCTTTTTATTTAGAAAAACCACCAAAAAGTGTTGACTTAGCAATTAAATGGAAACTTGTGATGTTAAAAGTGCAGTCAGACCAACATAAGAGAATCAAAATTATGTGTTGAGAAAAAACTGAAAAGGAGCTAGTCTAAATCTGCTTAAAGGATACAGAGGGACCTGAATGACAACACTGAGCGAAGCTTGATAAGATGACAATCATAGCAACAACACTGAGAACTAAGGTTTAATCCTAGCAGTTATCGCTAACAAAATGCAGCCTCCTCTTGCCGGCATTACATTTTGTTATTACAGAGCAGGTAAATTGACTTTTGACCATTACTATACCCAGCAAAGTAGAAGAAAAAAAACCATACTGGACAAGCATAAGGGAAAAAATTAAGGGGGGGGGGAACCCTTTGATAGTTTCCCTCAATTTTGTTTGATTTTTACCAATAAATTTTTTTGAATCAGACTATAAAATTTTTTAATATTTTCAATCTTGGACACATAAATTAATAGTTTGATGAGAAAAATTCAGGTTAAAGTAATTTTTAGAGTTAGTAACAAAAATTATGTTGCTTTAAAAATTTTAATATATGAACACAGATAAAACTAAGTCATACCTTTAAAGCAAAAGCTATTCCTATATACACACTTAAAAAGTGTTCAGCTTCTGGACTTGGTAAAATGGTGTAAATAACATCTTGCCTCTAAATAGGAAGCAGAAATATATGCATATATATGATAAACTACACATATTTCAACTAATAACACAACAAATAAAATCATAAAAAAGTAGAATTCGTTTTCTGGATTTAGGAAGTTTGTTTTCTAAATTAATAAATAATATAATACTTAAAATGTTCATAATGATTTTACATTTTAAAAACCATAAAAATAATAAAATAATGGAATAGAAAATTTCATTCTAATACAGACCATAAAAAAAGCAATTGTATATTTCAATATTTTTTTAATCAGTTCATTAATTCTTTTTTAAGATATTAATTTTAAAAAGTAATAATTCCTCATCTAACTAAAATTACATGAACAGGATTAAAAAATTTTATTGTTTTGCATAATTCAATAAATAAACAGTTATTTAGGAAATACAGATTCACATTACAAATATAAATTTTACAAAAATCCTAAAACAAATATAAATGATATAGAATACCCTCAAACTGGAGTATATTAAGATGAAAAATCTAAAAACTAAACTAGAAAATTTAAAGTTCCATGGAAAATCTCAGAATTAATTAAAAACAAGTAATTTCTTAATGCAAAAATTTTGTATTTATTATTTATTAAATTCATTTTATGTATTTATTAAAGTAATTTTATTTAATACATTATTTTTATGAATTATAAAAATGAGAAATCTGGTTTGAACTCCAAATTTTGTAGGGGAAAAAAAGAGTTATTCAATTACTCCTTGAAATATTTAAACTCTTTGTATATCAAAAATTTCCAATTACTTTAATCAAGGAACAAACTTTCCATAGATAATCTTTGGAATCAATATATTAAAATCTATTCACCTATGAAATAAAAATATTACAATTCTTAGAGCCTTTTTGAAATACAAAACAAAAGAACATCTAGTAAGTTTGACATACCTTAAAAAAGGAAAACCAGTACAAACAGGTGCAGAGCATAACAATGAAGAAAACAGTTGCCAAGTTACCACACATGAAGACTAAAAATTTCCCAAGTGTCTACAAAGTAAATCAATGGCTTTAATTCAAGATATATTAAATAGTAACAAATAATATACTTGTAAGAAATTTATTATTTACCACTAAGCCAACAGCATGCTTTCCAGAACGTCTGAACCAACTAAATGTTTGCAAAATTGACCAAGCAAATGCCAATGTGCTAAGCACAGATGCTGCTATCTGGAATAAAATTAATATTGCCGAAGCTTGCATAAAAGTATAAATGTAATTGAATTTACAACCATGAAAATGTAATAAATATATTGTATGCAACAAATATTTAGTAATATTATTATGCTAATGCAACTCATCTTAATCAAAATACATTTTTTTCTGTATTGGTCAAGAACTCTAATACAAATTTATCTGTATTCATGTAAGGATAAATAATTATTATGTAAAAGAAGCTGTTACTGTGAAAGACCGAAATCTGATGAATGTCAACACTCATTATTGAATGTCAGCATATAACCAAAAAGAAAGATTGACTATTTTACTATATTCTTATATATTCAGACTACCACCAATGTATCTTGACAAATACCCTTGCACTGATGGTTAATGTTGAAAAAAAATAGTAACATTTTAAGCTAAACTTTATTATTAAAACATATTATGAATTAAATATATCAAAATAAGAGAATGTTTAATAGTTTAATTATTATAGCTAAGCTAATAAAATTATAGCAAAATTATAAAAATTAAACTATTAAACTTTAAAGTATGGTATTAAAGTTAATTATGTGATTGATGTTACATTATTTTATTTGTTACAACTATTTCAACAGTTATGGCACTTTGAATTGCACAAGAGTCCCATGCTTTCAAAACTGCATTTAGTAGTGAAACATTGCATTTTACAATGACAGTCTGCATAGCTTTGCCCTCCAAATCTCAAATTAGTTTCAGCAGTTATCCTCAGCCACATTCCTTGAGAAGAAATCTCATCTATGAAAGTAATTTTTCTTCACAAATTACAAATTGATTACTGGTATAAAGCTGCTTTAGGGTACCATTTTTGTTTGCTAATTTATAAAAATTGAAGTATTCTATTCCAATAACAACTGCCAACAAATTTCATGCATATGTACAACCAGGTCGACATCAGGGACTTGTATTTGCATAGTGGTATTATCACCTCTCAATGTGTCTCGTTTTGGCCTCCACCAGAGCATGTCAGTGATTGTTGACATATACTGTTGATAGTCCGAATATACAAGAATATAACAAAATATTCTGTCTTTCACCAAAGTGTTTGATAACATTCATCAATGAGTAACTACATTCTCAAATTGCAGACATTCACAGTAACAAAGCCACATCATAATAAAATTAAACTACAGATCAAATACTTAATAAAATTAAGCAAAAAAACTATAAGAAGGGGAGGAGAATCTCCCAGTGTTTTTTCTTTTTAATTAATTAGAGTTACTTAAGATACTCACTTTTACACTTTGTATCACCGATTCCTGACTCATTTCATACAAAACTGAGAATTTCACCTAATTAAAAGTAATAGAAGAAAAAAATCCATTATATAAAGAAAATTATAAGAATTTCTTTTTATAACAAATACAAGATATTTAAAAATGCATTATTAATTTGTGATACTAGTAAATAAGATAGAAATCTTTTTTTAATCATGAGAACCCTGAACAGTATTGAATTTTTAATAATATTATTTTCATTTCAATAGGGCTACAAAGCAATAAATAACATGAGATGATGTGCAGTTTAACAAATTTAAATTTTCCAAAGAGACTGCTAACATTTAACTTATAATTATCTTAAATCACAGGAATTACATCCCCTAGAATGTTGTTTCTATTATACTTTGTTAGGAAATATATTATTATTTGATGAGCTAGTAAATGAAAAGTAGTGCACATATCAAACATTTTAAACATTTTCAGGATACCCTGATATTTTCTTTATTGAATACAAAAACGACAAATGCATACATTTGCTATTTTTCAATAATTACATACAAATAATTTTCTTATTCCCTATATATATAAATATTATTCAAAACTTCCCGAAATAACAATACAGGATGTACAATATAAAATTTAAAGGGAAGACTAGATATACTTGAGATTTTAAATTTTCTTTTTTCCCCCCCAAATTGTAAAAATAGTTGTTTTAAAGCATTAAAAAAAAATGAAAAACAGCTTTTTAACAATATGACTACCTATCGCCACTTTTAATACTGAAAGTCAATTCCCAGTCTAATTACAAATTAAATAAATACTACTTTTAATTGCATAAGAAACAATATTTTCTACTGAAGAATATCATTCATTAGAATGAGTAGTAGTGAGCAATGCAATTATTGCAAAACAAAATAATAATAATAATGAAACAAGTTCAATTTTTTATGCATTTTCATCAACAATATTTTCTAAAAGATAACATAACCTATCTAACTTATTTCTACTCAGGATCAGATCAGATTACCAAATAAGGAAAGTTGACAAATGCCTAAGTGCCTCACAACCTTGGAGGCCTCAACATAATGTGTTATGGAACAAAGACTTTTTAACTTATTTTAAGTTACAAGGGCATTATACTCAAACATATTCTATTTAAAATTGCATAATAATTTTGTAAGATTTTATTTCAGGCTTTCAAATTTATGTCCTTGCAGATTCGAGAAATCTTGATTATTTTTTAGTTAGTTCATTGACTCAGCTCCTTGTAGAATACTGGCATACATTTTTTTCATAAAAGTAAAATGTACACCAGTATTCTACAAGCCAAACTGTTTGCCCAACAGGTGCCTAATTTTGCACAGAAGAGAAGAAAAATATCTCCAAAACACTTAACTGTAACTTTTTTATCTCTGAAATAATCATCAGGCCTGGCTTCAGAGTATGTAATGGTAAGTAATGGAGGGTATATCTTCCCAGGCTCTTCATCTAATATAAAAGTTATTCTGAAAAAAAGAAGGGGAAAAAAATGCTTCACTTATTAACAAACAGAAAATGAGCTTAAAATGAATAATGTTTTAAACTAACAGTTAAAAATAAAGTTTATACTAAAATACATCAGGTATGAATTCTTTTCAAATGTAAAAAAAAAAAAAAAAAAAAATTAATGCAATATTACAAAATATTTTCAATAAAAATTTAAAATCTATACAGAGAAAGTACAAAATGTTTTATATTGTAAATAAATCAAATTATAACAAAAAGGAAAGGCAGTACTTACTTTAGTGAAACTTCTGAAGCATATCTAAATGTTTTAGCAAAAGGTTGATTACGCCTATCAGTTAGATAGGCATCTTCTTCAATACCACTCACATGATCAATGAGAAAAAATCGTCGAACTAACCTCCATTTTGATGTATCCTTGCCTGCAATATATATAATTAAGATATACTTAATATTAAAATAAGTATTTTCAAAAATTCTCTCAAGCATTTAGAAATATATTGCGATAAATTATAACAAAAAGGAAAGGCAGTAACAAAAATTCATACCTGATGATTTATAAAAAATTTTTAGTTAATTTTTTACCTTTACCAAGTTTTTTTACCTTTTACCAACTTTCCTCTTGCTAACAATAAAGCCCCATTCTATATATAAAGTTATTTCATCTTTCAACATTTTACCCATTTCTCCCCTTTTTTAAATTACACAATACCTTCAGGCAAGATATTTACAACGGTTATAAAAATAAATTGTGAATAAGAGAGGAGTGTCTGTTTCTAATAAGTGAAGAAATGTTTTAAAGATGTGTTTCCTACATGATATTCAGAACGAATATCAAATAACACAATTCCAGTGTAAAAACAACGATAAGATTTAAAATATTTCATATACTATATTTTAAATGAATTTATATATTTTTAATATAATAAAAATGTTACTTCTTTATTTATTAAATTAAATAATTAAATATAGCAATTCAAAGCATTCTCCACTTTAAAAAAAAATGCATTCATTGTTTCAGATTGCATCAGCTGGATGAAAGATACTTTGAAAAAAAAATAACAATGAAACTGTTCATATATTCCATCATTAAAATGTACCAATGTGTTAAATGTAATGCTATTAGCACTATAAATATTTCCTTTGAATATATATATTTCCTTTCCTCTAATATATGGAATAACAGAAAATGGCAAAATTAATTCAGTAAAGAAACTCACAGCATTTGTTCAGATACATTTTTCAGATGAATGAATGAAAATGTAATGCAATGAATTTTTTAAAAAAAATCCCACTGTCAGATGTGGTAATCCAACCATTTCTTATCACATTAATGCAATGTTGTAAAATTATATAAATTATATAAATTATTTTACAAATCCTTATACTTTAGAAGATCTTTGAAATATTTAGATTTAAAGGCTGATAAAGCTTACTAAAGTTGAAAATACACAGATGTCTATTTAACTGAAAATTTTTGTGGTTAGTTTATTCAGAAAAACAAACTTCCTTCCTTCCTTCCCAGACCATGAATTTTATACAATTATATATATATATATATATATATATATATATATATACACACACACACACAGGGTGTTGTCGCTTTCGTCTGACAAACTCAAAAGGGTGATAGTAAGCATCATGAGGATTAAGAATTACCATACAACATGTACTCTTAAACGACGTTTAGCAGGGGGATTTCCCAAAAATATAGGGAATCGGAGAACTGTTGGAAACTGTAAAAAATCAATTAAAAAAATAACAATTGGCATTTCAACTATGGATTTTTTTTAAGTCAAAGCACATCTTTTAAAGTTTTTTTTTTTTTTTCATACATATAACTTGAGGACTTAATTATCTAGGGGGTCGTAAATTACTGAAAACGGGAAAGTAGTTTAAAACGCATATTTTCAAAAATATTAAAACTTGAAGAAAAATAAAAAGCTTTAAAACACAAGGAACTTTAGATTCTTCAATTTTATATAAACGTGAAGTATGAGAACTGGAGAGTTTTAAAGATATTCGAGGCCAGGAAGCATTGCTGGATCATCAGGTTCGGAGTCAGCGTTATCAAATTTGAAAGAGAAATTTAGAGCAATGATAATAGGCATTAAGTAGATGAAAAATTATTAGAAAGCATAGGATCGTAAGTAACGTTTATTCAGTGAAAATCGCAAAAACAGACGCCGAAAAAACTGAGTATGGTGAAGAGAATGGCCCTTCGAGTGCGAGGATTAGAAATAAGGTATTCGAGAATTCTCGTACGTAAATCTTTCATGCGCTCGAGAAAACGGAAAGCAGCGAGCAATTATTCATTAATGAGCATTGCAGAATTGATGGTTGTTAAACTTAATTTGCCAACAGCAAGTCAGATTTCAAGTGCTCATACTCCATCATGCATTAACTAAATGTTCAGATGTAAAATTGTTGGCAGTCTCTGCAGTAAATTCGGAGGAACGTGTTGGAAGAAAAAAAAATATTTTGTGCCGCTGTGGCGTTCAGGCAGATGATACGGTCCAAACAGATGACTCCGCCCATATGTTAATATCAAACTAGTGTTGTGCATTCGACGAGATAGTGATGTGGAGATTTTTAAATCCCCAAATATTCGTATTGAGCATATTGAAGATACCTTCTCACATAAAGTAGGCTTCTTCCAAAAATAAAACTCTAGTACAAAATTGTGCAGCATCAAGCATCCATTATGCAAACTCAAACCCGATTTGCGATTTTCATTGAAAAACGTTACCTGCTGCCCTATGTTTTATGGTAACTTTTCATAAAATGAATGCCCATTTTCCTTGCTATGAATTTATCTTTTGGTTCCCATTTTAGCTTTTCTAGAAAATTTTCAAAACTCTCCAATTCTCATACTTCACATTTATATAAAATTAAAGAATATAAAATTCTTTACATTTTCAAGCCTTTATTTTGCCTGAAATTTTAATATTTTTGAAAACATTCGTTTTAAACTACTTTTAAGTTTTCAGTAATTTAAGATCCACTAGATCATCAAATCCGCATATTTTATCAGCATGAAAAATCTTTTTAAAATGTGCTTTTTTACTTAAAAAAAAAAATTCATAGTTCACTATTGTTTGGGACTCCATGATGTATGATGATTCTTTATCCTCATGATGCCTGTCAGTCCTCTGAGTTTATTCAGTTGAATTCAGCAACATACTATATATATATATATATATATATATATATATATATATATATATATATATATATATATATATTAATGATTCAAAAATATAATGCAAATTAAATTAAATTTGGGGAATTTGAAATAAATCCCTGCTTATTTCTGCCAATTTTTGAACAAATGACATGAAGGAACAAATATAAAAATAAGCAAATATTATTTGTTACATTTTCTCTTTATGTTAAAACCACTATGTTCCCAGCCTTTGGTGCCACAGCTATATGTCATTGATCACATAAGTTAAAATTCACTACAGTTTTACAATACCTGCACCATAATTTCAGTTTTAAATGATGTTGGCATTTAACAACAACAAAGCACAATAAATTTTATATTATTAGCAGCTGTATTTTGACTTTTAGTTTAACAAGTATTCAAAATGTTTTAGTATTTTTAATTTTCAAATGCAATTTAGTCAAACATATTTATTAAAGTGTTAAACTAATGTGTTAATAAGTGTTACACTAATAAAAAATCATTTACAAATAATATAAATAACGTAATAAAAATCCTTTTTAAAAAGTCGATTTAACAATAAGGTAGTTTAAAATTTTTATTCAATACCATTTTTTCAATTCTTAATTAGTATCACCTTTATTGTTATAAAGAAATTTTTTTGTTACAATATTAATCTTTCCTCAATCTTATTACTAGGTAATGATATTTACATGAAATAAAAATCGAATTAATTAAATAATTAACTGAAAATCAATATATGAGTTTTCAAAATTATAAAACAGTAAACATAAAACATTTCAGCACTTGGAAAAAACAAACAAAAAACATGAAAAATTTTATCATTACAAACAAAGCAAATCAAATAGAAATATATAATAATTGAAATCTTCCTTATTTAATGAAATTAACATGTACAATAAAATAAACCAAAATAAACTTACCAAGATTTACATGTTCACCATTAATAACAACATTCCGAATCAGAACTGGAATAGGATATATATGACTTTTGTTTTGATTGCTGGCAAGATCTAATTTATGTTAAAGATAACACAAAAACTAACAAGATGGTATTAATAACATACATAAAAAAGGAGAGAACAAATATTTATAACAGGATATAAAAAAATTTATGCTAATATAAATATTATCAAGAAAAATCAAACCAATAATGAAGGATACATAAATCAAAGAAATTCATTTCCAACTTCCAAAGATCCTGCAAAGACCTCGTACACTACATAAATAAAACACTGCATTAATATACTAGCACTTTATTTAATTTAGAACTCAACATCAGTTTTAAAAAAAACTAATGTATAAATGATAATGGAAATCAATCTTAATTTTCATCTATTTTGTTAAATACAAATGCTAACTATAAATGATATTAATAGTAGTATAGTTATTTGTATTAATCTTTTTTAACATTTTTATTTCACTAAAAAACATTAATATAAATATGCACAAATAACTTTAAGAAGTAACTTGACAATGCTTTAATTGAAACTTTGGTTAATATAATTAACAGGAAATTGTTCTAGATTGCATAAAAGCAATGTTATTATAATTGAAATAAATTTTACCTCTTATTTCAGGAGAGAAAATTTTATTATTTGAAAACTAATGAAATAAAATGGGAATACTTTTGATCAAATTATAAAAAACATAATTAAAAAAGGTGTTATTACAGATTTAAAAAAATGCAGCAAACTAAATATCACATTAACACATTCGCTGCCACTGACGCGCTGGCGCTACCTCCCATGCCGGCGACGCTCTGGGGCGACAATCGAGTATGATAAGTAAACTGCTTTAGTTTTAGTTCGGATTTGGAGGTTGAACGATGAGGTTTTTGTGGCACGTTAGTGAAGCATTATTTTTATATTTTCAGTGCGTGGTTTTTAAATTTTGTATTTAAATTTTTTTTTGTGCATTTTTAAAAATGGCAGCCAGTACAAGTATTGCAGGACCTTCACAGCCTAAGAAAAGGATAATATATTTATGCAGTACTGTTCTACACTGACATTTTGATTGTAATAAGTTTAATTTTTTTTTCATTTTCTATTATGTTGTTTATGTATATTATACAATATTTGTTACATTTTATAATCTTACATTTACATGTATACATATTTATATTTTACTGTTACATTTTATAATTTTTCATAAATTTCACTTCTCTTTATCCAATTAAACGTTTTATTTCTTTTAAACTGTGACTTTATGTAATGTGTCAATAATTTCGCAGAAAAATGATGAGACGCGCCAGAGCGTCCGAAATTTTTTTAAACTAAACACGAAAATAAAAGGTTTTTCTTTTTTTCTGGCTTAACTATTAAAATATTAGGAACGTTTTTAATCATTAAAACACGTTTTTTAAATTCGGCTTCTGAGGATGGATATATAAATTTTGGTGGCAGCGAATGTGTTAAATAAAAATAAATTTATAGTTTCCTTTAGTAGCAGCTATTCATTACACAACATATAAAGAATATCAAGGTAAACTGGAAATGCTTACTTTGAATAATTAAAGCCTTAAGTGACAGCATACTGTGCATTTCATATTACAGATCATATAATTTTGAATATAATTTGAATAGGATTTCACAAATAAGAATAAAATTGAAAGTTTATTTTTTGTTGAGTTAAATTTGTTTGAATGTTTAAATTTTGTTATTGTTTTGTTCAAGAGTAAATATGTTGACAGTATTCTTTATATTTTTTAATATAATTAGAGGGCAAAAAGTGGTTGAATTCAGTTCAGTTGTTTAGGAGCATATCTAAATGACTTTAATTCACAATAAGAATAAAATACAAGTAAAAGAAAAATGTAAATATATTTTTGTAAAAATTTTGCACAAAATTATACTTGAATATATTTAAATCACTAATATATTACATAATTTCAAATTAAATTAATACATATAAAATTCAGTAAATGCCTCTTGCACTACCTTCTTTAAAAATCCTACAACATTGTCTATATTTCTTTTTGTGTGTATGCTAAGAACTGTCTTAATTATTATTAATAGGTCCTTGCTTTATGGAAACCTTCACCTTAATCTAAGAACACCACAAAAATAATAGTAGTTTAGTAAAATAGTCAATCAATGTTTGAAATATTTATTAAAGTATTTTGAAAACAATATTTCTGAAACACATAAACAAAAATTCATAAAAAATATAAAATTGCCTTACAGTTCTTTCGATTCGAGTTCCAACTGTAAATGCTATATCCTCTTCAATGTCCGATTCTTGGCACAACTGTTATAAATAGATATTTATGTTATTTGAAGGCACAGTTTGGTAACAAACATCAAATATTTAAAGAAAGATAATTTCTAAAGAAATTTTAAATAAGAATGGAAAAGCAAAATTATAGGAAAATTAATTCCAGTTTCAATATATAAAGTTCCAGTTTTCAATATATAATGTTATTTCAACTAACAAATAAGTTACTTCAATCAGTTGAACAATAGACAGAGAAGAGATGCTAACTCAACTGAATTCTGCAAAGCTACTGATTTGAAACTAATTTTATCCTTGCCACCAAATGCAGAGAACCTCCCTCTTACCTCAATAACAACTGCTCTGATAACAACTCAGAGTTTTTCATTTCGTAATTGAAGAATGAAAAAATCCTTAAAAAGTTACAAAAGGTGTGTTTTTATAAAATCTTAACACCCTTACCCTTAATAACTTTAACATCTCAAGACATAATCTAACGCTTTAAAATTTTTTTATTTATCTTATCTGTACCAAAAGACACTTTTCCCACACTATTACAAATTCAAAATAAAAAGTTGATTATTTCATAAAACATTTCAAAATGAAGCAACAATTTCAATTTTATAAAACTTCAGCATCCTTGTGGCAGCTCAAGACCAATTCCAATATTTTTCATATTTATAATTTATTTTATTTACACCAAAATTAAACTCCCATAACATGCCTACTGGTTATAAGGAATAAAGTTAGGAGAATCCTTTATTTACAATTAAAAGAATATGCTAATATCTAGATATTGCAATGAATTTTAAGTAATGCAATTTAAAATTGCTTTCCAATAAGAATTTATTGGATAAAAAAAAAGATTGCATTATTGGAATATAATTTAAATATTTCGACACAAAGATTGATTGAATATTTATTTAGCACAGACTAAATAATTATATCTATATATTCTTATTTTCAATCTTTTATAAATAAATTATTTATTTATTTATTAAAAAGTACACTATTTTATTTCAAACAGAGAAAAGTATTAATAAAACAGGCACTCACTACTCACATTTAAATTGTCACTTTTTATCTTGGTCAATCCAAGAAAAGTTCCATTTAGTGAATATTTCATAGCAGTAATGTGAAGTTTTGATGACTGAAAAATAATGTAGTAAAATTATGAGCAGAATAATGAAGAGATAAAATGTTAAAGTAGAAATACAATTGTGATGCCATTTATTAGCAATTAAAAAATATATATAAATCTATATTTGGTAAATGTGTAACAAAGTCTGAAAAATGAAGAAAATATTTAAGATAACCTGCATTATAAAATTATATATACTATTTTTGTCTTAAAACAAATGAATTGCATACTTTAAGATTTAATAATAAAAAGTAAACTTTACCACCATTAAAGTGAACATCTCAGTTACAATATAACATACCTCCTGAGAAAGAGAAGGCGTAAATACATTAGGGACATTCTTCTTGTACAAGTCTTCTACAGTATGCCATTCTCCGTCTTCATTAATGTAGTACAGCCATACTGGTCTCCTTAAAATTAATTAAATATTATCAATTGCACCAATTAATTTTTTGAAATTTAAAATTTAAATAAAAAAAATAATATTTAAAAGTATTACTTAGGACAATCATTCAAATATTTCTTTGAAATTCTTCTAAATTCTGCACAAACATTTGTTTCAATGCTTTTATAGAGAAGGAGAACACACATATTGGCAAGAAGCTGGCAAGCAGCAATATCATCTTCCTATAAGGAACAAAAATAAATAAGAAAAAACAGCACCAGAGATGGAAAAATGATTTGAAGAATTCCAATGAGAAAGATAACACTGAGATTAAATTACAAACCATTTTATTCTTTTCATAAAAGTAATCTGTTATTAAATCCTTATCAAGAGGAATTTTAGATGAATTGAAAAAAGGTATTCAGTTCAGTTCATTATTTACAATGTTATTGCTAAAAAGCAAGCATTGTTATTTGACACATTCAAGTTCATGCATATGATTTAGCAAGAATTTATTATTAAGGAAAACTTCTGATATACTTAACCTCAGTTTGTTTAAGGTAACATTATCTATATTTATAAAATTAAATGCTTGTTTGAACCTTACACAAATCTATACTTCTTAATAGAGCAGAATAAAATTTTGCCCTTTCTTTAATACCTTGAAGGGTAAATTCCACATCAAAAATTACAGCATTCCCCCCCCCCAAAAAAAAAGTGGCGTAGAATTACTTGTTTCCCATCATGTCTTCAGAATAAAGAATTATACAAAGAATATTTTTATGCCATCTTGGAATTTTTAAAATTTAAACACAATTTCTAACAAAGACTTTGTTTTTTGTTAAAATAGTAGAGCTTTTTTTTTTTTTTAAGTATATGCACACATTAACTTTTCGAACAGAGCACAGTCCTGTGATTATCATAGAATTTTTATGCCTTGTTCATCTTTAGATTTGATTAGTGTTATATCTTAATTTCTTTATTCATCTTGAAAATGAGATATTAAATGAGGTTATTTTTTAGTTTCTAATAATAAAAGAGGAGCATTTTCAAAAATTACAGCAAAATATATCAAAATATAACTATGTTAATTAATTACAATTCAACTGGAAGTAAAAATGTGGCAAAGGTACATATTTCCATACTCTAGATTATAAGCAATCCAGATTTGGAAGTTCTAGGTCAAACAAATTGGCATATAAAGCATCAACAAACATGTTAATTTTTATTAGGCTACAGGCAGAAAGGCTATTTGAATGAATTAAATATAGGTTATGATTGGATTTCAAATAATTTCCATGAAGTTTAATTGTGTTTAATAAGATATAACACACATTGATAATCATCCAAATAAAACAAATGCACTCCCTATCTAATTATCAATGAATTTTCAAAACTCGTTAACAAAAATAATTTTTGGAAACATAATTTAATTGTAAAAAATTCTACTTTAATTTTAAAATGAGAAGATTTAAATCAAATAAAAAATACAAACACTTACCTCACAATTGTTCAAGGCAGCTTTAAAATACTTTTTTAACAAAGCAGATGAAACAATTTCACCATTCTGAAATTCAATAAATACTTAAATACATAAATATTTTTGACATTTATTTTGCAGGAGTAACTTGGGAAACAAATAGAGTCCAGGTTAAATCAATTTAGCATATTGTGTGTTATTTTTTTAGCCAATACAATTTTTAGGTTAAATTATGTAAAGCAAATAATAGAAATGCTATTCAATTTATTTAATAGTTATTTGTTTTTACAAGAATCTTGGATGGTTATTGATGCAACTAACCAATTGTAATGCATGTTCAGTGAATCATAACTCTTTTAAATCTGTAATAATTGAACTTATTCATTGAAACACGGATTAACTAATCTATTGGCATGAAATAAATCAACACATGCACTTAATCGAAGTAAACAAAATATCTTACTTCATATTTAATAGTAAAAAGAGATGGGTCATCCAAAATAGGAGATGGCACACAGTTTCCACCAGAATAAATCTGAAAAATTAATAGAAATTGTACTTTTTCCAATTTTAAATCTCTCTATATTTATAAATAATCGTTTACTGAAATTGACTCACCATATTAAATTCAGAGCAATGTATATGATCAATACTATTTGTACTTGGACATACACTATAATAAAAAGAAAATAATTAATATACAATTATTTATTTTTCAATTATGAGAAGTTAAGATAAGGGTGAAAGAGTAATATATTTTACTTCAAAATATCAGTTGTAGATAAACCCTCACTCTGACAAGGAGTACAAAATACATATTTACCATCTTCGACTGAAAAGAATAGAAATAAGAATTACAAAAGAATGGAAAAATAAAAAATTCTGGAAAAGGAGGAGTAATTGTTATTTACTTTTTAACTGAATTTGTAAATATAAATAATTTCTATAAACAGGAAAATATATTAAACTATTTATTCTACTTGGCAATAAGATTTTGAACTAAACATTAAGTAAAAATTAAATATTTATTGACAAAAAAAATGAATTTAGACTGGACAATTTTTTTTTCATAATATAGTCAATAAAATCAAAATAAATTGCAAAACTGAATAAAGCTTAATCAGCCTCTTGAAATATATTTCTTTAATTTGATATCTTAATGTTACATTATACAGAAGTATCATAATAAGATAATACAATTAGGCTGAAAATTTAATTAGTGATACATATGAAATAAAATAAAGCAAATATTTTTATAACAATATACTCAAAATCACATTTATGTATTTTCATTTTCCAATAAAATTAATTTTGTAGAAAAAGGCAATAGAACTATACAGCTACATTTACCTAATGTTCCATTCACACAAGGTTCACAGTAACCAATAGTTTCATTAAATGGAATACTTTCGGAACACTCAAGACATTTCTTCTTATCAGGGGATATTACCTAAAAAAATACAAATTAATAATACCAAAAAATAGGGGAGGGGGGACGGAAAATGAGCAGGAAAACTGAAAAGATAATTTCCTTACTTTCCCATTTGGACAATGAGCACATGTAACATTATAAGGGCCTCTTCTTGCTTTCTCAAAATATGATGATTTGCAAGTGCAAATACCTAAATAATTACAAAAAAAAATGCTTTAAATAAAAATTTGCTGCATATTTAAATGTATTAAAAATCAAGAAATATTATAATTCATCTTAGTTTCCAAATAAAATATATTCCAATACCATTTTTATAGCATTATTTTGGCTAATTTAAATATTTTTGAATCCATCACTATTTATTTTCTCCTCCCATAGTCTTGAATTCTCATGCAAGATTGTTTTAAAAAATCACCTTCCATTCAAATTCATTTTGGTTCATCCTTATTCAAAAATTAAAATTGTCCTTATTCCTGAACAATTTTTGTTTCTTAAATATGCCCATATCTAGTGTTCACAGTAAATGCAAGCAATTAATTTTTTATTATTTTTTAAAACCATTTAAAAATTTTGTATTCATTAAAAAAAATCTTATTTTTTTAGGAAAAAATACTTTTAACACATCTGAAAAGTATATTATTTATTTTCAAATTATTCCATTGTTTTTACTGTAAAATTATTAAAATAATAAATTATTATTATCAATTTATTTATATTATTAAATAATACAAAAATAAATATTTAAAGGCATTTTTTTTGTTTGCTTGTGTGTGTGTATGTAGTATTTGTCTTAAGATCAAATTTTTTAAATTAAATTTTTTGGATAAAAAGATGTTTACAAAAGATCTATCAATTTTGAATAAAAATGAATGTACTCACAAAAAAATTCATTATATTACATTTTATATGGGGGAAAAAAACAGTAATTCTTGCACATTAGTGACAACTCTTTATAATCTAATTTATTAGATAATTTAAATTTTTTGCATTTCTCATAAAATATTTTTTTTCTCAATTCACACAAAAACAAGCAGAAACAAAATATACTTCTTCAAAAGGTGGTTTCTGCATCTAGATCCAATGAAAAAAAAATCAAAATAAGTAACAATAAGAAAAAAAATATTTCTTTGCACTATTTTTAAATATGCTAGTATATTGATAACTTTAGGAAAGCAGCCAAAAATTAGAGTTAAAAATTTAATTGGATTTTATTCAAAGATGAAAAAGTGAATATAACATAAGGATATGCAGATGTATCTTCAACATGACAGGGGATGATTTCAATAATGAAGAGGGGATAAATAATTTACAGGGACATTTTGAATGAAATTTCACATTCTGCTCTGACTTGTCCATTTTTTTAAATGGGGAAAATCACCAAGAAAGTAAACCACTGGCATATAAAAATTATGAAAAATAATCATTATAAATGGTCACTTATAAAATCAAATTTTCTATTATTCAGAGATTGATTCAACAAATTATGAGTACTGTAATTTCATACATTTTGGATCAAAGTTTTTCTGTAAATTCTGTTATAAAAATAGAGTAATCTTAAAAATCTTTAGTGGAAGATTCATTCACTCCAAAGCAAGATTCAAAAACCCAAGAATATATTGTGAATTATACATGATAATGAAGTAAATTTTAGAACGCAATATAAAATACATCACAGGAAAAAACAGAAAATTCAAACATATCTGAAATATTTAAAGACATTTCATTTCATTTGCATTTTAGTATTGACAGAAAATGGTTATATTAGAGATTAAAACATTGTTTTAAAAGAGTATTTGAAAAATACTGTCCATTTTTGTATAAAATCAGAATATAATTATATTTCACAAAGATTATAGAATAATATGGGTTAAAATGTGCTTTAGGTCCCCTGCTTGGCGCATTTTCAAAAAGTCGCCAACTAGCGCGTTTTTACGCATTGTCACGCAGAGTTGAATGCTCTGAGAGACACTACAAAAAAAAGCTCCAGTTGGCGACTTTTTGAAAATGCGCCAAGCAGGGGACCTAAAGGACATTTTAACCATAATTTGTTCCCAATTCAAATAATTATTAGTGCAAACTCTTATTAAAATTTACTATCAGATGAAGCCAAAATTGTTAAATTGGGCCCCAAATTCTAACAACAATCCACCTCAAAAAGCATTAAAAAAAATTTAAAAATCTCTATTTTTTCAAAACATTAAAAAATAATATTTGATATAAATCATGATACAATTTCAAAAATTTAAAAGTTTTGTTTGAATTTATTAAACATATGAAAGCTCCAAACACAATTATTTTCAGAATTAAAAAAATAATGCATATTTATATATTTTAGAAAAGAAACTTAAAAGTTATCAGTTCTTTTATAAATGTTTCATTGGAGCATATTTTTACATAAAATCCCAAGAACAATCCATTTAGATCACACTAAAAAAATTTCTTCATTGTTTACAATTATATATAAGATATATATACTAAAGCACTCTGTATTAAACACTTCATAACATAGAGATGATAGCTAAAACAAAATATGCATAGTTTCAATTCAAAGTTTTATTTACACAGCTTGAATGATCAGCGAAATAATATTTATATTTTCTGATATTTGCTTTTCTTTCAACATTGCAGATACAAATGGAGTACCCAAAATTAAATCTGAAGTTTTATTTTTATAGCAAGAATAAGACATTTTAATAATAAAGATTTTATTTCTTTCTTAAAAATTATAATTATTTCTTACAAATTCCAGATGCTTTTCACTTTCTTAAAGGGTCAATTAACAAGTGATTTCAAAACAACATTACAAAGCATGCTGGGAAAGTAATCAAAATTAAGTAATATAAATTTAATAACAAATTTTAAAAATAAAAAGTTATAGTAATGTAAAAAATATCACCATTAGTATTTTGTTAAATAATTTTATAATTTTTTTTCTACAAAAGCCTGCATAGTTCTAATTTTTCTTTAGGCTTATTTTTTTACTATTTTTTGCAATAATATAGCAAACAATCTTTTTATAATGAAAACTTAATGAGTGTATTAATAATTCAAGGAATTTCCTATATTGTGTTAAGAGTAGCTATGAAGAGAAATAGAGTATCAGCTATATTACATATAATTTTGATTATGCAGAATATAATGTATAAAATGACATAAATTCAACTTTAAAAAAAATCATTTGAAATATTTATGATTTAAATAACATGCATCTTTTGATCACATTTGGGTAACTTGATTTATAAATTTCTGTCATATAACTAATATAATAAATCAGATTTTTTTTTCTAACATATAGATAGCAATAGCTTATAAAAGAAGGGTATTTCCACCAAACTGTTTACAGTAAGCATTATCTTAGATACAAGACAAGATCAGAGTATGTTTATAATTTGACAACACAATGCTATTTAATAACTATCATGATTTGCATTTAATTTCAGCAGAAAAATCAACAAAATTCTATATATAAAGCTTTGTAATGCCTATATGTGTTCATAAAACCTTAACATATCAGCTGATTAGTTTTCATTTTACAGTAACATCTATAGTTAGTAGCTGACAAGATTTTTTAAAGTATATTTAGACAGTAAATAAAGTGCTCCCATATGTTTCTTAAAATTATCAGAACTGATAAGAATTATGACACAGAAATGATTAAAATTATAAAGTAATAGGATAACTTAAGGCATCTTATAAAAATTCGATACAGAAAAAAATTACTTTTAAGTAAAAATACTCGGATAAATAATAAATGTATTAACTTTCATCAAAATATATGTAATATTATATTTTTTTTCGTTAATGCGTTTTTCTTTCTAAATGAAAGCATTCTAAATTTTTAACATTAACGTAAGAAATAATTTATTATGCAATATATCTAGAGTTTATTGACCTTAACGAACGTGTTATTTTTAATTGCTTTGATACACCTGAGTTATAAAAAATCCATTTCTGCTGCTGATGTAATTTATTTCCACTGTCTTAACTTGAATTTATAAAAGAATTTTTATTTCTAACAGATTCGGAGTAGACACGACCGTCTTACCGTCCTCAGCTCTCTGTTGAAGACTGGTTTGATTTTCATCCCTGCCGCATCGTTTGCACCGCATACAAATGGAATCATAATATTCAGTGTAATTGCAATAGTCCGGTGTTATGGCAGGTAGAGGAACATTTCCTCTAGCTCCATTAAATGTAAGAAATATCACAATCGGAATTATAATTGATAAAACCATTATAAAAATTGTCACGCAACAGCCACCATCTTCACTACTTTCAATCGAACGCTAAACAAGAACAAAACGCAAGTGTCAGGCGCATTCGATACCAGCGCCATCTGATCTCAAAACTTGTAAACAATAACACGTGGTTTGCGTCTTAAACAAATGAGCGGAAAATTCCCTTTGGGTAATTAAGCTTAATTTCGAATTTTTTGGTAACAATAATAATTGGATATTTTTTAATAAATCTCATATAATAAGCTTCTCTTTCATCGAAATAAACCAAATGATTCGAAATTAAAAGTAAAACTTCCATGTTGTACATAAGGAAATAAAAGAAATTTTAAGATTATTTATTGCACGGATTTTCAATGAAATATTTAAAATATTGCTAGGAATTTAATGAATGAATTTCAAATAAGATTTAAATTTCCTAGCTTGGAATCCAAAATACAATAAAACCTTTGCTCGATAAACTGTTTCACGCAGGAGAATCAAGATCCTATTTAATGATTTTAAATACACTGCTTTAAAAAAAATATTTTCGAAAGTATTAATACCAATGATACATGACAATATACAGCAAGAGTTAAAGAATTTTCTGTTTAGTGTTAGTATGATTAAAAGATTAAAATACAAAAATAAATAAATAAATAAAAATAATAATACGGCATTTTCTTGGGTTGGGATTTAACCTGCCATGCTCATTAATTTGACTTGTGATATCCATATCATAAAAAATTTAAATAATCATTTTTTAGTCTGATATGCAATTTAAAGTTCATATATGAATTACAAAAAACGATTCTGATCATAATTTAGTTATAAAAAAAGCTCATTTTGTGAGCTATATATTTTGAGAAAGAAGTCGGAATTTGATCTTTTGATGTAAATTAGTTTCCACTGCGAATTAAGTAGAGCTCAGGAAAAAATATATTTACAGATTTTTTTATACAAAATAAAAAGAATTTTACAAATCTGAATGTAGCAATTTTTCTTTTGTCTTATTATTCCTTAAATTTAATAAACGAAAAGTTAAAAATATAAAACTATATACTGGTTGTTTATGATCAGTATTAGTCCAAATTATTATTTGCATTTAAGGCGATAATTATAGAAACACGTTTTCTATTATCTCTGTTATTAATACAGGCTATAGTATTTCTATTATTAATGAAGATGCACGTATGTATGTTAACGTTCAACAGACGAAAAACTTAAAACCCTAACATCCGATTAATTAATTAAAAATTAACTGAATTTGAATTTTTTCTTCTATAAGTCTCGAAACTATTATTGCAAAAAATTAATTTTCATAGCGTTTCGAAATTTTTTTAAAAAATACCTTTTAACTTAATGACCCTGCAATTTAACAATTTTTTTCAAAAAAAATTATTTGATAATTTCTATTAATAGATTGCATTGTTTCCTTGCGATTTAATTCGTTTACATTTCCCATCAGATATTTATTTTATAGTGTGATTTTTCTGCTATTGTTGAAATCTAAAGAAGAAGGGTTTTGTTCAGTATTTGTCTAGCTTACAATAAAAAAGTGAAATTGGCATATGGCCAAAGTAAGAAGAAAGTGGACCTGACATTTATGCTTTTATTAGCTCAACGATATTACTGGACTAATGTCTATTAGAAATAGTCATGCATACATTAAAAGAACGTATGTAAGGCATTTAAAATAACACGACTTTAAGGTGTGGCAGTTTGATAGATTCATGAATATGAAGTTATATATCCGAAAAATTTAAATAAAATTAAATACAACCAATATTCTCCAGCGAGCTAACTGATCTCCAATATAGGCTAGTAATAAAAATTAATGTACTTGTGTATATGTGCGATGCGCGTATTTTGTAGTGAAACAAACCAAATTGTTTGAATTACAGATACCAAATTTGACGCATATATGTAGGGCAAGGGGCTCCAAAGCAGATTTTTTAAAAAAAATTCTAATTAGAATTGTAATTAATTAAAAATTAAACTCAACTTTTCTGCTTTTCTGTGATAACTTTCTAAAAAGTTACTGTACAAAAATAAGATTTGCACCAATTCAAAATTTTAAAAAATAATTTTCGATATTATTTTATTCAGTCGTTGACAATTCATACAATTCCATATTTACAGGTTATTGTAATATTAGTTGAGAAGATGTTAGTAATATGTTCGACACATTTTCAAATGCAATTGTTAAATACATACATTTTCTGCCATATTTTAATTTTCATCATATAAAATAAAATTTTTGGCTTCTAATATTTTCTTTATAAGGTTAGGAGCATGTTACTCAATTTGCAATATATTTTATCATACAAATTTTCAGCAATAAAGTAATTTATAGAGTAGAACTCCAGTTGTTTCAAAATTAGAATTAAGCCAGAGATACAATCCTCCATTTAAAGACGTAATCAGTTTGACTGAAGTTGCGTTTCTAAGAAGACATCACATTTCTCAATTCAAATACAAATGTCAGTGATTTTTTTCTTTGCCAGTCCTTGAAATAAATTCTGAACGTTAAATGCTCACATTTGGCAGCATGCGCCAAAATTTCTTAGTATTTTAGTTCCTGCTTTGACAATAAGATGCTTTTGTACTTTGTTCAGTTTGTTCTATTATTCATTTCAAGAGAAGTACGAACTCTTGGGAATCATTCAATTTTGAATCAGACTGAAATAAAATTTGAAAAAAAGGTATTGAAAGATATAACTAATTGGAATTCAAAATGAATAAAAATCCCGTATCTGATGCGTCAAGTAAAAAAGTTTGGAATATGTTTTAAGTATCTGATTACCATGATAGAAACTTAATACATTCATACATGTAATTACACTTTCAAATCTAATTTAAATCTCAGTAAATTTCCAAATTTTTATCTTAATTTAAACCATATTAATTCATTCTAAAATGTTCTCTTATTTTCTGATCCAATTCCACATTTTTTTAAATTTAATTAATGTTACACGAACTCTGTAAAAATGCTATAAACAGCAGGTCCTCCCACTCCGAGTGCAGGGATAAAAATTTGTAATACTAAACAAACTCTTTAAAAAAAATACCAATATTTTCCTTTCCTAACTTTACGCATGTCAGAAAATCCATATCAGAATCTCTTGGTATAAAATAAATTGTGGGAAATAATTCGATCTCTTTAGCTCTTTTCCTCTTCTAATATGTCTTAGACTGGCGTTATCTCGTCACTTGTACATAAATTATACCTGTCGGGATGGAGTTTTATTAGAGGGTTAAAAATAAATAATAACTTTAAAAATGTGAAAAGGAGGTTGAAAGATTTTACGTTTTCCAGCCATAACTTCTGAACGAATCATTATTCAAAAATTAATATAACACCAACTGAAAAAAATCAAAAAATTTACTTTTTAGTATTGCAATTTCATTTCTATAGGATTATTTATCTCATTTCAATCAATTTTTTAAAAAAATTAATTTAAACTCATTTTATTACTATCTATTTTTAATCCATTGAAATAGTAAATCTGTTTTTTGTTTAATTATATTTATACTCGCAGTGTTTTTGTTAATGTTGAAGTCCTTTTATTTTTGACCATTTTTTACTTTTGTTTTTGTTACACAACTTTTAATTGTAATTGAATTTCTTAAGTAGTACTGACCTACTGTCACGGAAAAAACCTTGAACTTGATTACGGTAAGTAGACGGGTCTAAGAAAGGAGGAAAGGTGACATTGAAACAGACCACAACATTTGGCTACTAACTCTTCATTAGGCGAGCAGTTCGTTTCGCTTGGGTTAATGCAGATATCCGGTGCCTAACCGGCTCTTTTGGCGCCAAATGAAATACAGCTGTCTCCTTCACACTTCAAAATGTAATAGAATATCTCGTTTCCAAACCGACTAATCAGAAATTCAATGTGAAAACTAATTAATTAATAAATGCGAATCAAAATCGTAGGTAATATAAATTTTAGAAGAAATTTATCGAAGGAAAATTTGGGTTTTTGCTCATTTGCACGCCGGAAATAGGATAATCAAAAATTGGAGCGAACTAGATGGATGAAATATGGCATATGATTTCCTTGCTGTAGATTTTTATACCCTTGTTTATATGGCTTGGTTCTGTGGTAACGGAATACCAGGCTGTAATTAAAATACAGTATATAGATTTATATTAAAAGAATCTACTATTTTCCGATTTGTCTTTACTTGAACATTTTTCAAGAAAAAAGCGATAGATAAATGAAATTTAGCATATTGATCGATTGTATTTCAATATTAAATTTTGAACCTAATTGATTAACGCAAAGAGATCCAAAATGTTTATTCGATTATCTTTTCTTTACAACGAAGATAATTTAAAAAGTGCAGTTGTATAAGTCGAAGAGAGGAGGGGAGGTTTATTTGACAGGGGAGCTTTATTTGACAAAGGGAATAAAGATTTCATTTAGGTTTAATATTATTTTCTCATTAGTTTACTCATAAAAATTATTCTAAAAATTAAAATGAAACTTATTAGATTTTATATCAGCTTTCTCATTTTATTTCTTTAATTTTTACATTTTTTTATATTATTTATATGCTTATTATTTCTTATTTTGAGTTCTGTTTTATCTAATAGCAAAATGTTTACAAACTTTTATAATAGCCAATAGGTTTTTCCTGAATAAATTCTATATTCTATCAGAAATTTAAGGAAGATAACGCAGATGATATCTCAGTCGCATGGTAACGAAAGGCGAAAGAGAGTGCCATCTGACATTTGATGATGAGTTGTGAAATGTTGCGGGGTGACATCACGTCTGTTATCCATTTACAAGATGAGTAACGGATTACAAAATAAAATTGGCATGGCATTTATAATACGTATTACGTGAGTATCAGTTGGTTCAAATTAATAATTTGTTTTGGCAACAGCATTAAACCTGCTTTGCGTAAATTCATTAAATTTGAATCCGTTTCAAGGTAGTAAACTTCAATTTGCTTCTGATTTCCGAAATTTCGCCCTACTCATTTATGTAGAAAGAAAAATCCATATAAAAATAAATTTATAGTTTAGAATTTTTATTATTATTATTATTATTATTATTTTAAGAATTAAACTATTTTGAAAATGTCTATTTCAGAATTTTGTTTAAAAATACTTTTTAGAAATATTTCTAAAGTTCTTAGAAAATCTGTTTAGGTATTTGAAAAAATTTCTTCAGAATGAAAACATTTCAAAATGTCGATTTCAGAACTTTGTTTAGAAAGACTTTGTAAGGATTTTTAGAATTTCTTCAGAATTATAACATTTTAAAATGTAGATTTCAAATCGTTGTTTTTAGAATATTTTTTTAGAATTTTCCTTGAATATATTTAGAAACCTTTGTTAAAATTTTTTTAATGTTTTAAATTTTGAAAAAAAAAGTAATCATAAACTAGCTAACTTTTAAAAAAATATTCAAAACCCAGACATGCAAAGCGATATTTATTAAATGCAAATATGTTTATATATAAAAATAATTTGTGGATGGAATTTTATTATTTCTTTCAATTATATGCTCGTATAGAATATGACTGAGATAGAATTTTACTATACGTATTAAATTCAAATATTTCATTTAAAAACCAGTTCTTATGTATTTTTACTAGTAAAATTGTTTTCTTAATTCTGAAACGAGGATAATGTTATTTCCTCGTTTCCAAAAAGGCATGTGTAAGTACCTGGCACCCGCAGGTAGCAATGTGGATACTCATATGATGGCCCCAACATTGAGATAATCGCACTTCCTAGACATTTAATCTAAACAAAATTCAAAAATGAATTTATTTTGTTGTACCATGAAATCATTTTACAATAGCACTGCAATTATGAAGAACAAAATATAAAACCAGTCAAGCAGAAATACAAAGAAAATATGAATCAGAATGATTGAAATGCAAATATTTAATTGATATTTATATATATATAATATATAAATATTTAATGATTATAAAATATCAGTTCTTAATAATTCAGTGAATTAGTTTAGAGAAAAAAATGCTTCTCAGACATAATAACTACAATGATGGAACATTAAAAGAAATTTTTGAAATGTTCATTAATTTTATTACTTTTTAAAATATCTGCCTTTAATGATTCAAAAGTATATGGGAATTAATTCTGAAAAAAAGAAGATAAAATTTAAATTTGCTTTTCAGACAAAATAGTTGTAGAACAGTTTAAATTTTTAAAAATCTATTGAATTAAATTTTGAAATATTTTTATAAGAAATACAATGAGAAGAAATTTACATTGATATCCGAGAATTCATTACGGGAAACAATTAATAACGAAAAATAACAACATAAAGTGTAGAATATAAAAAATTATCATAAAAAAATATTCATTTAAACAGGTTGCGAAGGCCTGGTGGTAAGGTTTCTTGGGAGCGTGTAGATTTATCGGTATCAAACTAGACTAAGAGTATCAAAAACACACCACTTTATTTTACTCAAAACATAACTAGCAATTTACAGTTGTTGCCAACTGAGTAACTAAATATTATATATACTATCGTTTCCTACTTCCACCCCCACCCTGGTCAACCTCGAATGGGATGTCGAAAGGTAATTTCGCCTTGGACAGCTTGCAAGATAGGCATTTATGGAGAACCTGTTTCATAGTTTTTTGTCCTTTTAGTATCCAAAAGGTAGAACGTAACTCGAAAAGAACTATATGTACCATTAAATGATTGAGACTATGTGGGTATGTTGGATCAAAAGATGGACAAAGGAATGGTTTTCATCAAATAATAAAGGGTGTTGAATGTCGGAAGGAATGTCAGAAAATTGAAAATTTCCTCCAAGGCGTAAGTTGTTATTTTTGAGAAAGGGATTGAAACAGGATTTTTTTTTATTTTGCTGGCAAGGACCATCCAGCTTTTAAGGCATCAAAATGTGTGGATTTATCGGTATCAAATTAGATTGAAAGTATCAAAAACACATTACTTTATTTTTCTACACCGGTAAATAGTTATTTACTGGTGTTGCCTATTGAGCAACGGAAATATTTGGTACAGTATCGTTTCCTACAGTGCGGAAGGCTCTGAGACACGAAGAATTATCGCGTGAAAGGGTCTTGTAAACAACTGCAGTAAAAAATAGCTTTACGGACGCCTTTTCAATCATAGTTCACTCAAATGATCAAAAGATCCCCAGATGAGTAATATATTTGCGAAATGTAAATTAATCCGTATTCTAAATTGGAATTAAAAACATTAATTCCATACCATAGCTTTTTATTAACAACGGAAAAAACATTCAGAAAAAATATACATTGTTGCCACACAGAACGAGCTAAATCTAACAAAACAAATAATTTCTAGGTTATAGATGGACGTTTTAAATTCAGACACGGAAAATAATATTGCGCAATCATAAATTGAACACATACGTAAAATAAAAAGTAAACAGAGTTAAATATTTACAACATGTTACAGGTCTAGTGCACTTAAAATTAGTCGAGATCAAATGTCTCCTGCCGGTATAGTGTGGAAATTTAAAGAGTGAGTGCCAACTCAGGTGACGTACTCATCATCTGAAAGCTGTCCATATATATGAGATCCATCCCAATATAGCTCCTATGTTGCTTTTGAAAAAACAGAATGTTAATATGGCTGAATTAAACTTGTGTATTTAAATAAGCCTATCTATCTTTAGTGATCAGCTAGCTCTTCCGTCTTCCTGACTTTTTAGGCTGTTAAATGATTAACATGGAATGCATCTTTTAAAATTATACCCTTTATATGATTAGACTGAAAAACAAAAATTTAATCGAGCCAGTCTACAATAATTCATGATGCATGCAGGCTAAACAATGTGCACACTACAAAACAAAATCAGAACAGATATCTCATTTCGGTGTTAATGCTCAACGAAATATTTTTTCGTAATTTTAATTTTAAAACTGGAAAAATCAAGCTATTGAATAATTCGATGGATGAATTGGAATTTCATCACAACATTAAAAACATTGTTGCAGATTTACATCAAACCAAATTTTAAAAAATTCATAAAAGGGAAAAAGGTCACAGAAACTTAATTGATTTCTTTAAAAAGATAAAGTTCTAGAATCTTAATGCAATACAAAAAATATTTTGTGAGCTTATAATTTTGGAAGATATGGTCACACGTTTCCATAGACAATCGCGATTACCCATCTAGAGATAGTTAAGTTAATTTTTGCGTTTGAAAACTTTCTATTTAATGTCGAATTCTATCATTTTGATTTGAAGTTTTGATGATATGGTGAATCAAGTTATATCGGTATTCTTTTCATCAGAATTTAGCATATTACGTCGTTGCCAAATAATGTTCCCCTTTTTGAATTGCAGTATTCTACTGTTCAGTAAACAAAGAATTCACAAATATTTCGTGTTGTAGGTAAAATTCCGAAATCCCCATGAATGATTTATTGGCATTTCTAAGACTTTATTCTCAATCTAATACGAGCTAAATATTTTTAATTTTCTTCAAGACATATTTATTATCCAACAGATATGGAGGTGAATTTATTACAACCTAGCAAGATAGAGCATGAAGTTATTTTTTGAAAAATCTGCAAGAATGCCCCATTCTTTGAAATTCCATTCCATTTCCAAAATGGCTTCATAAATATCAATGTAATAGTTCTTGTCAGTATTATGGCAATAGGCCATAAATATTAATACAATCAACAAAATTCTTTCTTTTGAAAATAACATACTAAAAATTTTTTATCTCGATTCTTATTGCATGAAAATAATATATGAACTATTGAAAAACAATGACAGTTTTAAACAAGTTCCGCAACTTCTACTGAACAACTTTAAATATCATTGTAAATTAAGGGAAAAACCATATTTTAGGGGGGGGGGGGATTTGTGGAATTTTTTAAAAAGTTTTTTTTTTTTTTCCCCCATTTATTTACATATTTTAAAATCTGCAGGAACCTAAAAAAATCGTTTGCAATTTTTTTTTAATTGCAGGCCTATATATAAGTTTCAAGTAAAATTGAAAAGTATAATCTAATTTTTGTTCCATTTTAATATTGCTTTCTTATTTAAGTCACAAATTTTAAAACGACCTTTGATATAATTGAAATTATATATTTTTTAAAAATGAACTTTTATGTAGCGTTGTTTCAACTGGTGCTTGATTTATTAATCATTAAAGTTTTTATAAATTATTCGCATTTTTTTAAATATGAATTTTAAAATTTATTTAAGTTATTAAATATGAAAAAGTGTACAACATAAAATTCCTTTTCACAGTTTTATGGCAAATAAGAATTACTTTTATACCTTGAATCTACCTGAAGGTATAGGAAAGAAAGAGAATACTTATACATAAAATGAGCAAATTCAAATTTTATTTACTCATAATGCAGAGATTTACTCATAATTCTTTAAAATAGCAGAGCTTTCTATGTTTCCAAACTAATTTAATTTGAAAAATTGGAATTGGAAATTGGGTATTGACTTTCGATAAAACTGAATTTATGTAGATTTTTTATACGGATATTGAGCAAAGAAATATAGACATCATATTTCTAATATGACATATACTTCTAGCTTTAATGTGCAACAGTAGTTCACAAATATAGAACACTCGATAATTTTTTTCATGAATTAAATCCAGTGCCAGAAAATAAATATAACTTTTATTATTTTCACTTATTCTTTCTCTCATACGAAATTCAGATAAATTATAGCAATTGTTCAAAACATTCGAACTCGATGTTTTGACTAATCTTTCCGTTCCAAATCTCCCTTTATAAGAAAAACACATTTTTAACATTATGTTTGTCTGATAGTGAAAATAATAATTAAAAAATGCTTTCAATTAGATAGATGAAATTTGGTACATGGATTTAAAACCAAATTTGTAGATTCCTATAAAATTTTTAACAAAATCTATTAAAAATAAGTCTTTCTGTTCAGTTGTCGAAATACAAGTGAACTCGTTAACTTCAAAATATAAAGAGTCAAATAAATAAAATTTGGTACACAAACTTGATTTGTTTATAATCTTAGATGTAGGTTCTTATTATATTTTGTCCCGAAACTATCAAACGGTTAACCGTCTGTCTTTTTGCATTTCTACATGCGCGTTAAGTTAATTAAAAACACAATGCCAGTTTTGTAAAGATTCTTAGCAGCTACCAGCTGCTCTAGCACTTAGAATCAATTCAAGCAGATACATTATTTGAAATACTTGCTTTATTTGACTCAAGCATAGAACATGAACATAAAAGACACAACTTCACAGAAAACAGTTACAGCTACTTTTAAATCATCACTAAATACAGACTCATACGTCATTCAGAACAAGTAAATAGAACTGCATACCTCATTCAGTACTCAATTCACTGCAATTTCTTTTCGGATTTAGGCTTGATATCATGCGCAACAATGATTAAAATAAATAAAATTTGGTATACGATGTGATTACAGCTATAGTTCCGTTCAAATTTTATTGCAATCGGTCAGAAAAAAGCCCCTAAAATATATATTCGCATTAAACGGTAAAAATACTAGATTATATCAAAAATATTTAGTTCATAACTAATGTTCAATACTGCCACTCAAGGCATTCCTGATATTACCCAGGTTCACAATTTTATGTCGGAAAGACATATAAAACTTTTATTGAAGAATACGCAAGAAAGTGTTAGGAGACTATGAGCGCTGGTTTAAAGGATTATCAGTTGATATTCTTGGGATTAAAATACTTTCATGTCATATTTTTAATATTAAAGCTACTTTTGTATTCAATGTTATTAAACACATTTTTTTATTATTTGAATTGTTTTTCAATAGAATTATGCAACTTTAAAAAACTGCTAATTAAAATACTTATTTCAAATTCCTCTACATTTATTTAATTATTCGTTCAATTAAAATTTAAAAAATTACTAAAAATTGAAGAAAAAATTGCCCGTAAAGGAAATATTCATCAATGTAAAAGCGAAATCTTGAATACTGAAATAATATAAAATTTTTTTATGGAAAAAATTTTCTCGAATTGAGGAAAAATTGAAATTTTTTCGTTAACGTGTTAAATTTTGTTTAATATTTAATTAATTTTTGCAAAATTGAAAATCAGGCAAAATTCTTTATTTTAAGTGTTCAAAGTTAGGTTCAATTTGAATAGTTGTTTATGAGAAGATATGGAACATATTTGGATACAGAACTACCAACTTTTATTTGCATTAAAATTTTCTAAATAATAATAATTCCGTTTTGTCCTCAATCTTCTGTACACTTCTTCTATGTTAACCATTGATTTTGATATATATAATGTAGGAAAAAAAATTCGTTAAAAACATTTTCGAACGGAGGGATCAGCAAAAGTATTAAATCTATCAAAATGGGTGCAAATATTTCTCGGAATCGACAGCAAAAGTACAGCTGAAAAAATTGACATCAGAATAACAGTTCGAATGTTAAAAATATCGGACACCTTATATAATGAAAATTAATGTGGTTTAGTTATTGTCTGAATTTATGAATCACACAGAACGCCAATGGAAGCATTCACTCCTTTTTGGTGTATTAATATAATATGAAATATTTGTGGTGAGAAGTATGATCAGTGATAGATTCAGGCATATCACTGCAATAAATAGTATTTTGTGATCTCTCTTCTTTTTAATTAATTAATTTTTTAAAATTATTTTCCCATTTCACCACATTTTTAATTTAATAATTTTGTTAATGATTCTAGATTAATTTCTTTATATCATCAATTTTGTAAAAGCGTATGCTTTATTTATTTACTTGTCAACTAGATTAGCCAGTTAACTGGGAATAATGGTTATATTTTATTTGACATATTTTTTTCATAGTTCCATGTTCACGATTCCACCAAAATTATATGACATTAAGTTCTCGTTATTTTTATTACCTTTGTTAAGTTTTACTATTCCTTGCTAGCCTTTCTAATAAAGACAGTTCAGTCCCATAACAATGCTCAATTAGAAATGTAAATATCCGGTTAATCTATCTTCAAAATTTCTCGATACTGTAACATCATTTTTTATTTGTTTTGTTAACTGCACAGGTATAAAATAGAATTCTCCTTACGCTTTGAAACAATGAAAGAAAATCAAGTGATTCAATATTTAATGAAACAATGAAAATGGTTTAAATTTCAAAGCAGGAATCAAGCCAAAAAAGTTTAAAATTAATTTTTAAAAAATGCCAACATTTTAATAAAAATTTATACAGTTATTAACTTAATGTAATTAAGAAGACAATTCTTTTAAATTTTGAAAAAGTGTAAAATTTATTTTAGTGTAACAAAGTTTTTGGAAATTATCAAGAGAAAACAACAATATAGAGCTTATGTTAATTAAACATATAAATAAAATTTCAGAAAAATTGCTCCAAGGTTCACATTTTTTGGTTCTGATTGGCTTATATTTATTTACCCTTGGGACAGAAAAAAAACCATTTATCAATCAACAAAAGTTTAAGAAAAGCACAATACTCTTGTTTAAAAGGGTAACATTTATTAGCAGAAAAATATCTTGCTCACAGGCAGTTACATTTACAACAAGCTTCATGACCAGAGTTATCTCAACAAACATAAACATATAGTTCTCAGAGCGTCTCAGCCCTTTTCATATAAAATTTACATTACATACATTTTTAACATTTCAAAAGGCATTTAATAGAAATTTAGATACAAAAGATTTTGTAATTGAATATTGATTTATAAGAGCTTCTAAATGATAAAATACAAGAAAAGAACTATCAATAATACCTAACAACATGCTAGTATAAATATAGTTAAGAAACAATATATGATGAAATACTTTAATGTAAATAGTCATTAATTAATATATGAATGCTTTATGAATATGAGGATACAACAGTAGGTAGAACAGGATTCCATGAACTATTTAAAATGCACTTTTCATTTCATAAATTTCTAAAAATTTAGGTAGTAATATATTATAGCTGTATATGATATATTTTAATGAGTAACAACATCATTTAAAGTTATAGTCTCCAAAAACATATATATATTTATGAAACTATCTAGAACTCATGATTTTAAAAGATCTAAAAATGTTTTGAATTATTCATTCTTTTATATTAGTATTTTATACTTTAAAAATATATTTTATCACAAACACAAAATATTAAGAATAATGAAATAAAGAGAATTAGTTGATTTGAAAGTAAGACCTAACATTTATTTACAGATGGAGTAACTTTGAAACAAATTTATTAAAAATAATAAAATTTATGGGAAAAATTTACAAATTAGAAACCAAATTTTACCTTCCTAAATTTCAGAAACCAGTATTTAATTTAGTCTCAGTAATAGTTATAAAAAATCCTATATAAAATGCAATTTAGAATCTTGGTTTCTATAAATTTTTCTTAATTTCTTATAAATATTTTTAATTATATGAAATATTAAAAGTACTTCAGATACACATACAATTTTACAATTCAATATTTTTATTTTTTTACAAATATTTTCAATTACATAAAATATTAAAAGTGCTTCAGATACACAAACTATGATTAATACCTAAGAATACTACAAAAATTCTAACAATGTTTTTTAGTTTCTATATATCAGTATATGATACGATATCCAAAAGAGAGACCTTTTAAAACTACAAATATGTTTTTATCCCAATTTTTATAAAGATTTATAGTTGATTGCAAATAACAAAAACCAGTAATTACATGCCATATCATAAAAGCACTTCATGCATTTAAACTCATCTTCTCTTGCCTACATATTTCAAAAATATTTCTATTTAATATATTCTAACAAGTTATAAATGCGTTTGATGTACTAAAATTATTTAGAATTCATGTTTTTAAATCAGTAAATTGTATGGACCACAATTACACAAACCCTTCTTATCTAATATTCTATTACACATTTTGATCATAAAATATCCACTCTTTGAAAAGCGCAGTGAAAATCTCTATTAAATGTAATATAAAAAATTAATTTCAAATAAACAAAAGTGTATACTATACACTTAAAAATAATATATCAAAAATTATTTACATTTAATGGATCAAATGAATAAACTTTAAAAAAAAACTGATTTAACATTTCAATACCTTTTTTTGTTTATGGTTAAACAACAATTAGTTAAAAAAAAGTAAATTGAAAGAAAGATGGACATTTTAATTTCATTTTCACTATAGAAAAATATCACTTTGTAGTCAAAAACATGAAAGTAGTTAATAAATCAAAAGAAAAAAAAAAGGAAGAAAAAAAATGCATTCGTCTTTTTTATGACAAAATCTTCAAATCTTAATTCATCAACATCACATAATTAATATAAAGTCTATATATATATATATATTTCTATATATAAAAATGGAATGTATTTCAAGGAAAGAAATATCAACGTGTCTTTAATGTTCACATTAAGTTGCAACAGCCTTTCTTCTTTTTCGGTTCTCCAACAACTTCCAATGGATCCCCTGCAAATTTTCTGGGTAATACACTTGGTGAAGGAGGAATATTATTATCATAAGCATTCCCCTCAAGAAACCCATTTTGCAGCAAGGATTTACCATTGGCATCTTGAACAGAACTGTTTGAAGTAATACTGCTACGTTGATCGCATCTTTGCTTCTTCAAATCTGCCAGGCTAGACCCATATGTAGGACTAGTGTTGACAGTTACATGTATTTCTACATTAACTGACTGCCCAGGTTTCTGTTGAATAATTGAAGTAGTCTCTGTCACTTTGGTTTGAGGTGACTTCTCCGATGAATTAACATTATTTCCATTTGGAAGAATCTCGGGTGGAGTCTCCACAGCAGTGTCCTTTTCTGGATTCTCATTTGGCACACTTTCTTTATTATCACACATACTGTTGAATATGGATGTCGATCTTTTGGTAGTATCTCCCATCTCCAGAGCTTCACTAGCAGTCTTGCCACGGAATCTCTGGAGAGTGTCTTTGCCCCCAAGGGGAAGAAAAGAGAGATCGACATCTTTCAGATCCACGTCGGAGTCTATGTTGGTTTCCTTTTCTTGGGAATCTAAGGAACTTTTTAATTCTTCATCCTGAAATTAAAAAAATAATAATAAATAAAGAAAAGAAACGAAAGTTATATGAATAACATATCAAAATTATGGCAAACTATATGGATAAGCTATATAGTTGTTTATTTTAAATAAATGCTTATTTGTAGAAGTTCATTTTGATTATTTATAATTTAATTATTAGAACTTCTTTTTTCAAAAATAAAAATGCAACATTTTTTAAATGAATTAATATTTTCAAAAATAAACATCCCCATACAAATAGCATAGCAACTATTTTTTAAAATTTGGCCTGCTTTATATGTATAATGTATAGTTAGAAATTAAAAGAATATTCATAAACATCAATTCTTTTATAATGTTAACATGATTCCTTTTTCTTAAAACTTCAATTTTTATAGCATTAATATAAACTTCAACTTTTAATTTAAACTTCAATTTTTATCACTAATGTATATGTAGAAATTAAAAATACATTCACAAATACCAATCATTTTACAATGTTATCACGATTTGCTTTTCTCTAAACCAATTTTTATCACTAATCAATATGAAGAATTATAAAATAATATCCATAAAGGATTAAAAGAAACTGTATTGCTCCTTCTTTTTCATCGGATTGCTTCAAATGTTTCTGTTCACATATTGTAACTAGTTTAAACTGTTGAACAGTGGGAAAAAAATTAATAATATTAACTAAATAATGCATAAACAAATTCATAATCTAATTTTGAAAATAACTGTAATTAACATAAAATGTAAATGATGACATTAAAACAGAAACAATTCTTTTACCAAAATTGAGTCTTCTTTGGTTTATTTATCTATTTAGAAGATAATTATTTAATTCTATACTGAAACAAAATATTTTATTACAAAGAAAAGTCATAGCTTCTTTGAAAAGTAAGAGACAATTAAATAAACAATAATTACATCCAATTTAACCCAGAAATACTTTATATAATAAAAAAATGCTTTAAAATACTAGTTTAGATATCATAACTACTGCTTTGAAATAAAAATTTCACCAAAGAATACATTTTAAACAAAAACAAAAGCTAGATAATTACCTTAAACATATACATTCAATTTCCAATTTCACAAGCTGATATCAAAGTTATTATAAACTAGCCGCCTTTGGCGACCAGCTGGTTCGCCATGAGTAATGCTTTCTAAAATTTTCAATTAAATCACATTTTCATTAGCCTAGAAGTAATTCCGGGAATTGATTGGCCTGAAAGCAATATTTTCTTTAAGATGATGGACGAAAAGTCCTAAAAGAACACCTTTTCCTAATAATATTCTTTAATTTTATAAATAAATCAGTTTTAACTATCGGTTATGCTTCCAAAATATTAAAAATGTTTTTTTCGATAATGTTGCCAAAATAAGAAATATGTTTTTTTTTTAAAAGAAAGCGAGAAAGGGAAAAAAGTATTGAATTAATGATACAGATATTGCAAACGATTACATAAATATGCCATTAAGTCGCGATTTCAATGCATATCCTGTCTAAATTCAATCAGGTTTACTGTAAATAAAGATAATTTATGGAATTAATGATACAGATATTGCAAAAGATCATAGAATCATTTGCATTTATTTTTTAAAGAAAATATCACATTTTATATTTATTTTATTTTATCCTGTCACGTGCTGACAGTTGCATTTCTGTAGATTTATTTTGCGATGATAATTTTTTTTTTATTTGAATTTCCGGCATTCTTTTATTTTATCCAGTCACGTGATAAAAACATGGTTAAAATATTTCTTTAAAAATTCGTTAAAAATAGAAGCTTACGTTATAAATTAAAAACACTGATATCGTTAGAAAGCTAATTTTTTTATCTTTAAATTGATGTAAAAATCATGTTTGTCCAATGATATTTTCGGAAGTTATAACGGAAAAACGTCGAAATTTCGCTTAAATTTTAATTAATTCAAATTCTAATTAAAAATTCGAAAAAAGGGTTCCGAGGTGCACATTCCGGACCTCCAAGGTATACATGTACCAAATTTGGTAGCTGTAGGTCCAACGGTCTGGCCTGTAGAGCGCCAACACACACACACACACACGCACACACACACACGCACACACACACACACACGCACACACACACACACATTGAGCTTTATTATAAGTATAGATAAAATTAAAAATACATACATCTAAGAGATTGGTGCCATCCTTTTCTTGCCTCAGACGAGCCTCTTCTCTAGCTTCTCTGCGTGAAATTTGAACTTTTTCTCTAATACTCGTTCTTCGAATAGATTGGCTAAATAAGAAAACAGTAATGAATGCATTATAAACGAGAAGAGGATATGAATAGAATAAAAATGCTAAGCAAAAAAAAATTATTGTTTTAAAAAATACATTCATATGATTAAGCATCTCGTTTCCTCCTCATCTCAGACTCGTTAATAAGAATATAATACCTAATATGCACTTTAACAATAAGACATTAATCTACAATACATTCTATGATAAACGAAATGTATAAATTATAATTAATATTTTAATATATTAATATAAAATTTTCATTCTACTTAATTAAGATATTCGTTTTAATGAAAAGGTCAGTGATTTTTTTTCTTAATCTGAATGTAAAACATAATCGTATGAAAATCGTGAAAATTAAGCTAAATGTTTGAAATGAAAATATCTTGCTCATAAAAATAATGTACAGATGTAATTAATTTATATGAAGCAGAAAATTATACATCTTATTTTCATTCTTCAGACACAAAGTACAAATTTATTCTACAGAAAAATAAATATAAAAAAAATTCCTTTACTGAAATTTTGAAGAAGCAAAATAAATGAAGGTCAAAGTGAATAAATACATTTTAGAAGGTATGGTATGGTATCGTATTTTGGGATTTTTGGTGGAAGAGCCATACTTGACTAAACCAAGCCATGCATATGGTTAAAAGTTAAAATCAAGGACATGAAATATTTAAAGGTCAACAGAAATTTCTGAAACATATGCTAAGAATATGGTTAAATTGGCAAAATAATTGGAAAATTAGCAACGTAAGCAACGAACATGGATTATCAAATATACGATAAAAAACAAATAGCTTTAAAGAAATTAAAAAGATTTGGATGGTGTGTTTCATCCATCAAATCACACAAGGTAACAGATAAGAATTTAAAAAATTCTGGTGATGGGAATTAAAAGAAGGACATTCGATCAAAATATGCTTGACAGTAACATTAGTATGACAGGTGGGACATTCGGGTGCGATTTCTCAAAAAATAAAGGGCTTATGTTTGAAACGTGTATGATATATACAGAATCGAGTCAATTTGACGTCGAGTTCTCATATAGGAAGGGCCGGCCACAATACAATGGAAGGTTTGATGGAATACAATGTATATAATAAATTGTATTCATGTGGGAATATGCAGATCCCAGTTTCGCTGCCACGTTGAAAAAATATGTCTAATTAATGTTTTCATTGCATCGTCATACGGCAATTCTTGTGATAAAAGAGAAGCATCTTCTGTTTTTTGCTAATCAGCCGTTTCATTACCACATGACTTGGAACGAAGCTAAAAAATATGTTAAATCCCTTACTCTTGAGTGAATGCAGAGTAGTCAGTATTTCTAAAGCAAATGAATGCAACCGATTGTCATAGTGGCAAAGTGTTTTCAAAGCACTCATGCTATCTGTGTATATAATAAATTTGCATTGATTGGCATAAGAAATTTCCTGAAGCACACAAAGAATTGCCAACAACTCAGCAGTAAATATAGAACATAGTTATGTAAACGAGAGCCCAGCATCTTGGATAAAATAATAATGTCACAGCCGACATATCCATCCGACTACGAGCTGTCTATAAAAATTGGTGAAAAAGCTGAATATTGACAACGATGATTCAGGAATAGCTGTTTGTAAACTACTGGCACTGTTGTGGATTTATTAAATCCAATTAAAAGGATTCATAAAGGAAACCTGTGGCATATCCCAAGGAAGGAAGAACGACAAATCGGATGACTTAATAGCTCAAGGAACTGATCACTTATAATATATTAAAATAATATTTAGACAAAATTTTGAAAATCAATAAAGTCTCAATTCCTTGTTCAAAAAATGAATATCACATTAAAACATTTAATCAGAGAAACTGCTATTTTAATATTTGAGCTCTCATTCTGTTGAAATAACACGACGATATTGTAAAAATATTACTGTGCAAAAGAAGAAAATGTTGAAATTCCTTTCAGAGATCAGTTTGAAAGAAATAATAATAAAAACTACATCAAATTTAAAAGAAAAGCTTTAAAAAATGTCACATAGAAGAGAGACTTTAAAATCAGAACTGGCAGGCGATTTCACATTTTTTAGACACTGGAATTTAAGAATTCTTTTTCTTTTGAATGTCCATGGAATCATCACTCCTACCTTATTTAATTTACAACTAAGCAATTTATAGTATGATTAAATGAATAATTGATTATAATAATGAAAGGAGAGTAAAGTATGAATAATAATTTAAAATTTTAAAATAAAGTGAGCAATACTTTTTTATACATCTACAAACTTTAAAATATCTTATTTCTTAATAATATTTTTCTTAAAACAGATCTTTAAAAAAAATATAAACATAAACACGAATTATATGGCTTCGAATTGAATCTGAAAGATAGTAAAAGCTGATGAATGTTTTGAGAAATATAATTAAATGATTTCAACCTTCTTCATATTATATATATATATATATATATATATATATATATATAT